>OX336392.1:249895998-250495998 GCA_946902985.2 Meconema thalassinum | reverse complement strand
AATAGGATGTGAGCAAAGTACTTGAAAGATTTGCGTAAATATAATGTGAGTTGTCTTGTAGACATTTAAAAGCTTCAGAGAGCAAGCTGTACTCTTACGTAACTTAGCACGTGAGAAGGGAGTGCATTTGACCAGTATGCAACAGGTTCGAGGGTAGCTCGCAGCTGGGCCAACATCTGGTTATCAGAGTGAGGTCGTACACACTCCGGCCTTGCGACTATAAATACCATTCTCATGTTTATTAAAAGGAAACCAAATGCTCTATATATGTCACACCCTGACGTCCTTTTCCAATCCAATAGTGTTATGAATATTACGTTATTAGGAGCTCTTGGGAGCTAATATGTTTTATATCATGTTGTATGATAATTTTTGCAAGTCCTACTGGAGGACGTAGTCAGATTGACTTGGGCTACTGATAGCCACGTTGATTTTGTTGTGTTATCAAAATCATACCCTTTATTAGAAATAAAGCTTTTGTACAGTTCAAAGTTCTCGTCTTCGTCTTGGTTCATTTTTAAATGTCATGGTGGAGGTTATTGTGTGAACAGACTTTAGTGATCCTGTTGTCAACTCAAACCCCGAGATAATTAAGAGGTAAGTAACGGTAAGTATGAACCCCCGTCTATTTTGGTGTGTTCCACAATGATTTCCTGTGAACTTCTGTGCTCTTATCTCGATAGTATCTGTCAGTGACATTTTCATTGATGTAGCTGAGCCGGTGCAATTGACTATTGGCAATCCGATTGAGGGGGCGGATATCTGACAGCCTACTATCCAGGTAAACGGGGACAGTACCTACTGTAAGGCCATGGCCGCCTCCTTCCCCATTCCTAGCCTATCCATCCCAATCTTCCATCCCTTCCCATCCCTCATGAGGCCCCTGTTCGCTTTGCAGGTGAGGCCGCCTGGGCGAAGTGCTGATCACACCTCCCCAGTTGTATCCATCCCGTCCAGATGAGTAGGGGGATGGTGGTACTTCTACCCCCCCCCCCCAAACTCCCAATGCGAGCCGATAACTCCCGAACCCTTGGTCGGAGATTCACGAATGAGGTGTCGTTGGACTCGGGATGACGGGGGCTTTGCTATGGAACACTCGTTATATTTTAGAAAAAAAATTGAAATTTTTTGTTTACGAAAATAGGCGATAGTTTGAAAACCAAACAGGATAGAACGTTGTGCCATGGCTCAAACGAATGGTCTTTATGACCTTTATTTTCTATAATAAAACGTTTTTACTTTTTATGTTTTTTTGAAAACACTCGAATTTTGAAAATCCTATATTTTGGAAACTAGAAATTATACAAAAAAAGTTTGTTTGACGTAAATCAGTGGTCCATACCCCCTCTACCCCCAAAATAAATTTCAAGTCTCTAGGATGAAAACCTGCAGTAGTGGGGTAGGGAGAGAGCTGCTTACAAAAGCAAGTGGTGAGCCCCTGCGACCTTGGAATGGAAGGAGTGATGCTAGGAGGGCGTGCTTGGATTCGTTTTTTTCGTCTCGTCATGCTCTTTACGGAAATGTAGATGTCGAAAAGGTGAAATGCTGGAAACACGGTTTTTTGGGGGAAAAAACGTGATTTTAAACTTTTTGCTATATCTCGCGAACCAATCATGCTAGAGGCATGTACGACGGGTCCAAGTACTCGGGGTGATGTCCTCTTTGCTATGGACCACTCGTTGTAATTTTTTTAAATTTTGGAAACTCGATTTTGGTGTAAACAAGTGTTTTTTGTGATTTTGCCGATATCTCACGAACGAATAACGCTAGAGGCATGTACGATGGGTCCAAGGATTCGGGCAGACGTCCTCTTTGCTATAGACCACTCGTTGTAATTTTTTAAAATTTTGGAAACTCGATTTTGGTGTAAACAAGTGTTTTTTGTGATTTTGCCGGTATCTCACGAACCAATAACGCTAGAGACGTGTACGAGGTGTCCTAGGACTCGGGCTAACGCCCCCTTTCAAATGTGGTAGATATTTTTTTCCAAAAAATAATTCACAAAGGGCCTAACGCCGTACATGTTGAAAAAACGTTTTCTTTTTCTTTACCTGTTTATAATGTTTATAAAGCGTGGTGGTTGAGAGAGACGATACGGCTGGGGGTGTGTGTGTGTTTCAACGAACCTGTCGCTGACCAAGGTGGCTGTGTTCAATAGATCAATCGCTATTTCGACGGGCCGGTTTATGACAGAGCGAGGGTGCGTTTTTTCACACATTTTACCTTTAACGTGTAAACGGTGATGAGAACTTGGTTCTATGTTGGTCGAAGCGAGTAGAGAAAACCAACTTGCAGAGGAGCAGGAGGTGAATGTCATTTGAGCTTATTGGAAGGCGCCGATCTGACTTGACAACAGGTGACGCTTGAAGGTGAAATAATCTGACCATCGTGGTGGCAGGGAAGTGCGAAATGCATGCATACACATGTGTGAAACCACATGAGGGCTAAACCAGTGACATCCTGTCTTGCTTCGTACGTGACAAAATGCAAGTTCAGGTGAAATTTGATCTACCACAGGTGTTCACTTTGGGTGTTAGCTGTCCACGTGCGCGATAACTGTTAACAAGTGACATGCTGTTTTGCTTTGTATGTGACAAAATGCAAGTTGGCATGAAATTTGATCTGCCACAGGTGTTCACGTTGGACGTTAGCTGTCCACGTGCCTGATAAGAGAATGTTCAAAGCGTGGGAATCGCTGAATCAGTAAAAAGTATGATGCAACTTGTCGGAATGATGTCACAACCAATAGATAGGCAAGAGCTGCAAACACCAGTGGTGGGAGGTGAAGGGAGGGAAAGGGGGAGGGATAATGTATGAGAGAACACAGGTGGAAAGAGAAAGAAATATGTGGAGCTGAGGACTGTACACATAGAGCTATAGGTGGTGTACAACATGTGTGAATAAATAAATTAAAAATTGCACAGGTTCACACAACATAGACTGTATTATTGCCATGGCCAAGCACTCACATTAAGATCATTTACAAAATCATAAAATGAAAAATAAAAAATCTTGTTTTGGAAATATCGTTTTTCAACATACACAAAATAAATATATAAAAAATGTGTAAACAACAAAATGGAAAATCCATGGTCAAGCACTCACATTAATATTATTTACAAAATCATAAACTGAAAAATAGAAAATCTTGTTTTGGAAATATCGATTTTTTTCAACATACACAAAATAAATATATAAAAAATTTGTAAACAGCAAAATGGAAAATCCATGTTTCCATATAGACAAAATTTTAAAAACCTTAAACGGACATTTAAGAAAATATATGCAAATGGGAAATTGACAAATGTGTAAATATGAAAATGGAAAAATCCATGTTTCCATATCATGAAATTGAAAAACATCAAACTGTCATTTAAAAAAATGCAAATGGAAAATTGACAAATTGCAATGTGTGAAATGTGAAATTGAACAAATGGCTATCATTATTTAAAAAAAGAAAAGAACATAGTGCTCTATGGTTGAGGTGTGAATCAAACCCTCTCTACTTATTTGGACCACCCGAGACTGAGTAGACTAGTTTTAGTTATCATACCACTTTTAAAAGTTTGTGTTAAATCTAGGAATTGAACCCAAGAGCTTGTAGGGGAGATGCAAGGTTATAATATGTTAAACAGATAGCCTTGAATGTAGTGTGTGGTAGCTATATAGAAATGTGACGTTTCGCTCGGGGCAGGGAGGCATAGAGATCTGCATCAAACCAGTCAAAAGACTGACGACTCAAACAACAACATGTAGAGCTCACCAAAATAATGTTGTGTAACGGTAAATGTTAGTCAACGAACAGTAATGCATTACTAAAACCCATGACACGATACCTAAGAGCTTTTCTAAAATTATTTTAAAATGCCTTTAACCCTATATTAAACACCCAGTTCACAAGACTCATAACTGCAATGTTATGGTCAAACAAAACAAAATCTATATTTCAAAACAAACAAGTGGTTTAGTCAATGTATACTGGAAAAAGTTTTATAAACACTCAAGTCCACAAAAATAATTAAATTAGTAACAGTCAGGTTGACCGAGTGGTTATGGTGTTTGACTTAAGTTCAAATTTTCTGTACAAGAAAGCAAGGATTCGAATCCCTTACCTGATATAACTATTGCCTCAACATGGCTTGACCACACTGTATTATTGTGTACTCGGTACACAAACCATAAATAGAGTGTATTGTTTAAGGTCACTCTCTTTGCGAACATAGTCAGAGAATGTTGATGGTTAACAATTGCATTAATAGTGGGACATAGGGATAGCAATTAAGAAAAACAGACAATACCCATACACTATTTTTATTTATTTAATGTAAGTACTTGTACAATAGTTATATACAAACTACAACTCTCTTTTGTCTATTACTATCTAGTCCTATTCGATCCACTTGCATATCAAGGGCAGATGACTTTGTAGTTCAGCCCCTTCAAACAACAACACTACTTTTTGCATAGTCTGTGATGTTGATGACTCTTGATGCGTGGAAGATGGATACAACATAACTTTTACAACAGGGGTTAAACGTTGCTCAACAAACAATGCACTATTTTGAGTAGCAACATCTTTCTCTTGTACTAACTTTTTAGCATTCTGATGATTTTTTGTCAATACCATGAGTGTTTTGTCTGGAGCACTACATTGATGATCACTCACACTTAAAACCACACTATTTCTACTTTTCATATTGCCTCGACATGTTGTTGACCTCTGTTTCGAGTATTGCCAGAATATTATTCCTTTTACATTTTGTCGTCTATAGTTATAAGAGTAGCCTTTATATAGTACACGTTGTTTACCTCGGTTAGTTGGAGTAAGTTCCATAGTAGTAACTAACCTGTTAGTATGATTTGCACGCTACAAAGGTTATCTCGGTTCTGGTAATAGAATTATTTAGCGTTGGCTTTTATATTTAATATGTACAGTTTAAAGTGATAGAAAAGTGGTAGAAACGTGGTAGCAAAGTGGTAGACAATTGGTAACATAGTGGTAGAATAGTGGTAGCAAAGTGGTAGAAAAGTGGTAGAAAAGTGGCAGAAAAGTAGTAGAAAAGTGGTAGCAAAGTGGTAGAAAAGTGGTAGAAAACTGGCAGAAAAGTAGTAGAAAAGTGGTAGCAAAGTGGTAGAAAAGTGGTAGCAAACTAGAAAAGTGGTAGCAAAGTGGTAGAAAATATTACATGTATTGTTAAGAAATAGTTTAAGCGGTTACATGGATTCATTACACTATAATTTTAGCATCACGAAGCTCATTTTCTATATCCAAAAGTTCTTCCTCATATTTAGTATGACCAGCCTGTTTACAGGTATGCAAGTACTGAAGCCGCTGGATTAGCTTACTGGGATTGTTCCAGTAAACAAATTTAACAAATGATTTTTTTGGGTGTAAACCATTATCATCATCATCATCATCATTATCATCATAATCATCATCATCATCATCATGGTTATCATCATCAATATAATTATCATCACTATTACTATCTAATTCTTTTTGTTCATCTTGCAATGCAAAAACCTTTGGCATAGTTTGTGTTGTCTTTGATAGTGTTAGAGGTTTCTTAGACGTTAACGACTGTCCTAACATGTCTTTTTCAGGAGATAATAAATGCTCTTTAACAAACAAAGCACTATCTTGAGCCACACTATTTTTTTCTTGGTCTTGCTTTTTTACCTTGGTTAGAGTATTTTGTCCATTTAAATGAGTATTATTTTGAGATTTACAATGATGATCGATTGAAATAAGTATCTTGGAGCCTTTTGTCTTAATCATTCCTCGACACTTTTTAGATCGTTGTTTCGAACAGCACCAAATAACAGTTCCATTTTTATTGGTTCGTTTCACAATATATGAATATCCTTTATAGTATGCGTAAGGCTTACCTTACCTAGTCACTGATACTTTCATGTCAACTGTCAAGCATAGACTAAGCTCTAGTAAAGTCAACTTGGTAATAAGAATACTAGTTTAATGTGAGAGCAAATATGGATCCAAAGAGTTCAGGTAAAAGTGGAAGCAAATAAGCAAATATTAGAACCAAGAGTGGGGTTAAAAGTGGTCGCAAAGTGGTAGACCCATTACACAATAATTTCAGCATGACGAAGCTCTTGTTCAATTTCTTTGATTTCCCAATCGTGACCGATATGCCCAGCTTGTCGTAAAGCATGCAATTGTCGAAGCCGTTGAATTAGCTTACTGGGTTTGTTCCAGTATACAAATTTAACAAATGGATTTTTAGGTGTAAACAAAGCACTACCATTATCATGATCATTATCATCATCATCATTATCATCATCATAATCACCATTATCATCATGACCATCATCACTGTTACTATATAGTCCTTTTTGATCCTCTTGCAATACCATTTTATTTATAGTCTGAGTTGATTTTGATAGTGTTGAAGGTTCCTTGGACGTTGACAATTGTCCTAACATGACGTTTTGAGGACATGATAAGTCCTTTTGAACAAACACTGCACTATCTTTAGCCGCAATATCGTTTTCTTGAACTTGCTTTTTAGCATTTTGATAATTGTTTGTAAACAGTAAGCGTGGTTCGTTTCGAGCACTACATTGATGAACACTCACACTTAAAACCTTTCCATTTTTACTTTTCAGATTGCCTCGACATTTTGTTGACCTCTCTTTTGAGCATCGCCAGAATATTATTCCATTCACATTCTGGCGATTATAGTTATAGGAGTAGCCTTGATAGAGTGCACGTAGCCTACCTTTGTTGGTTGTAATAAGTTCCATAGTAGTAACTGACCTGTCAGTACGATGTTCACACTACAAAGATTACAATTGTTTTGCTGATGGAGTGACCTACCATAAGCTTATATATTGGCTTATGTGTTAGCTTTTTGTGTTGGCTTTTTGTGTTGGCTTTTCGTGTTGGCTTTTGTGTTGGCTTTTCGTGTTGGCTTTTTGTGTTGGCTTTTCATGTTGGCATTTCGTGTTGGCTTTTGTGTTGGCTTTTCGTGTTGGCTTTTTGTGTTGGCTTTTCATGTTGGGCATTTCGTGTTGGCTTTTGTGTTGGCTTTTCGTGTTGGCTTTTTGTGTTGGCTTTTCGTGTTGGCATTTCGTGTTGGCTTTTCGTGTTGGCTTTTTTGTATTGGCCTTTCATGTTGGCTTTTTGTATTGGCTTTTCGTGTTGGCTTTTTGTGAGGGCTTTTTGTGTTGGCTTTAGTATTGGCTTTTGTATTGGCTTATTTGACAAGTTATTTGTGTCAATGTATTTAGTGGATTTTTTGTTGGTGTTGGAAAGTAGTTGAATGAGAGGGAATATTTAAAGACTTAACCTCAGTTCACTAACCTAACCTAACCTAACCTAACTTTACCTAACCTAACCTAACCTTTCAACTCTCAGATGTTAATTTAATTCTGTGCATAGTCGAGTTGGAACCCAAGACATCAGGGGTAAAAAAAAACAATTATTTTTGACGGCTTATTTTGGTAACTTATTTTAATGGCTAACCTAACTTTACCTAACCTAACCTAACCTCAGCTCACTTTGGATATTACTAGTAAGTGTTCATATCTTCTGCTAGGTAGCATGCTAGTAGTACAGGTAGTGCTCATATTTACCGCTAGGTAGCGGAAACATACTTTGCATGTTGCATGTAACACTTGTGAAGTTTAACCACATGCAAGACGTGCTTGTATAAGTTCTCTATTTAAACTCAATATACAATTAACCACTAAATGTTCAGAACTAACATGTGTAGCCATGTTTAGGGTATATAGGAGACCCTTAGCAAGAAAGGCTGTCTAACCCACGAGTGTACAGCCTTGTCATACGCAGTAAGCACCTGTTGGCAGAAAACAACAACAACAACAATTTGAGAAAGCCAACAAAAAAACTGTTTCCTTTAAATACCTTAATGGATATGTTGTTGGCTTTCTCAAATTGTTGTTGTTGTTGTTTTCTGCCAACAGGTGCTTACTGCGTATGACAAGGCTGTACACTCGTGGGTTAGAGAGCCTTTCTTGCTAAGGGTCTCCTATATACCGTAAACATGGCTATAAATGTTAGTTCTGAACATTTAGTGGTTAATTGTATATTGAGTTTAAATAGAGAACTTATACAAGCACGTCTTGCATGTGGTTAAACTTCACAAGTGTCACATGCAACATGCAAAGTATGTTTCCGCTACCTAGCGGTAAATATGAGCACTACCTGTACTACTAGCATGCTACCTAGCAGAAGATATGAACACTTACTAGTAATATCCAAAGTGAGCTGAGGTTAGGTTAGGTTAGGTAAAGTTAGGTTAGCCATTAAAATAAGTTACCAAAATAAGCCGTCAAAAATAATTGTTTTTTTTACCCCTGATGTCTTGGGTTCCAACTCGACTATGCACAGAATTTAATTAACATCTGAGAGTTGAAAGGTTAGGTTAGGTTAGGTAAAGTTAGGTTAGGTTAGGTTAGTGAACTGAGGTTAAGTCTTTAAATATTCCCTCTCATTCAACTACTTTCCAACACCAACAAAAAAATCCACTAAATACATTGACACAAATAACTTGTCAAATAAGCCAATACAAAAGCCAATACTAAAGCCAACACAAAAAGCCCACACAAAAAGCCAGCACGAAAGCCAATACAAAAAGCCAACATGAAAGGCCAATACAAAAAAGCCAACACGAAAAGCCAACACGAAATGCCAACACGAAAAGCCAACACAAAAAGCCAACACGAAAAGCCAACACAAAAGCCAACACGAAATGCCAACATGAAAAGCCAACACAAAAAGCCAACACGAAAAGCCAACACAAAAGCCAACACGAAATGCCAACATGAAAAGCCAACACAAAAAGCCAACACAAAAGCCAACACGAAAAGCCAACACAAAAAGCCAACACAAAAAGCCAACACATAAGCCAATATATAAGCTTATGGTAGGTCACTCCATCAGCAAAACAATTGTAATCTTTGTAGTGTGAACATCGTACTGACAGGTCAGTTACTACTATGGAACTTATTACAACCAACAAAGGTAGGCTACGTGCACTCTATCAAGGCTACTCCTATAACTATAATCGCCAGAATGTGAATGGAATAATATTCTGGCGATGCTCAAAAGAGAGGTCAACAAAATGTCGAGGCAATCTGAAAAGTAAAAATGGAAAGGTTTTAAGTGTGAGTGTTCATCAATGTAGTGCTCGAAACGAACCACGCTTACTGTTTACAAACAATTATCAAAATGCTAAAAAGCAAGTTCAAGAAAACGATATTGCGGCTAAAGATAGTGCAGTGTTTGTTCAAAAGGACTTATCATGTCCTCAAAACGTCATGTTAGGACAATTGTCAACGTCCAAGGAACCTTCAACACTATCAAAATCAACTCAGACTATAAATAAAATGGTATTGCAAGAGGATCAAAAAGGACTATATAGTAACAGTGATGATGGTCATGATGATAATGGTGATTATGATGATGATAATGATGATGATGATAATGATCATGATAATGGTAGTGCTTTGTTTACACCTAAAAATCCATTTGTTAAATTTGTATACTGGAACAAACCCAGTAAGCTAATTCAACGGCTTCGACAATTGCATGCTTTACGACAAGCTGGGCATATCGGTCACGATTGGGAAATCAAAGAAATTGAACAAGAGCTTCGTCATGCTGAAATTATTGTGTAATGGGTCTACCACTTTGCGACCACTTTTAACCCCACTCTTGGTTCTAATATTTGCTTATTTGCTTCCACTTTTACCTGAACTCTTTGGATCCATATTTGCTCTCACATTAAACTAGTATTCTTATTACCAAGTTGACTTTACTAGAGCTTAGTCTATGCTTGACAGTTGACATGAAAGTATCAGTGACTAGGTATGGTAAGCCTTACGCATACTATAAAGGATATTCATATATTGTGAAACGAACCAATAAAAATGGAACTGTTATTTGGTGCTGTTCGAAACAACGATCTAAAAAGTGTCGAGGAATGATTAAGACAAAAGGCTCCAAGATACTTATTTCAATCGATCATCATTGTAAATCTCAAAATAATACTCATTTAAATGGACAAAATACTCTAACCAAGGTAAAAATGCAAGACCAAGAAAAAAATAGTGTGGCTCAAGATAGTGCTTTGTTTGTTAAAGAGCATTTATTATCTCCTGAAAAAGACATGTTAGGACAGTCGTTAACGTCTAAGAAACCTCTAACACTATCAAAGACAACACAAACTATGCCAAAGGTTTTTGCATTGCAAGATGAACAAAAAGGATTAGATAGTAATAGTGATGATGATTATATTGATGATAATTATATTGATGATGATAACCATGATGATGATGATGATGATTATGATGATAATGATGATAGTGATGATGATAATGGTTTACACCCAAAAAAATCATTTGTTAAATTTGTTTACTGGAACAATCCCAGTAAGCTAATCCAGCGGCTTCAGTACTTGCATACCTGTAAACAGGCTGGTCATACTAAATATGAGGAAGAACTTTTGGATATAGAAAATGAGCTTCGTGATGCTAAAATTATAGTGTAATGAATCCATGTAACCGCTTAAACTATTTCTTAACAATACATGTAATATTTTCTACAACTTTGCTACCACTTTTTTAGTTTGCTACCACTTTTCTACCACTTTGCTACCACTTTTCTACTACTTTTCTGCCAGTTTTCTACCACTTTTCTACCACTTTGCTACCACTTTTCTACTACTTTTCTGCCACTTTTCTACCACTTTTCTACCACTTTTCTACCACTTTGCTACCACTTTTCTACCACTATGTTACCAATTGTCTACCACTTTGCTACCACGTTTCTACCACTTTTCTATCACTTTAAACTGTACATATTAAATATAAAAGCCAACGCTAAATAATTCTATTACCAGAACCGAGATAACCTTTGTAGCGTGCAAATCATACTAACAGGTTAGTTACTACTATGGAACTTACTCCAACTAACCGAGGTAAACAACGTGTACTATATAAAGGCTACTCTTATAACTATAGACGACAAAATGTAAAAGGAATAATATTCTGGCAATACTCGAAACAGAGGTCAACAACATGTCGAGGCAATATGAAAAGTAGAAATAGTGTGGTTTTAAGTGTGAGTGATCATCAATGTAGTGCTCCAGACAAAACACTCATGGTATTGACAAAAAATCATCAGAATGCTAAAAAGTTAGTACAAGAGAAAGATGTTGCTACTCAAAATAGTGCATTGTTTGTTGAGCAACGTTTAACCCCTGTTGTAAAAGTTATGTTGTATCCATCTTCCACGCATCAAGAGTCATCAACATCACAGACTATGCAAAAAGTAGTGTTGTTGTTTGAAGGGGCTGAACTACAAAGTCATCTGCCCTTGATATGCAAGTGGATCGAATAGGACTAGATAGTAATAGACAAAAGAGAGTTGTAGTTTGTATATAACTATTGTACAAGTACTTACATTAAATAAATAAAAATAGTGTATGGGTATTGTCTGTTTTTCTTAATTGCTATCCCTATGTCCCACTATTAATGCAATTGTTAACCATCAACATTCTCTGACTATGTTCGCAAAGAGAGTGACCTTAAACAATACACTCTATTTATGGTTTGTGTACCGAGTACACAATAATACAGTGTGGTCAAGCCATGTTGAGGCAATAGTTATATCAGGTAAGGGATTCGAACCCTTGCTTTCTTGTACAGAAAATTTGAACTTAAGTCAAACACCATAACCACTCGGTCAACCTGACTGTTACTAATTTAATTATTTTTGTGGACTTGAGTGTTTATAAAACTTTTTCCAGTATACATTGACTAAACCACTTGTTTGTTTTGAAATATAGATTTTGTTTTGTTTGACCATAACATTGCAGTTATGAGTCTTGTGAACTGGGTGTTTAATATAGGGTTAAAGGCATTTTAAAATAATTTTAGAAAAGCTCTTAGGTATCGTGTCATGGGTTTTAGTAATGCATTTCTGTTCGTTGACTAACATTTACCGTTACACAACATTATTTTGGTGAGCTCTACATGTTGTTGTTTGAGTCGTCAGTCTTTTGACTGGTTTGATGCAGATCTCTATGCCTCCCTGCCCCGAGCGAAACGTCTCATTTCTATATAGCTACCACACACTACATTCAAGGCTATCTGTTTAACATATTATAACCTTGGATCTCCCCTACAAGCTCTTGGGTTCAATTCCTAGATTTAACACAAACTTTTAAAAGTGGTATGATAACTAAAACTAGTCTACTCAGTCTCGGGTGGTCCAAATAAGTAGAGAGGGTTTGATTCACACCTCAACCATAGAGCACTATGTTCTTTTCTTTTTTAAAATAATGATAGCCATTTGTTCAATTTCACATTTCAAACATTGCAATTTGTCAATTTTCCATTTGCATTTTTTTAAATGACAGTTTGATGTTTTTCAATTTCATGATATGGAAACATGGATTTTTCCATTTTCATATTTACACATTTGTCAATTTCCCATTTGCATATATTTTCTTAAATGTCCGTTTAAGGTTTTTAAAATTTTGTCTATATGGAAACATGGATTTTCCATTTTGCTGTTTACAAATTTTTTATATATTTATTTTGTGTATGTTGAAAAAAATCGATATTTCCAAAACAAGATTTTCTATTTTTCAGTTTATGATTTTGTAAATAATATTAATGTGAGTGCTTGACCATGGATTTTCCATTTTGTTGTTTACACATTTTTTATATATTTATTTTGTGTATGTTGAAAAACGATATTTCCAAAACAAGATTTTTTATTTTTCATTTTATGATTTTGTAAATGATCTTAATGTGAGTGCTTGGCCATGGCAATAATACAGTCTATGTTGTGTGAACCTGTGCAATTTTTAATTTATTTATTCACACATGTTGTACACCACCTATAGCTCTATGTGTACAGTCCTCAGCTCCACATATTTCTTTCTCTTTCCACCTGTGTTCTCTCATACATTATCCCTCCCCCTTTCCCTCCCTTCACCTCCCACCACTGGTGTTTGCAGCTCTTGCCTATCTATTGGTTGTGACATCATTCCGACAAGTTGCATCATACTTTTTACTGATTCAGCGATTCCCACGCTTTGAACATTCTCTTATCAGGCACGTGGACAGCTAACGTCCAACGTGAACACCTGTGGCAGATCAAATTTCATGCCAACTTGCATTTTGTCACATACAAAACAAAACAGCATGTCACTTGTTAACAGTTATCGCGCACGTGGACAGCTAACACCCAAAGTGAACACCTGTGGTAGATCAAATTTCACCTGAACTTGCATTTTGTCACGTACGAAGCAAGACAGGATGTCACTGGTTTAGCCCTCATGTGGTTTCACACATGTGTATGCATGCATTTCGCACTTCCCTGCCACCACGATGGTCAGATTATTTCACCTTCAAGCGTCACCTGTTGTCAAGTCAGATCGGCGCCTTCCAATAAGCTCAAATGACATTCACCTCCTGCTCCTCTGCAAGTTGGTTTTCTCTACTCGCTTCGACCAATATAGAACCAAGTTCTCATCACCGTTTACACGTTAAAGGTAAAATGTGTGAAAAAACGCACCCTCGCTCTGTCATAAACCGGCCCGTCGAAATAGCGATTGATCTATTGAACACAGCCACCTTGGTCAGCGACAGGTTCGTTGAAACACACACACGCACCCAGCCGTATCGTCTCTCTCAACCACCACGCTTTATAAACATTATAAACAGGTAAAGAAAAAGAAAACGTTTTTTCAACATGTACGGCGTTAGGCCCTTTGTGAATTATTTTTTGGAAAAAATATCTACCACATTTGAAAGGGGGGCGTTAGCCCGAGTCCTAGGACACCTCGTACACGTCTCTAGCGTTATTGGTTCGTGAGATATCGGCAAAATCACAAAAAACACTTGTTTACACCAAAATCGAGTTTCCAAAATTTTAAAAAATTACAACGAGTGGTCTATAGCAAAGAGGACGTCTGCCCGAATCCTTGGACCCATCGTACATGCCTCTAGCGTTATTGGTTCGTGAGATATCGGCAAAATCACAAAAAACACGTGTTTACCCCAAAATCGCGTTTCCCAATTTTTTTAAAATTACAACGAGTGGTCCATAGCAAAGAGGACATCACCCCGAGTACTTGGACCCGTCGTACATGCCTCTAGCATGATTGGTTCGCGAGATATAGCAAAAAGTTTAAAATCACGTTTTTCCCCCCAAAAAACCGTGTTTCCAGCATTTCACCTTTTCGACATCTACATTTCCGTAAAGAGCATGACGAGACGAAAAAAACCAATCCAAGCACGCCCTCATAGCATCACTCCTTCCATTCCAAGGTCGCAGGGGCTCACCACTTGCTTTTGTAAGCAGCTCTCTCCTTACCCCACTACTGCAGGTTTTCATCCTAGAGACTTGAAATTTATTTTGGGGGTAGAGGGAGTATGGACCATTGATTTACGTCAAACAAACTTTTTTTGTATAATTTCTAGTTTCCAAAATATAGGATTTTCAAAATTCGAGTGTTTTCAAAAAACATAAAAAGTAAAAAAGTATTATTATAGAAAATAAAGGTCATAAAGACCATTCGTTTGAGCCATGGCACAACGTTCTATCCTGTTTGGTTTTCAAACTATCGCCTATTTTCGTAAACAAAAAATTTCAATTTTTTTTCTAAAATATAACGAGTGGTCCATAGCAAAGCCCCCGTCATCCCGAGTCCAACGACACCTCATTCGTGAATCTCCGACCAAGGGTTCGGGAGTTATTGGCTCGCATTGGGAGTAGTGGTGGGGGGGGGGTTAGAAGTACCACCATCCCCCTACTCAGATGTTCCAAGCTCCAGGACACTGCCCATAGAGGCGGTAGTGGTGAGTTCGCTCGCTGAGTCCGTGGGAACCACCAACCTAGAGGGTAAATTGACTAAATAAAAAAACAATACAAAAATGCATAATATTTTGTTCAGAAAACTCTGGAGAATTTAATGCAATAAAAACAAAAAATACTTTTTTTGATCCTTTCGCACTTCCCGGTTCCCTTCCAGAATGAACCTTGGTTGATTGGATGGTTCTTAAGTTTAGGGGCTGCGACAACGCGGTCATGTAGCCCCGTGTACTTTGTGTGTGGATAGAATCTGTCTGATAACCGGTGTTAATTGTGATGACTGTATTAGTGTGTGTTATCTTTTTTTTTAAATTTAAGTACTGCAACTTAGAATTTTTCAAATAGTTCCTACTTTTGCCACCAAGCGCCACCGTCAACGACTACTAGGCCAAGTTCAGAACTTAGCTACCAGACGCCACCGCAGTCGGCTCTTGGCAAAGAACGTAGAAACCTAAGAGCGTTGTTTACATTCTTAACCTATCCAATTTAGCTTCACACAGGTGCAATTAGTGAAAGGTTCTTCAACATGCCGTAAATCTATGACATGGGACAGCCGGCTTTACTTCCCCTCCGAAAAAGGCATACTGAGGGATTTTTAACGCTCTTTAAAAATCCGACGGCTTCGGCCGGGTTTGAACCCGCTATCTTGTGCATAGAAGCTCAGCATGCTACCGACTACGCCACCAAAGCCGCTCAGAGAATGAACCTTTTATGTTCTAAAGGTAGACTTTCACACGGTGTCTGAAAAGTTTCTTAACACTGCATTCCTCATCTTGAAATTTATCCACAGAAAAGTGCATTTTGATTTCCGTTGTCCGTACAATACAGTTTCCGTATAATGCAGTGAATTTAACACGTTTCATCTGCTACGTTCATGGGACCGTCAAAGATTTCCGTTTAAGACAAGTTTCCGTTTAATAAATGGTCTGTTGACGGCAGGTTTCACTGTATTTTAGCAATGTAGGACCAAGCGACACCCAACTGGTAAAATTATGATTAATTCATCTCACTTCACTCACTCTATGCCTGCGCTTTCCTATTGTTTAACACAAATTTGTTGCGATGGAAATAACGTTATATACAATTTATTTAACGAAAAACAATAAATTCAGTAGCCCAGTGCTGAAAACACGTACGCACCAGTGGCAGACAATGATTGATAAATTAAACTCGGGATATTTCGGTCCCCATTTATCAACCGCTTGTACACGCAAGTGACAGCATAGTGGCGTAAAAGTATTATAATTATAATATTTGAATGACAGCCAACGGCCATAGCGGGGTATTGAACGCCCGTAGCCTTCCCATCGAAATCAATTTCAAGTAGTTCCAGCTTTGGATACCAGAGATGTCACTGTCACTGACACCTAGCGGTGATCATTGGAACTTGATAGAGCATTTCTAACCAGCCAAATATAACCTACAAATTTAGCTACACAATACTAATTGTAGTGGTAGGTTCTTTTATATGCCATAAATCTATGACATGGGCCCGCCGGCTTTACTTCCCCTCCGAAGAAAGGCATACTTACGGATATTAACGCCCTTAAAATCCAACGACTTCGGTCGGGTTTTAACACACGATCTTAGGCATAGTAGTTCTTTATGCTACCGACTACGCCACAATATCGTCTGTGACTAATATCGTTGGTGTTGTTGATTCTTTTAGAAGCTTTGCGACATCGTTGTCATATAGTCCCGTGTACATGGGTAGGTGTAAAATTTGTCTGATAACCTGTGAAACTATGATGTCTGTACTAGTGTACAAGTAGAATTTGGGTAGAAAGCAACCTTGGCCACAGGTTAGGAACAATCCCGTCATTTGCCAGGAGTAAAAGTGGGAAACCACGGACAACTACTTCCAGGATGACTGAGGTAGGAATCGATTTGCCTCACGAGGCTGAGTGTAACCCGTTCCAGCCCTCCGACCAGAATTAAATTTCTTGGTGGAGCCGAGAATTAAACCAGGCCTCCGTGGTGACAGTGAGTAATATCACTGATGTAATAGTTTTTGGCCTATTTTTCACATTTTTTAAAAATGAGGAAAAAGTAGACTAATGAGATCGATCCGTCCTTCTGTATGTCTGTCTGTGTCACCCCCTATCAACTCCTAACAGGCTACAGCTAACGAAACCAAACTCTGTATACGTATAGATATATACCTGAATATGTCACGGCCATAGTTGTAAATGACGTCAATGCTACCAACTGCTGAGAAATCGCAATTGAAATTTGAGCTCCATGTTGGATATCTCGAAAGGTATCCAAAATTGGCACACATATAGGCAATAAATTTCAGTTTAATTGTCAGGAGGCCATACATGAAAGTGGTGCCAACATGATTCTAAGCCTGCTGATAGGTCCAAATCTTAAATGCACGTAAATTCTATACTATTAAATGCATTTCAACCAAAATTTGTATGTGGTTCGTATACCGTAACTGGCATCACTATTAGTACTCCTAAGAGCAACCAGGGCTGCCCAATGTTAATAAATGCTCTCTCTATTCTATTACCCTAATATCAATATATCAGAAAGTATGCAAGCCAACAACTGTAAACGTTGGATTCGTATAGTACCTGACATTCTAGATTAATTTGAAGTAACTAATATCCGTCAGTGCTGCCAACATAATTCTAAGCCTGCTGATTGGTCCAATGTTTAAATATATGTAACGTCTATACTAACAAATGGATTTCAACCAAATTTCACATGTGGTTTGTGTACCATAACAGATATGACTATGAGTACTCTTAAGAGCAACCAGGGCTGCCAACTGTTAATAAATGCTCTCTCTATGTTTTATACTAACATCAATAAATCCGAAAATATGCAAGCCAACAACTGTAAACTTTGCACAAGTATAGTACCTGCCATTCTATGTTAATTTGGAGTAACTAATATACGTCAGTGTTGCCAACATCATTCTAACCCTGCTGATAGTTTCAATTTTTAAATACATGTAACTTCTATACTAACAAATGGATTTCATCCAAAATTGGCACAATAATAGATCGCAATATTTCAGATTAATTCTGAGCAACACATACATGACATTTTTGCCAAATTTACTGGCGCTGATAGATCCAATGTCTAACTGCATTTAAAGTCCGTACTATCTATAGAACTTCAACCAAATTTTGTATGTGCATTCTGTACCTTAAGAGATGGAACTAAGAATACATTCAGTCACCAGGACTGCCAACTGTAGTGCTCCATTAGGCTAGACTATTTCAGTTATATTTTGAACTAATTAAAAATTTCAGTATTGCCAAATTTATTTAGTAATTTTCCTAGATAGGTCTATATAGGTTAATCATTGGCATGAATCTTAAATTTTAAGAAAACTAGGCCCTTTAGTTCGTCACGGAACTACTTGTTTCTTACTATTTCTGAACTAACTCATTAAATTTGGAGTTTTGTGTTCAATAATTTCACAGGAAATCAATAATGGAACTTTCAATGTGCATCAATGTGAACCAACGTAACCGTTCTTAAAGGTACCAAAAGTAGAATTTCAGCATTCAGTGTCAATTATCGACACCAGCAAAGAGTCTACTGTAGGCTTTTGCCCCACAAAATACATAACAAAAACTTACGGGAAGGATAGTTGGTATCGATGTACGAGGGCAGATCAAAAAATAAGTTGCACTTCCCAGTTATGGCCATTTATTACACCACCTATACAACAGCAACATGCCTATAACGACATACAATGTAACGTCACTTTTCCACATGGTTTCCAAGAGACACCAAACATTTCTGCGAACGCACAACCAACTTGTCGATACCGGATGCATAGAAAAGTTCCTCCAGCGTTCTGCAACCACACGGAGACAGCGGCCTTCACCTCCTCATCAGTCTGGAAACGTCGACCACCGAGCTCCGTTATGAGCTTACGGAACAGATGAAAATCACATGGCATTAGGTCTGGACTATAGGGTGGATGTTGCCAGACATCCCACTTGAAACACTGCAGCAGTTCGCCCGTTTGGCGGGCCTTGTGAGGTGTTGCGTTATCGTGCAACAAAATCACACAGGCGCTCAATTTCCCCCGGCGCTTCTCTTTAATCGCTTTACGCAACCGGTGCAACGTTTGATAAAACGACGCAGCGTCGATCGTCGTTCCTTTTGGCATGAATTCCATTAGTGGGAGGTCTGGCAACATCCACACTATAGTCCCGACCTATTGCCATGTGACTTTCATCTGTTCGGTAAGCTCAAAACGGAGCTCTGTGGTCGACGTTTCCAGACCGATGAGGAGGTGAAGGCCGCCGTCTCCGTGTGGTTGCAGAACGCTGGAGGAACTTTCTATGCATCCGGCATCGACAAGTTGGTTGTGCGTTCGCAGAAATGTTTGGAGTCTCTTGGAAACTATGTGGAAAAGTGACGTTACATTGTATGTCGTTATAGGCGTGTTGCTGTTGTATAGATGGTGTAATAAATGGACATAACTGGGAAGTGCAACCTTTTTAGGTAGATATCATTAGAAAGCTAACTATTGCAATGGGTACCATGTTTCGACTTCCGGAAAATATCGACATAAATTCACGTTTCACATCCCCTAGACCCCAAAATCACCGTCAGTTAAAAAGTTTATATATAATTTATGTATATATATATATATATATGTATATATACATATATCAGTTTCTTGTGCACACGATAACTACCGAAATTTTGCACCAATCAATTTGAATTTTTTACATAATATGTATCCCTATAAAATCTCGGTCGAGTTCGTTAATGGGCACAATCGGTCGACGGGGGTGAAAATGGAGGTATTTTTTCGAAAAAGTGAAACATTGCTATAACTCTCTTAATATTTGAAATATCGAATCCATTCAAAGTTCATACTGTGTGTCGAATAAGGCCCGAAAATTTATGATTGAAGAGTTTTTTGATAGCACCAACCATTGAACAAAGGGGTGGGAAAAAGTGGGTTTTTCGGGAAACATTAATCATATCTCTCTTAATAGGCACAACATGAAAACCGTACAAAATGGACAACATTCCCCTAATAATTATCCAAAACTTTTGTCTGAAAAATTTTTTGATATGACCCACCATTACGCCAAGGGATGAGAAAAATGATTTCAGAATTATAAGAAAATGCCAAGAGCTATCAGAGGTTGCCATGACAACACAACTAATTTGATGAGGGATGAGCCATCAGACGTTGCCATGACAACGCGCTTGCACGCGATCACATTCAATTTTCCATCTGACTAAGTGAGAAGCGGCCTCGGTGACGTAACTGGTAGTATAGTGAACTTCTATGCCCAAGTTCGCGGGTTCAAAGCCGGCCGAAGTCGTCGGATTTTCTAAGAGCGCTAAAAATCCCTCAGTATGCTTTCCTTTGGAGGGGAAGATCCAACGTTCGTTGCGAGTTGCTGGTTGCGGTGGCATCTCGTAGCCAAGTTCAGAGCTAGGTGTCGTTGACGGTAGTATCTGGTAGCAACATTAGGAACTACTGCTTGAAATTGACCGACTGTAGTCTTTACCTGAATTACAGACTAATACAGCCATCACAATTCACACTGTTTATCAGACAGATTCTACACTCACCCAAAGTACTCGGGGTTACATGACCGCGTTGTCGCAGTCCCTAAACTGAGGAATCAACCAAAATCTCCGCGGGAGATATAATATTGCGTGAAGAAGAAACAGACCGTTACATAGTTACACATCAGTGTCGAAACCTTGCATAAGGACAGTGTGACCACAAGTATAACAAGATGTTCAGTAAAGAACATATAGCCTACTTTCTCCTAAATGCATGGGTATTGTTATAACTCTTTGTCCTTTTCAAGGAGTATGATTGAATGTTGGTTGTAGTAGCTTGTTGAAATACAACGTGCTATAGGGATATTAAACATGAATATGAGGTGCCCTTTGCTAGTGCTACCTCTGTACCAAATTTTGTTCAATTCGGTTTCACCGTGTTTGAATTGATAGGGGGAATCGATTTGCACACATAATTGGCCACCATCTGCAAACTATTGGGCTGATGTTCTTGCAGTTTGGTCAGAATATGTTTCCCACATAAAGATATGGTGTTGCAAAATTTGGCAGAGACTAGATTATTAGGTTGGTCGTAATTACATTTTAGCTTTTAACATTTGGGTGGCCGCGATTAAGTTTCCGTCAAGATAGCGGTGATATAAAACATGACACTGAGGTGCCCTTTGCTGGTGCTACCTCTGTACCAAATTTCGTTCATTCGGTTCCACCGTGTTCGAAATAATAGGGGGAATCAATTTTGACTTAAAGATGGTCGCCATCCGCAAACTATTAGGCTAATGACCTATTAGATTGGTCAAAGGATGCTCCCTCCATAAAGGTATGTTGTTGCAAAGTTTGGTAGAGATCGGATGGTTATGTTAGTCGTAATTTGATTTAAGCTTTAAACATTTGTGTGGCCGACATTACGTTTCTGTCAATATGGCGGCGATATTAATCATGACACTGAGATTCCCTTTGCTAGTGCTATCTCTGTACCAAATTTCGTTCCATTCGGTTTCACCGTGTTTGAATTAATAGGGGGAATCGATTCTGACACAAAGATGGCCGCCATCCGCAAACTATTAGGCGAATGACCTATTAGATTGGTCAAAGGATGCTCCCTCCATAAAGGTATGTAGTTGCAAAATTTGGTAGAGATCGGATGATTAGGTTAATCGTAATTTGATTTAAGCTTTGAACATTCGTGTGGCCGCCATTACGTTTCAGTCAAGATGGCGGCGATATAAAACATGACACTGAGGTGCCCTTTGCTAGTGCTACCTCTGTACCAAATTTCGTTCCATTAGGTTCCACTGTGTTCGAATTAATAGGGGGAATATGCTTTGACATAAAGATGGCCGCCATCCGCAAACTATTAGGCTGATAACCTATTAGATTGGTCAAAGGGTGCTTCCTCCATAAAGGTATGTTGTTGCAAAGTTTGGTAGAGATCGGATGGTTATGTTAGTCGTAATTTAACTTAAGCTTTGAACATTTGTGTGACCGCCATTACGTTTCTGTCAATATGGCGGCGATGTAAAACATGACACTGAGATGCCCTTTGCTAGTGCTACCTCTGTACCAAATTTCGTTCCATTCGGTTTCACTGTGTTTGAATTAATAGGGGGAATTGATTTTCACACAAAGATGGCCGCCATCGCAAACTATTAGGCTAATGACGTATTCATTTGGTCAAGGGATGCTTCCTCTATAATGGTATGTTGTTGAAAAATTTGGTAGAGATCGGAAGATTAGGTTAATCGTAATTTGATTTAAGCTTTGATCATTTGTGTGGCCGCCATTACGTTTCCGTCAAGATGGCGGCGATATAAAACATGACACTGAGGTGCCTTTTGTTAGTACTACCTCTGTACCAAATTTCGTTCCATTCGGTTGCACCGTGTTCGAATTAATAGGGGGAATCGATTTTCACACAAAGATGGCCACCATCCGCAAACTATTACGCTGATGACCTATTAATTTGGTCAACGGATGCTCGCCCCATAAAGGTATGTTGTTGCAAAATTTGGAAGAGATCGGATGTTTAGGTTAATCGTAATTTGATTTAAGCTTTGAACATTCGTGTGGCCGCCATTACGTTTCAGTCAAGATGGCGGCGATATAAAACATGACACTGAGATGCCCATTGCTAGTGCTACCTCTGTACCAAATTTCGTTCCATTCGGTTCCACCGTGTTCGAATTAATAGGGGGAATCTATTTTGACATAAAGATGGCCGCCATCCGCAAACTATTACGCTAATAACCTATTAGATTGGTCAAAGGATGCTCCCTCCATAAAGGTATGTTGTTGCAAAGTTTGGTAGAGATGGGGTGGTTATGTTAGTCGTAATTTAACTTAAGCTTTGAACATTTGTGTGGCCGCCATTACGTTTCTGTCAATATGGCGGCGATATAAAACATGACACTGAGATGCCCTTTGCTAGTGCTACCTCTGTACCAAATTTCGTTCCATTCGGTTTCACCGTGTTTGAATTAATAGGGGGAATCGATTTTCACACAAATATGGCCGCCATCCGCAAACTCTTACGCTGATGACCTATTAGTTTGGTCAAAGGATGCTCCCATGCTCCCACCGAAAAGGTATGTTGTTGCAAAATTTGGTAGAGATCGGATGATTAGGTTAGTCGTAATTTGATTTAAGCTTTGAACATTTGTTAGGCCGCCATTACGTTTCCGTCAAGATGGCGGCGATATAAAACATGACACTGGGGTGCCCTTTGCTAGTGCTACCTCTGTACCAAATGTCATTCCATTCGGTTTCACCGTGTTCGAATTAATAGGGGTAATCGATTTTGACACAAAGATGGCCGCCATCCGCAAACTATTACGCTGATGACCTATTGGTTTGGTCAAAGGATGCTCCCCCGATAAAGGTATGTTGTTGCAAAATTTGGTAGAGATCGGATGATTAGGTAAGTCGTAATTTGATTTAAGCTTTGAACATTTGTGTGGCCGTCATTACGTTTCCGTCAAGATGGCGGCGATATAAAACATGACACTGAGGTGTCCTTGGCTTGTGCTACCTTTGTACCAAATTTCGTTCAATTCGCATTCACCGTGTTCGAATTGATAGGGGGGGGGGGGGGGACAGACATTCAGAGTACACACACTCACACACACACATACTCACACACACACATACACACACACACACACACACACACAGACTCACACACACATACACACACACACACACAGACAGACACACTTTTTTCGCCCTGTGTTGATCTCATAATTCTACTTTCATTTTTTGCAAAATCGAAAGTAGGCTAAAAAGGTACCACAAATGACAAGAAGGTTACCGTCCCCATTAGACAATAAAATGTTTAAAATATGCATAAAATCACGAAAAACAAAGTTAATTAAGCTCCAATTATAAAATACTTTCTCGCAATAAATGAGGTGTGATCCTTCTAAGAAAACGCGCATATTCTGCCTATTTTAGCCTATCCCCAAGTTTGCCCGATGAAATCTACCTCCGCCTTCCGGCGTGCCGATAGGACTTTTTTCTTTTTTGATCTGCCCTCGTAATAGCCGTGAAAGCCGATATCCCACCTCATTGATATTCCGTAAAATATTTAACTTCACTAGAACTAGAGACAATACCACTAAGTTGGCAGCATTGATCTTGAGGCTGAGGAGAATTGATTCCAGAGCCCATAGGGGCGAGTTGGTTCAGGAACATCGCCGAAGAGAATCTAAGCAGAAACAAGAGATGACGTTTTATGTAATAGAGAGAAGGCAGGCTTGCTTGCCACCGAAAGTTTTCAAGGCAAGTTAACAAAGAAATTGGTAAATGAAGGTGGCGCTCGATCGTGGGTTGAGCTTGGCTCGATAAGACGTGCTGCCAAAGCAATTTCGTTCCGTTCTTTCCTGAGACTTGGATGCACAATCCGCTTTTATTTCCTGTCTACTGCCTTCACAGCACAGTGTTTTCAACTGTGATTGGCAACTTGGAAATTGGCATGTTCCAATACAGATACAGTAAACTTATGAAATGCTTGCACACAAGATAATAAATGTGTCAAGTTCCAGGATGTTTCTCACTTTAGATTACAGTTCCAGATATTTGACGTCATTTTCGTGTTTGTTTTACTCTCTTCAAAGGAGTAAATGAAATTACTTCAGGGGTTTAAACGTGAAACATTGGACTCTCTAGGTCATACAGCAGGTGGCCGTTTCCAATAAACTTCTATTGTGTCTTTTAAAACAAAATCAGAAGGATTGCTGCACCTTTCCTTTATGTCGCATTCAGACTCTAGTCTAGATATTCACCCTGTGAAAAAGATGCATGTCTGAGGCTAACCATAGCTACACACTGTTAGTTCTGATGTTGCATAAACCAGCAACTATTGTTCGGGGCGTGGCCTGGTTGGTTGGTTCTTAAGTTTAGGGACTGCGACAACGCGGTCATGTAGCCCCGTGTATTTTGGGTGTGTGTAGAATCTGTCTGATAACCGGTGTTAATTGTGATAAATGTATTAGTGTGTGTTATCTGTTTTTTAATTTAGGTACTGCAACTTAGAATTTTTCAAATAGTTCCTACTTTTGCCGCCAAGCGCCACCCTCAACGACTACTAGGCCAAATTCAGAACTTAGCTACTAGACGCCACCGCAGTCGGCTCTTGGCAACGAACGTAGAAACCTAAGAGCGTTGTTTACATTCTTAACCTATCCAATTTAGCTTCACACAGGTACAATTAGTGGAAGGTCCTTAAACATGCCATAAATCTATTACATGGGACCGCCGGCTTTACTTCCCCTTCGAAGGAAGGCATACTGAGGGATTTTTAACGCTCTTAAAGAATCCGACGTTTTCGGCCGGGTTTGAACCCGCTATCTTGGGCATAGAAGCTCAGCATGCTACAGACTACGGCGTGGCCTGGATGGGCATCTTTATATGGTAGAGAAATACCACTGACTGAGTTTGGAACATAGTTCTTCTTGAGAAATTAAGGTTTCCACCTACAAGGACGAGTGATGAATTTTTTATAATTAGTGTAAAATGACCCTTTCAGAGTTGTATCTAATGCATAAAGAAATAAAGAAAGAAAGAAAGAAAGAAAGAAAGGAAGAAAGAAAGAAAGAAATAAAGAAAGAAAGAAAGAAATGAGTTGATATGTAGGCATATAATTGTATACAGGGTTGACTCTTTTGACTAAGTTCTTATCGTGTTTTAGATAATAAATTGAGTGGCATGGCCTTTTACAGAGATTGATGGTAAGTTGGATCTCACCTATTGAACTGCCGTTGTTATGATTACGGCTGGCCATTCCTTGATTAGCTCTCCAGAGCGAGGATAGTAATCTGGGAATATCTAAGAAACTGTTTAATTTAGGGTCTTAAAACGTGGTTCCGGGGTCCCATGGAGACTTGTCGAGTGGCTTTTTTTTATTGGCGCATAGAGGGGCGCAGAATAAAATATGTCCGGTGTACGACAGCTTCGATAGTATGCCTATATTAGCCTTTGTTCCAGTGCCAAGTGGCCGATATCAGACGAAATGGAAATGACTATCCAAAATAGCCCGGTCAATTTAGCCCGAAAAATAGGAGTACCCTTGCATAACTTCCCAAGAAGCTGAATTTTTGCATGGACGTTAGGGATACCATTATAAAGAAATTGTGAAAAGTCCCCATTGATCCCATGTGTGCAAAATATTTTATGCAAGGCCAAAGTTCGCAAAAATGTTTTTTTTTGATTTTGTAGCGAAACGGTTAGTTTTATGATAACAATAGATCAGACAAATATTGTAGATCATGCAATGACCTACAAAAGTTGTCCTTACAGTTTTTCCTTGAAGATTCACCATTTCTGTGAAAAAGCGATTCTAAAATTTACTAAAGTTCTATTAGACGTTCAAATAAGGTAAGTTGTGGGACTTCAACGGATATGGTGATAGAACAGTCAATAAGGAAATCTATGAAGGCAGATGGAGGTATTGCTCGAGGAAGAAGTAGTGAAGAGAGTGTCATCAGCAAATGGGTTTATAGTATGCATGAATTGAATACAGTTTGTGAAGCATTGGAAGATCTCGCGAATGTAAGAATGGGTACAACAGATCATCATGTTGATGCAAGTGACTCACGAGTAAAGAAAGATGCTAAAGATGTGCAAAAACTTCTAGAGTGGTTTTCATCACATAATCCTTTTCCAGAGGTTAACAAAATTTTGTCTATTGCCAGTGGAGTCATTGGTGATGATAAAATTAACTGCCATAAAGCTCGTGAAGTTGAGATTTCCACATGACATCACATGACATTTAATAATATTAAACTCAAACGTGCTGATAAAGTGATTCCACTTTTAGCTCTGAGTAGCATCATAGAAGTTCGTGATGAGAAAGTACCTGTTGACCTCGTGTTATTATTTCAACGCATGAGTATTACTAAGGCATTTGACGATAAAATTGAAAACTATTTTGAATATGAATTGTCTCCCTACCCATTATCCTTATTTGATGATTTTGGAATGCGAAAATCACAAAATTCAGCCATTTATGATTGTTTTCAAAAAGTAAACATCGATATTGACAACAGAAATGCTACATAATATACTATCGATGGAGGATATTTTGCACCGTGTCGTTTGGGATCGAGAAGATACATTCAGCAACATCTCAGATAAATATGTTCAGTATATACTCAGATATTTTGATCAAAAAGTAACCGTAGTATTTGATGGCTATACCGATTCTTCAAAAATATTAAAGCCGCAGAACAACGTCACCGTGTGGCAAAAACATCGGCATCTTCTGATATTCTCTTTGACCGATGTATGACAGTTCCAACTAGCCTACAACAATTTTTGTCAAACAATCATAATAAGTCCCGGTTCATCGCAAAGCTAAAAGAAAACAAGTAGTTCCGTGAAGAACTATACAGCCTATTTTCATATATCCTACTTATGTTAATTGCCACTATCAACATACACAATTTCAGTTTGATTGCTGTAATAGATTCGTAGATATTGAGAACCGACTAAATCTTTCGGATGGTCGCCATGTTGGATTTTATATATGTAGGTCTTAGAGTTATGTACTGTTACATGCAGATTATTGTGAACGTGTAGTATTCAAACTTCAATCGCATAATTAGGACACAAGAAAAAACAAGGAGATTTTAAAAATTTTCACAGCTGCCATCTTGAGGTTATGGAAACCATTGAAATAAATTAGATACCAGTGGATTAACATTCGTATAAGGATTTACTGTACCAAGTTTCACTGCACGCGGATGGTTAAATTGCGAGAAACGTCCATGTGAATACTTATAATTCGCGTCACCGCCATGTTGGATTTGTGATCACCAGGTTATTTAAAGTCCTATAGGTGAACTTAAGTTCATAGCCCCTATGAACGTTAAAAAATGCAGTTTGATTGCTAAAATAGATTCGTAGATATTCAGTATCGTCTAAATATTTCGGATGGTCGCCATGTTGGATTGTTAAATCTATAGGCCATAGAGTAATGTACCATTAAAGGAAAATTATTGCGTAGGTTCATTATTCAAACTTTCACTTCGATCGCATGACTACATCACAATAAATAAAATTTTAATTTTAAAATTCGCACTGCCGCCATCTTGAGGTTATGTAAACAATTGAACTAAATTAGATACCAGCGGATTACAATGTGTATAAATATTTCCTGTGCCAGGTTTCAGTGCGCTTGGAACATTAAATCGCGAGAAAGGTCTATTTAAAATTTTCAAATTCGCTTGGCCGCCATGTTCGTTTTGTAGTTAACCGGTTTTTGAAAGCCTTATAGATGGACTTCCAGTAGTGCCCTTTATCTCCGTACAAAATTTCAGGGTTTTACCGCTAATAGTTTCAGAGATATAGAATGCCGGTGAAATATTTCGCACATCCGCCATCTTGTGATTATATAAACAATTGAACGAAGTTAGATGTCGGTGCATTACAATGTATATAAACATATACTGTACCAAGTTTCATTGGGTTTGGTTGGTCAAATCGCAAGAAACGTCTATTTAAAAGTCGCAAATTCGCTTGGCCGCCATGTTGGTTTTGTAGTTACCAGGTTTTCAAAAGTCATATAAGTGAACTTATAGTAGTTCCCTCTATCACCATAGAAAATGTCAGGGTGACATCGGTAATAGTTTCGGAGATATTGAATGCTGGTGAAATATTTCGCACAGCCGCCATGTTGGATTGGTGAGTCGTAACAAAATTTGAAGGGCACGGTCGAGGTCGCCGGGAATAGTGCAATGAACTTTCCGAGTTTCATTGAAATCGCTCCAGCCGTTTAGATTTTATTAGGGGTGGACACACACACGAATCACACACACACACACACGCACACACACACGGACAAAAGGTGATCTCATAAGCCTATTTTTTTCAAAATTGAAAATAGGCTAAAAATACCACTGAACATATTTTAGTCAAGCAAGCTGGCAATGATGCTGATGCACTCATCATAGAAACTGCAATTGATGTTGGTGAAGATGTTGGACCCGTTGGTATTACTTAGATACTTACCGCTCGAACTCCAATTGAAAAAATAATTTATTTTTCAAAACTAGGCAAATAGGCAAATATTTTCAAATACGAGTTTATCGGCTTATCTTAAATGTAAAAATCATATTCTCTTTTTACATGCTATGACTGGCTGAGATACAACATCAGCAATGTTACAAAGGGGTAAAACAACAGTTTCCAAATTGTTTGAGAAACAAGATTTAATGACATATGCAAAAGCTTTTGAAGATATGAACTCTGCTCCAGAAACTCTGATCACCAACGGAATTCGCTTTCTTCTTTCTGAATATGGAGCTCCAAAAAGAATTACTTGCATAGATAACTTACGTTACTTATCTTTTGCAAAACTAACGCGTAATAAAAGACGTGTGCAATTAGCTTGCCTTCCTCCAACCTCGGTTTCTGCTCATCAACATCTTTATCGAGTTATTACCAGGTTCAAGTGTGGCTTGGTAATCAACTGGACCCAGAAGAACAGGGTTGGAAGCTAACTAATAATGTATTGGAATCAATCCACACACTACTTCCACCTGCACCAGAAAATCTCCTTATACTATTTTGTTTGCAGCTGCAAAAGGGGGTGTAATTCAAAATACGGCTTAAGTAGGCTTATTTTGTTCACCAGCATGCACCAGTTGTCAAGGCCAATCGTGCTCAAATGTTGAATCTCTAACAGAAGAAGATCCTTACATCAACGACGAAACAACTGAAGTATCGCTGTTAGAACAATTTACGTCAACTCAGGAAGATAAAGAAGAAGAAAGAGAAGCACAAGAAGAAGAAGAACGAGAAGACCTTACACTCTAGTAAAATTAAGTAAAACAGACCGTGGACTAGGCCTACTGGGGAAACCACATTAAAAAACGCGTCAAGTACACTACCTCATAGGTAGCGTGGAATCGTGTGCATATTATGGTGAATACAACTTTAATAAATTTTAGAATCGCCTTTTCTCAGAAATGGTGAATCTTAAGGACAAAAGCGTAAGGACAATTGTTTTAGATAATTGCATGATCTACAATTTTTGCCTGATCTATTTTTTTTATCATAAAACAAACCGTTTCGCTACAAAATCCAAAAAACTTATTTTTGCGAACTTTTACCTTGCATAAAAATTTTTGCACACATGGGATCGATGTGGACTTTTCACAATTTCATTATAATTGTATCCCTAACGTTCATGCAAAAATTCAGCTTCTTGGGAATTTATACAAGGGTGAATGTCTATTATGCATATAACCAGTGATTTAATCTGATTCCTAAAATGTATGTAAGCAAAATGTTGTTAAGATTGATGAAACGGAATGGAATTGTATACAGAACAACTATGCGAACATACATATATAGTGTACCCAACTGGGGTTGGTACAAGAGCCGAACTTCAGATCTTTGAGATGTAACGATGCAGTTTATGTCACACCGAGAAGTGGACATAGCAGAGGGTTACGTCAGCCATGTATGAATCACGCCTCACAGCTGCCTTATTAAGACCAATTTAAAGGAGTGATAAATATATTTATCAGTGACAGGAGCCAAGATATATAAACAGGATAAGAATAATTCTGCATACTCATAAGCGATAAAGCCACGTGCAAGAAGTCATTAAAAATCTTAATATAAGCGAGTCTTAATCGAATTTATGACAGCTTAACTATCAAAGTAAAGGGACCAACGCAGCATTAATTGCGGTATGACAGTCAGGGAGACCCCCAAACAAATGTTAACCCTCCGTCGGGCGCAGCTAGCCTGACAGGCCCCGAAAATCTATTCTTGCTCCCCCATCTTCCCGGAGGGCACCTATGCACCTGCGCCTTTTAGTATTTTCCTATCTCTAGGTCCCTTTCCGAATGCTCCCTGTTAGTTTTTCCGCCTCCTCCGTAAAACGCAGTAATTACCCTCCAGGCCTGTTAGGCGCATTGCGCCCGAACTCGTTCGACTTTGGATGTTTCGTATATCCTTATTGTTCCATCGCATAATTGCTCCTTTTCCTCATTTTATGAATAAGAAATACATATAAATAATTCATGCTTTTGGGCTAATGCCGTGTGTATTTTTAATTTAAAACCATACGTTTCGGAGAAACCTTGCCTCCTTTTTCAATGGAAATAAACAATGTGGCCAAAGAAAGTATATCAATGAGATTACAAAAAATATAGATAAATTCCTCTGTTCGTCACCAGAGAGCAGCTGCCAGAAATAACGGTATGGACCATGGTGGAATGGCGGACAGAGTAGTAAGTAACAAGAAGGTAAAGGGGGCGGTGTGAAAATATAGAAACTCCTCGAAGAATGAGGAGGGAGGGGGGAGGTGGGAGGGTTAGATGGATATAAGGAAACATAAACAAAAGGGAATAGTAGCTGAACGATACCTAACGTCATACAGTCAACGGCGAATAAACAGATGGAAACTCCTCCAGTGACGAACAAAGGAGATCAAATCCAGGCTCTGAGCCCTAGAGGGAAAATGTACAATTTTTAATATGTGAAGAACAGAGAGACTGAGAGGAACTATCTCCCTAGATCCTTAATAACTGGTAGCCAAGTGTCACTTAGCTGATATCCAGTGTCTCTGTTAAAATTATTGGGATTTTTACGAATTTCAACTGCCTCCCTTATAATTCTAGACCAGTTGTGCTTAACAAGGGCAAGCGCATGAGCATCCTTGAAACATACATCGTGCCCTGAAGACAGGGCATGTTCAGCTATAGCTGATTTGTCAGGTTGGTTTAGACGGATGTTCCTTTGATGCTCTTTGATGCGAGTGGCAATGGATCGTTTTGTTTGTCCAATGTAGACTTTTCCGCAAGTACATGTGACTTCATACACCCCAGGTTGTAGTATTGGGGACAATTTATCTTTGTTTAATGCTAAACGTTGACCAATTTTCGTCATAGTGCCGAAAACTGTTTTTATCTTGTGCTTGCGGAGAATCTTAGCAACGCGGTCAGTGGTGTTGTGAATATAAGGGAGGTAAGCAGTTCCTCTCACGTCGGAGCTCTGAGAAGGTTGTCTATCCCTCCTTCTGGGATGTAGGGACCTATATATAGTGGATTCATTATAGCCATTACACTTAAACATGGTTTGTAAGGCATGTAACTCTTCCTGAAGAGTTGATGCCGCACAAATACGTTCCGCTCTTTTGGCTAGAGTTGTTATAATTCCTTGTTTTTGTGCTGGGTGGTGGTGGGAGTCCGCATGTAAATAACGGTTAGTGTGAGTTGGCTTACGGTAGACGCTGTGCCCCATGGAGCCATCCGCTTTCCTCCTCACAAGAACATCCAAAAAAGGTAAGCATCCACCTGACTCTAGCTCCATTGTGAAGTGGATTGAAGGATGCAGCTGATTTAGGTGGTTCAGAAAGTGGTTCAGTTTCTCAGAACCCTCCTCCCACACCTAAATCAGCTGCATCCTTCAATCCACTTCACAATGGAGCTAGAGTCAGGTGGATGCTTACCTTTTTTGGATGTTCTTGTGAGGAGGAAAGCGGATGGCTCCATGGGGCACAGCGTCTACCGTAAGCCAACTCACACTAACCGTTATTTACATGCGGACTCCCACCACCACCCAGCACAAAAACAAGGAATTATAACAACTCTAGCCAAAAGAGCGGAACGTATTTGTGAGGCATCAACTCTTCAGGAAGAGTTACATGCCTTACAAACCATGTTTAAGGGTAATGGCTATAATGAATCCACTATATATAGGTCCCTACATCCCAGAAGGAGGGATAGACAACCTTCTCAGAGCTCCGACGTGAGAGGAACTGCTTACCTCCCTTATATTCACAACACCACTGACCGCGTTGCTAAGATTCTCCGCAAGCACAAGATAAAAACAGTTTTCGGCACTATGACGAAAATTGGTCAACGTTTAGCATTAAACAAAGATAAATTGTCCCCAATACTACAACCTGGGGTGTATGAAGTCCCATGTACTTGCGGAAAAGTCTACATTGGACAAACAAAACGATCCATTGCCACTCGCATCAAAGAGCATCAAAGGAACATCCGTCTAAACCAACCTGACAAATCAGCTATAGCTGAACATGCCCTGTCTTCAGGGCACGATGTATGTTTCAAGGATGCTCATGCGCTTGCCCTTGTTAAGCACAACTGGTCTAGAATTATAAGGGAGGCAGTTGAAATTCGTAAAAATCCCAATAATTTTAACAGAGACACTGGATATCAGCTAAGTGACACTTGGCTACCAGTTATTAAGGATCTAGGGAGATAGTTCCTCTCAGTCTCTCTGTTCTTCACATATTAAAAATTGTACATTTTCCCTCTAGGGCTCAGAGCCTGGATTTGATCTCCTTTGTTCGTCACTGGAGGAGTTTCCATCTGTTTATTCGCCGTTGACTGTATGACGTTAGGTATCGTTCAGCTACTATTCCCTTTTGTTTATGTTTCCTTATATCCATCTAACCCTCCCACCTCCCCCCTCCCTCCTCATTCTTCGAGGAGTTTCTATATTTTCACACCGCCCCCTTTACCTTCTTGTTACTTACTACTCTGTCCGCCGTTCCACCATGGTCCATACAGTTATTTCTGGCAGCTGCTCTCTGGTGACGAACAGAGGAATTTATCTATATTTTTTGTAGTCTCATTGATATACTTTCTTTGGCCACATTGTTTATTTCCATTGAAAAAGGAGGCAAGGTTTCTCCGAAACGTATGGTTTTAAATTAAAAATACACACGGCATTAGCCCAAAAGCATGAATTATTTATATAATAATCCGGGCCGTGAAAGCCTTAATATGCAAATAAGAAATACATAGATTGTGGTTATTTCTTGAATTAAACGGGTCAAAGGATATCGAATTATGAATGCTATGAATGTCACAAAGCAATCTGTCTGCCCCATGCAGATACAGTAAGACTTACCAACCTTGCACTTTACTGGAGGCAATGTACCTTTACTGCTGAGCATTCCAAGAGTGATTCCAAGTAAGTTTGACTCATTATGGGGTTTGAAGCCAGTTTCCAGTGTTGCCTTAGTAAACAGAAGTTTGGTGCTTTTCAGTCGGTCAACACAATAGTGTTGACCGACTGAAGAGCACCATTTTTTGTTAAGACTGACTCTATTGAGCTGTATCTTATTTTGTAATAACAACATTATTTAAGTTTTGTTCGTAATTTTAATATTTATTTGAATTTTTTCACATGAAAACTGAACGCAATTTGGTGGTGGGTTGTAAATGCGAGCTATTATTTTAAAGTTTGATTGTGAGCAATAAATTATTGTATGTTTTTAAAAACCTGATGTTGAATAAACTCCCTATGTATATCCTAATGAATGCCACTTATCACTTAAAAAATAATTGCGTTAATTGAGTGTTAATGACGTCTATACAACAAGGGCCTGTCAGGCGCACTGCGCCCGAACTCGGGAGTCGCGGAGGTGCGCCCGACGGAGGGTTAATAAGTTTTAGGGAGTGACATGACAGAGGAATAACACTATAGTCAGATAGCAAGCGTATAGACACACATAGGGATCATACCTTTTCGTAGGTTGTCAACCATGAAAGATGACATGGAGAAAATTTGCATCGTCAACGTTACGTCATTGATAGTTAAAACGCAAGGATACGGGAGTTAAATAAAGTCATCCGCCGGCCCCGTTAGGAGGATAATAATCATTTTAATTAATTAGAAATAAACGTGTGATTGAAAATTACTCCGCACGAAATAAATGTGAGAATTAGCATATTCTACAGCAGCACATAAAATTTCAAGCAGGTGGAAGCCCAGGTAGAAGAAATAAGCTCCGCATTGAATATGGGGACTACATTTTTGTAGATTTGAATAAATAGAGGCTGGGACGAAGCAAATGCAAGCAGTTCAGTTTTAGACAGGCCCGGAGAGGATCTGCGCGGTTTCACACAGCACTAAGTATATAGTACGCAGTAAGCAGTACGCAGTATCACAGACCGCCTGGACGGTATTTCTTCGTCACGTTGATAAAAACTCACCGCACTCCTGTATGGAGATGTCGCATCGAGTCACTCAGTCCGTTACCGACCGCTAACGTGGATCGTGTTAAGTCAAGTTAACAAATCATCAGTATCCGCGGTGACGGACTATGGTGGTTATTAGACAGCCATTAGACAGAAACAATTAAGAACGCAGAAATATTTCACTGTTAGTTCAAATAAAAGTTCAAGTGTGCGTAGTAACATTATACGTCACATGATAAAGTACTGTTTTTTTTTCAAAATGATCATTAAAGCGCTTACGCTAGATCAAATAAAATTACCTTTATATGGAAGTCGCGACGAAAATAAGTTGCACCGCGTCGAGTTAAAGAAGCACAGGTCCAGATCAGTAAATACGCTACGTGAAAATCATCGGTTCGAGACTACAGACAGGTCTTCGTAAAAATCGAGTGAAGTAAAGTGACCACATTATTAAGAATCAGGTATCAGAACGGAATCCAGAAGTTCAAGTAAAGGGACACGGGTTCGATACATATAGCGTAGCCATATAAGCGTAGGGGCAAGTGAAGGACACTTAATCGCTTATAAAAACGATAAGGGAAGCCGAGATAGACTGCTAAAGCAGAGTAGAGACTAAATCCGGTGTAGGACTAGAAGCTGTTCGAGCTAATTACATGTCCGATGCAGGGTCTTGGGATTTCATCGAGGTGTCGATCGCCGACAGAAAGTGCCGAAGATCACTGAGATATGGTGAAGAAAGTGCAGTGTAAATAATGTAAAAGAAATATATATTTTTTAGTGTTAAATATAGTGTTTGTAGAGAGTAATATTGTATCTAAAAGTATGTGAAGGCCGATTGTGCCTAAGTGAAATGCAGTTCACGAAAGAAAGTGCCATGGAAAAGTGCTATATATGTATTTAGATGGGCGAACCCGTCTAAGAATGAAACGAGAGCAGCACACGGGTGAGTTATGATTTTTCATTAAATTTGCAGCTGTGCTATGCACTGACCCAGTAGAATCGATCGTTGACTGGGGAGTTGAACGATTGATTCACTGGGAAGTTGAATGCACTAAATGATTGAAATGTGGGGATAATAATAATTGTTAACCACGCGGATGATCTCGTAGAAATCTCTCTATATATAAGAATGAAAGTTTGTCTGTTTTTCTGAATTTCTACGGAAATTTGCGTTAATAAAATTTTGGTCTGTCTGTCTGTTTGTTTGTTTGATTGATTGTCTGTCTGTGGACATTTTTTGTGTCCTTATAACTCGAGAACGGCTTAGTGGATCAACGTAAAATTTGGTACAGATATCCTTCAGAGGCACGACACCAATCATTGATGTAACTCTTCTCTGTACCTCTCATAAAAGGGGGCCTACCCCCTTAAAATACTTGCTGAAATAGGCGTAGAAGGGCGAGGCAACGCTCATTTTCAGCCCCTCAATGTGAGAAACGAACCGAAAACCACATTTTAAGGCCCTAAAACCAACAGTTTTTGAGATATTCCCAGAAAATTAATTTCATTTAATACAATAATGAAAGGAAGCTAGCCGGTAACCATGGCAACAGAAATTCACAGGTCCATCTATTGCTGTAATATAAGACGCAATACAATTCCATTTATTACATCACTGAGATAGTTTGCAAACGGCTAGAAGGTTATAACGGAACCAAACTAAGCTGTAAAATTCATCAATATATATAATGCGCTTAAGGGGGTCAAGGGGTACTCTAGAATTTTTTCACGCGATTTACACGTGCTGGTGTGCTACGGAGGGTCAATTATATCCCTATTCCTATATTGTTATATTATTATTATTATAATAATAATTATTATTATTACACTACGGAAAGGAAGACCCCAGAGGACTGGAAAAAGGGAATAATTGTCCCGATCTTCAAGAAAGGTAGTAGAACAGAATGCAGGAACTATCGGGGAATAAAACTGATGAGTCATTGTGCAAAGATGTTTGAGAAAGTTTTGGAAAGGAGAATTAGGACAAGGATAGAAGGAGGGATGAGGGAAGAACAACATGGCTTCAGAGCAGGAAGGCCCACGGTGGATTTGATTTTTGCTGTAAGGCAGTTACAAGAACAGCACTGTGAGTATGGGACAGATCTACTGATGGCCTTCCTGGACATTGAGAAAGCATATGACAGTGTATGCAGAAACAATGTATGGAAGTCCCTGGAGGATAGAGGAGTAGAAAGATGGACTATAAGGAGGATAAAGGAGATGTACAAGGGAAGCGTGAGCTGTGTGAAAGTGCGAGGAGAGAGATCGGACTGGGTGGAACAGAGAAACGGCCTGAAACAAGGAAGTGCACTGGCACCGTTACTTTTCATTGTGGTGATGGATGACATAATGACCCGAGTGGCACAAGTAATTGGGGAAGGAAAGATGAAAGCAATGGTGTTAGCGGATGATTTGATGATTCGGGGAAACAAGGAGGAGGAGGAACAGGAACAGTTGGACGTGTGGGAAGGAATAATACAAGGATATGGGATGAAATTTAGCATAAATAAGAGTGAGATGGTGATCACAACAAGGAAGAAGGAAAGAACCACAACGGGAATAACAATTGGTGGGGAACAGCTGAAGAAAGTGGAGAGTTTCAAGTATCTGGGAAGCCTGATACAAGTTAATGGAAGAAACTATAGAGAAACAAGATGTTCAGCAAAGAACATATAGCCTACTTTCTCCTAAATGTATGGGTATCTTTATGACTCTTTGTCCTCATCCCTAAAACAATCACCCCAACCACAATGTATTGTTTGTTTTCTTTAATATTGATAATAAGCCAGTAAGTGTCAAGATCAATATTATATACTTTATGATGATTGAATAACAAAACTACTAACTTATTGTAATGCATTCACGTCCGTTAATCTCTATATTAAGCCAGCCTGCAAAATTAAGAATCTTCCGCCCCAATCATCTTCCGCCCCAATCACAGTAGGTGGTGCTGCGACCTATCAGTGAATTAATCTTTATCTTGTACGCCTATGCACTGCCATCGTAATGTACTACGATGGCAGTGTTCTATGGGTGTTGAATGAGTAGGCAGTTTAAAGTAGCCAAGAGGGAGGCGATCCAGCTGGCAGTGTTTAAAGGTATTCGGAGCGCGATCGTGGCTAATAGTTGAACTACCAGTATTACAAAATTGCCATACTTCAGGAGGCCAGCTCAGGCATTTACACAGCGTTATGTTTGGAACAATATTACCCACATAACCCACAAGAGGACAGCACCGTACAGAGGCATTAAGAAGGCTGTGGTTAATGACAACGTGTATCTAGTTCTTCTATTCTCCTTTTTCTAATGTCTTCTGTTTATGTGCGATGCTGGGACTGTGATTTTATTAATATACGAGTGTATACTTTATCCTCTCCTTTGAGCTAAATGACATTTTATTCAGTATCTGTGGGAAAAGCTCGTGCACATCATTTGTAAAAGAATTCAAGAAAAAAAAACCTAACTGTAGCAGTATTCGATCCCCAGTCAACTGCGTGTCAGACTAACATGCTAGCCCAGAACTAACCGTATCCATGACGTCAGATGTTCTTAACTGACATATTAGATACAAACTGTTGGCAAATAATGACTTTAAATAAACGATTTCTTCACTGCAGTACATCTTCATTAAAGATCATTTCATACAAAGTTTATATTATTGTATCAGTACGGTATATCACATACAACATACTAAAACTACTGAAATATAAGACAGGCACATGAGGACAGCTGCCATCTTGTCGTGTGACACAAACGGCTCAGCTCTTTTAAGCCACTCATACTGTATAATATTATAATATTAAATTATAATAAATAACGGATCACGACCTTCAGGATAGCTTAAACCCCCCTAGGCTCGATAATCGGAATTGGTGGGTCTTAAGCTATTTATTAAAATGGTTGCATAATTCACACGGCCGCCATCCTGAAATGGCATGGCCGATGACCTTGAATTTTGGATGAAAGACGCGTCCTATATAAAGGTATGTTGTCACCAAATTTGGTAGAGATCGGATGATTAGTTTAGCCGTAATTTGATTTTACGTTTTGAACATTTGAGTGGCCGCCATTCTGTTTTGGTAAAGATGGCGGCAATATAAAGTATGACACTGAGGTGTCCTTTACTAGTGCTACCTCTGTACCAAATTTCGTTCAATTCGGTTTCACCGTGTTCGAATTGATAGGGGGGGACAGACATTCAGAGTACACACACTCACACACACACAGACACACACACACACACACAGACTCACACACACACAGACTCACACACACACATACACACACACAGACAGACACACTTTTTTCGCCCTGTGTTGATCTCATAAGTCTACTTTCATTTTTTGCAAAAATCGAAAGTAGGCTAAAAATGAGCGGGGGAGACAGGCAGAAGCATTCCGGAGGAGTGTGAGAAGCATGTTATGGAGCAAGGAGTCCCTCAGAACAGAAAAAAAGATCATATATCGGAGGTACTATGCCCCTATCCTGACATATGCCTCGGAGACCTGGGCTGTGAAAGGAAGGGAGAAGAGCAAAATACAGGCCAGTGAGATGAGGTTCTTGAGAAACAGTATTGGAGCTACAAAGATGGACAGAATAAGAAATGAGAGGACCAGAGATTTAATAAAGGAGGAACCATTACGGGATGGTATAGAGAAATCTCGACTTAGATGGCATGGACATGTAAAACGAATGGAGGATAAGAGGATACCCAGGAGGATACACGTGACGAAGTGGGAAGGAAAGAGACCGAGAGGAAGACCGAGAGACAGGTGGCTGAAAGGGATGGAAGAAAGCGTGAAGAAGATTATGATGATGATAATTGTTGTTTTAAGGGGCCTAACATCTAGGTTATCGGCCCCTGATGGTTTGGGTGATCGTGAAGATGAAAATGAAAAGCGAACTTAAAACTAAAACGAACTACTAACCTACATACTAGAAGAAGAAATGGAAAACTAAAGGAGAATAAGGCAAATAAAAGGACAGAAGGAAAAGAAATGCCCTCAACCCTCGGAGAAGGCGGATTGAGGGACTTGGAAAGAAGGAGAGCCATGAAAGGCATATAGGAAAGTGAAAGAGGAGAGGGTCCGCCCCAAAGGTAAGGGACAAAAGGGGAAAACGGACCCAGCTCAGGAATCCCTCGGGGTCGCCAACTCCCGAACTCACCAGTCGTGAGCCCCTGAGGGTGTAGCATTATCTAGGGTGCACCAGAAGAGGTGGGGCTACATACACCCTGCCTCCTTAAGGGCCTAGAGCACAAGGCAGGAGGTAAAAGGAAGAGAAAAAGAAGGCTGACCCCTCGCAGAAGGAGGGTATCAGAAAAGATGAGACAAGGGCCAATTAAGGCGGGAAAGGAAGAGACTCCCTAGGCCTCGGATACCCTAATACCGTCGGGGTCAGAAGAGAACAAGAGTTGACCAAGTGAGGTCGACAGGAAAGAAGACAGAGAGGAGCCCGGCACAAGTAAGTGGAAGCAATGCCGGACTCAGCTGGGGCCCCGTGGTCGCCAACCCACGCCCACAAGATGTGAGCCCCTGGGGGAGCGTGAAGAAGGGAGGAGAAGACTGGACAGGGGTGGAAGCTCAGAGATGGTGGGAAGACAGAAGACGTTGGAGTGGCCTGTGTTCCAAACAGACCCGGCCAACGGCTGGAAACTGTGCAAGAGGATGATGATGATACTACAGCCTACAACGACGAGACAAAGCTCATTTTCAGCCCCTTGGTGTCAGAAAAAGAACCTCGGGGCCCCTAAACAGTCGAAGAGGGTCCCCGAAAACTACCTTTTAATGCTCTAAAACCAAGAGTTTCTGAGATATTCCCAGAAAACAAATTTCATTTAATAAACTAATGAAGGAATGCAAGCCAGTAACCATGACAACAGTGTCTCAAAAAGGTACATCCAACTTTCCATCTATTTCTGCAAGAAGTAATGCCACTCCATTTATTAAATTTCTGTGAAAGTTTGCAAATGGCTATAAGGTCATCACGGAACCAACAAAAACTATAAAATTCATCAATGCGCTTAAGGGGGTCAAGAGGTACCCTCGATTTTTTCACAAGACTTAAACAAGCGATGTGTCGTACAGAAGGTCTATTATATCTTCAAACAGCAACATTATTTTCAAAAATTCCTGAATTGAAATAGTTTATTTTTTAATTTTATTTTTTTTGCTTTTAGGAATTTGGGCGATTGGAGGCTAAAAACCTGAATTTTCATGCACCACAAGCCTTTATGATTTATTAAAGGGTTCTTCCTCTGGATGCGCACTTGACACAACAGTGAGGGTCAGTTTTTATGTGACGTGAATTGCATTTCGTCTACGACGTTTTCAATTTTATTTTCACGTCAGGAAGTACACGTTAGGTAAATTAGTTTCAGAGCATATTTCAACTAATCATTTATCTTTGTCGACAAACAGGTTCCAAGCCCCTAACCATTGCAACAGTAGCTCAATTGATTACGTCTGGTTATTTATACCGACGACCGTTCGAAGAATGGGTACTTCTGCTAGTAAAATATAAATGAGATCAGTAAATATAAAGTAATGGAAACCCGAGAAATGAAATAATAAGTAATAAATAACTTGAAAGAAAGAATCGAAATAATAACTTAAAATGGCTTAAAATTTTTGCCACAGTAAAATTAAGTTATGAAATAAATATGCACCATACTGAAATGGTTAAAAGTCAAAAAATAAGGTAAAATAAAAATAGTTTGATTTTATACCATATAATAAAATGGTAAAATAACTAAGCGTTATAATGAAATAATTGAAAATTTGAAATAATAATAATAATAATAATAATAATAATAATAATAATAATAATAATAATAATAGAAGGCTGTGACTTGGTGAGGCTGATCGGATCGAGGCTCCTCCTATTTATATAGTTTGTTTAGTTATTCCATGTCTACTTGAATATTTTATGGTTTGGAAGATGTTTATTAGTGACTTACTGACAGTACACAGTGTTTAATAGTGATTGTGCGAGGTTTTTATAGTGATATTTGGACATCATATGTCTGTGCATGAAACTTGTTTACGTGGTTGCCTAGGGATTGCTGGTACAGGTTAGGTTAACATTACCACAAATACTTCGTTTAAAATAGTTTAATCTATGCCCTGTATTGTGTGTTTATTACTCCGTTTACTCAAGTAGTCCAATTGAGCCCCTATAACAGATATTCATTGTGTAATGTCGTTTATTTCATTAGAAACGGAGGTTACGATCGAGTGAATTGATATCAGTTGGATCACATATGTACAAAGAACCTCGGTCGATCAGTCAAACTAACACACTGGCATTCACAGGAATGTTGTAAACCTTGCCATAGGTATAAAAGGCAATACCCAGTTTCTTACGACAATGGTGAATTCTGAATTAATTAAACGCCCGCTACCGGAGGATCGTCCGGGCACGTCTAGTTCTGGCGCAGGACGTGACAGTTTACAAGCCACCAGTAATGGCAGGTTGTGGATGCAGCGGACAACTGCCATTTCATCTGAAGAAACCCCCGCTGCCAACGAAAATTCTGCTGATACCCAACATCAACAGATCAGCACCGCCGAAAGTGCTTTGCGGAATTCATTTGCAACCACCAAGGCTGGCCGCAGTAGACAACGCATGCAATGGACACGTGAAATGAATACAGACGTCATGCGTTTCTACTTCCTAGCTACAGACATGGAAAGAAATCTGACTGGATATAGAACTTCTCTGCATTCTAAGTTTATAAGTAAATACTCCCATTTGAATATCACAGAACAGCGAGTAAGTGATCAGCGTAGAACCATAATAAGGAACAGTCTCCTAAGCGAATTTGAAATTCAACAGATTAAAGATGGGGTTCTCTCAGAACTACAACCCATGCAGGAGACAGATAATGAAGTTCATCCTGCCGTTAACATAGACACCACACCACGTCAAGGTACTGCAAAAAGTAATAACTCTTCCGTAGTCGAAATTGAAGGCAATAGTAACACACTGGAGGATCGTAGAAATGTGATGAATATTTTACAGACAGAATTAATGAAATGGGAAGATAGTGATCCAAATTCAAGGAGTATTATTCCCAAGCTAAGATTTAACAAGATGTTCAGTAAAGAACATATAGCCTACTTTCTCCTAAATGCATGGGTATTGTTATAACTCTTTGTCCTTTTCAAGGAGTATGATTGAATGTTGGTTGTAGTAGCTTGTTGAAATACAACGTGCTATAGGGATATTAAACATGAATATGAGGTGCCCTTTGCTAGTGCTACCTCTGTACCAAATTTCGTTCAATTCGGTTTCACCGTGTTTGAATTGATAGGGGGAATCGATTTGCACACATACTTGGCCACCATCTGCAAACTATTGGGCTGATGTTCTTGCAGTTTGGTCAGAATATGTTTCCCACATAAAGATATGGTGTTGCAAAATTTGGTAGAGACTAGATTATTAGGTTGGTCGTAATTACATTTTAGCTTTTAACATTTGGGTGGCCGCGATTACGTTTCCGTCAAGATAGCGGTGATATAAAACATGACACTGAGGTGCCCTTTGCTAGTGCTACCTCTGTACCAAATTTCGTTCATTCGGTTCCACCGTGTTCGAATTAATAGGGGGAATCAATTTTGACATAAGGATGGCCGCCATCCGCAAACTATTAGGCGAATGACCTATTAGATTGGTCAAAGGATGCTCCCTCCATAAAGGTATGCAGTTGCAAAATTTGGTAGAGATCGGATGATTAGGCTAATCGTTATTTGATTTAAGCTTTGAACATTCGTGTGGCCGCCATTACGTTTCAGTCAAGATGGCGGCGATATAAAACATGACACTGAGGTTCCCTTTGCTAGTGCTACCTCTGTACCAAATTTCGTTCATTCGGTTCCACCGTGTTCGAATTAATAGCGGGAATCAATTTTGACATAAAGATGGCCGCCATCCGCAAACTATTAGGCGAATGACCTATTAGATTGGTCAAAGGATGCTCCCTCCATAAAGGTATGTAGTTGCAAAATTTGGTAGAGATCGGATGATTAGGTTAATCGTAATTTGATTTAAGCTTTGAACATTCGAGTGGCCGCCATTACGTTTTAGTCAAGATGGCGGCGATATAAAACATGACACTGAGGTGCCCTTTGCTAGTGATACCTCTGTACCAAATTTCGTTCCATTCGGTTCCACCGTGTTCGAATTAATAGGGTGAATCAATTTTGACATAAAGATGGCCGCCATCCGCAAACTATTAGGCTAATAACCTATTAGATTGGTCAAAGGATGCTCCCACCATAAAGGTATGTTGTTGCAATGTTTGGTAGAGATCGGATGGTTAGGTTAGTCGTAATTTAACATAAGCTTCGAACATTTGTGTGGCCGCCATTACGTTTTTGTCAATATGGCGGCGATATAAAACATGACACTGAGATGCCCTTTGCTAGTGCTACCTCTGTACCAAATTTCGTTCCATTCGGTTTCACCGTGCTTGAATTAATAAGGGGAATTGATTTTTACACAAAGATGGCCGCCATCCGCAAACTATTAGGCTAATGACCTATTCATTCAGTCAAAGGATGCTTCCTCTACAAGGGTAAGTTGTTGCAAAATTTGGTAGAGATCGGATGATTAGGTTAATCGTAATTTGTTTTAAGCTTTGAACATTTGTGTGGCCGCCATTACGTTTCCGTCAAGATGGCGGCGATATAAAACATGACACTGAGGTGCCTTTTGTTAGTACTACCTTTGTACCAAATTTCGTTCCATTCGGTTGCACCGTGTCCGAATTAATAGGGGGAATGGATTTTCACACAAAGATGGCCGCCATCCGCAAACTATTACGCTGATGACCTATTAGTTTGGTCAAAGTATGCTCTCCGCATAAAGGTATGTTGTTACAAAATTTGGTAGAGATCGGATGATTAGGTTAGTCGTAATTTCATTTAAGCTTTGAACATTTGTGTGGCCGCCATTACGTTTCCGTCAAGATGGCGGCGATATAAAACATGACACTGAGGTGCCTTTTGTTAGTACTACCTCTGTACCAAATTTCGTTCTATTCGGTTGCACCGTGTTAGAATTAATAGGGGGAATCGATTTTCACACAAAGATGGCCGCCATCCGCAAACTATTAAGCTGATGACCTTTTGGTTTGGTCAAAGGATGCTCCCCCCATTAAGGTATGTTGTTGCAAAATCTGGTAGAGATCGGATGATTAGGTTAGTCGTAATTTGATTTAAGCTTTGAACATTCGTGTGGCCGCCATTACGTTTCAGTCAAGATGGCGGCGATATAAAGCATGACACTGAGGTGTCCTTTGCTAGTGCTACCTTTGTACCAAATTTCGTTCAATTCGCATTCACCGTGTTCGAATTGATAGGGGGGGACAGACATTCAGAGTACACACACTCACACACACACAGACACACACACACACACACACAGACTCACACACACACATACACACACACACACAGACTCACACACACACATACACACACACAGACAGACACACTTTTTTCGCCCTGTGTTGATCTCATAAGTCTACTTTCATTTTTTGCAAAAATCGAAAGTAGGCTAAAAATAATAGCAGACAAATAATTGAGGATGTAAACAATTGCTTGGCAGCTTTCTTAGAAACAGTGGATAATCTTACGGACTTCCATTTGCTCATATACTGCGCAGCTGTTACTGTGTTATCACTCCATAACCAGGTGCCCAGCAACCAAAACCTCAGTCCTCGTACAAAAGAATACATCCATGGGAACGACGAATCAATAATAAAATAATGTCGTTGCGTAATGTAATAGGTCTGCTCACACAATATGCTTCAGATAATAGAACTCGAAAGATCACTTCAAAAATCATGAGGATAATTCCGAACATAAAAAACAAAGGGAAGCAAGAAATCCTGAATATCATGGACGACTACAAGCAAAAACTGGCAGTACAAGCAGCAAAACTCAAGAGATACAAAGAAAGTTATCAGAGAAGAACACAAAATTATCTCTTCAGAGCTAATGAGAAAACTTTCTACGCGAATCTTGATGGCAGCCGTGAACCAACAATCTCTAGAACACCGAATGAGGAGGAAATAAGCAACTTTTGGCGTAATGTGTGGTCAAACCCGGTGCAGCATAAAGAAGATGCAGAATGGATCCATAAAATCAACGAGAAGCACTCACGCATTAATCAAACGCAAGAGTTAGTCATTAATGAACAGGACATCCAAATAGCCATCAGCAAAACACACAGCTGGAAATCTCCGGGACCAGACAAAATTCAGAACTATTGGTACAAAATATTTACCAGCACACACAGAAAATTAGCTGATCTTGTAACTCAGGTAATCTATGATCCCGAAGAGTTCCCACACTTTCTCACAGAGGGACGAACCTACATATTGCCTAAGAGTGCTGACTCAGCTAATCCAGCAAACTACAGACCAATAACCTGTTTGCCGACGCTCTACAAGATCATCACATCAGTCATCACAAATGTAATTTATGGTCACATGTACCAGCATAGCATCTTGACAGAGGAGCAGAAGGGTTGTAAGAGAGGCGGCCAAGGCTGCAAGGAACAGCTCACCATTGACAGTGTGATTATACACCAAGCACAGAAGCAACAACGTAACCTCTTCTTGGCTTATATCGACTATAGAAAAGCATTCGATACGGTGCCCCACAGCTGGCTCATCCATACCCTTGAGATATACCGGGTAAACAAGACACTCATCAACTTCCTTGCTATCATTATGCAATTTTGGCGTACCAAAATCATCTTGAAATCTAACATCACTACCACTGAGACAGAGGTCATACCCATCAAACGTGGTATATTTCAAGGTGATGCCTTAAGTGCACTGTGGTTTTGTTTATGTCTCAACCCTTTATCAGAGATTCTAAAGATGAACAACTACGGATACCAAATAAAAGAAAATAAACAAAATCTTCTCAAAGTAAATCACCTCTTTTATATGGATGACATAAAATTGTATGCAGCAAATAGGAACCAACTGACATCACTCATCAATATAACAGATAACATTTCGAAGGACATTTGCATGGAGTTTGGGACTGGCAAATGCAAAATCAACAGCATCAACAAAGGACAGTGGTGTAGAACAGAGGGAATAAGCATAACAGCTGATGAGCGAATAGACAGCATGGGAAAAGATGAAACATATAAATATCTAGGATTTGAGCAAGTAGTTGGAATAGACAGTAAATCTGAGAAGGAGAAACTCTACCAGAAATTTAATCATAGACTTCGACTTCTGCTGAAAACCAAGCTTAGTGCTCATAACCTAACAAAAGCTATCAATTCATATGCTATATCTGTGCTGATGTATTCGTTTGGTGTTTTAAAATGGTCTCAAACAGACCTAGAGAACATTAACCGCACAATAAGAACTATGCTTACGAAACACAGAATGTTGCATCCCAATGCTTGTATAGAGAGAGTAACAACACCCAGAAATGAAGGAGGCAGAGGTATTCTTGATGCTATAACTCTGCACAATCAACAAGTTATACATCTAAGGAATTACTTTCATTCTCGGAAAGATACCAGTGTTTTACATCGAGCGGTAGCACAAGCTGACTTCAACCACACTCCTTTGAATCTCCATGAAGGAAATTTCGTCATGAAAGACAGGAACACACTGAACAGAGAGAAGGTGCAGAGATGGGCTGGAAAAGAACTTCATGGCAGATTCTACAACCAGTGCAATGACAAGAATATTGTCAAACAGCTTTCGAACACATGGTTGTCAAGGGGAGAGCTGTTTCCAGAAACTGAGGGATTTAACCAGGCGATACAAGACAAAATTATCACCACAAAAAGTTATAGGAAACACATCCTGAAAGATCTGACTGTTATAGATGACGAATGCAGGAAGTGCAATACCGGTTCAGAACCCATAGAGCATATTACCAGCAGCTGCAGAATTCTAGCGCCAACATCTTACACTGAGAGGCATAACGATGTTGCCAAAGTCATTCATCAAGAACTCGCCCTAACCCGATCTCTCATACACGACAGGACGCCTTATTACAAATACTCTCCAGAAAGTGTGATGGAAAACGAAGATTACAAGCTGTATTGGGATCGCACTATTCAAACAGACAAAACAACTCCTCATAATAGACCAGACATAACTTTAACTGATAAGAAGAACCATCACACGTACTTGATTGACATATCTGTTCCGAATGACCATAATATCCACCATAAATACAGAGAAAAGATTGAAAATATATACTCCTCTAGCTATGGAGGTTGCCAGAATCTGGAGACAAAAAAATGTGACGATTCTTCCTTTCCTCCTTTCTCCCACTGGCCTGACACCTAAATCCTTTTCAGTAAATCTAGCTACACTAAATCTTCCCATATTCACCCATACTATTGCACAAAAGGCTGCAATTCTGAAAACCTGCAGCATCGTTAGAGTTTGAATACACATTAGGATTTTTCTTTGAACCCTCTTGTGAAAAAGAGACGTGGAAGATAAGAAGAGAAGACAAAATTAACTGTCAAACATCTATGCTATTCGAAAATGTATGCAATAGGCTTAAGTGCTACTTGACTCATTATCTTGTACGTAATGTACCGATATGAGACGTGGTACCGACTGTAAGTTGAGTAAATAAAGAAATAATAATAATAATAATAATAATAATGACGATTAACTCCGCCATAGCCGGTCCCAAGCCCGGTTGAGAAAGGAGGAGGGTGAAACATGGTCAACGGTCTCAAAGGCGGATGAAGAATTTCAGTTCCCAACGGCAGAGAGAGCGGAAGAACCTAGTGGAGTAAACCACGAAAAAACAATCATTTCGGACTAACAATCCGATCTTATTTCGGAATTTTATTTCCTACACCTACACAACACAATTTCATATGCAGAATGGAAATGTCGCTAAATGAGAGCACTACCCCAGGTGGTAACTTGAAAGAGAAATCCACCATTGCAGTAGGCAATGCATCGGGACCTAGGATTCTGGGGAGTCCCACCACCTCCATACAAGATGAGTCGGAGCGTCTTGAAACATCTTCCAAATTGAAATTCAAGAGGAAATACTTCATCGGGACCATTTACGTCAACTCACTCCTGCGAGTCGGAAAACAGAAAGAATTGGAAAAGCTCCTGGACGACCAACAAATCCAGATTTTGGCTGTACAAGAGACCAGATTCCTAGATGACCACATCATGGATATAAAGCACTACAGAGTATTCAAAGGAAAGCCAGCAATAAAGATAATGGCTAACACCCCTCTCCTTGGGACTGCCTTCTACATAAACAAAACCATAGTGGATAGTGTCACAGACTTCTCATCTAAATCTGAGAGATTATCCCTATTGACAATCAAGTGCAAAAACAGGAATTATACTCTCATAAATTGCCATGCTCCTATCAATGAAGACAACAAGAAGAACCCACAGAAAGTCGATGACTTCTGGGACCTCTTAGAAACAGAAATCGCTCGGATACCTGTGAACCATGTAAAAATCCTTCTGGGAGACTTCAACGCACAAATAGGGACAGAAAGAAAATACAAAGATATAGTAGGAGACTATCCAGCACACAGGAGGACAAACAAGAATGGCGAACGGCTCCTTGGACTCTGCAAAATCTTCCAGTTAAATCTCATGTCGACTCATTTTCGGAAACTTCCAAGAAAAGCAAAGACATGGGTATCTCCAAATCCCAAACTAGGAGAATTCCAATTAGACCATGTAGCAATATCAAGGACAAATACTAGGGAGGTGATGAATGTTAAAGTGATTAGAAATGGTAAATTTGACTCTGATCACTATCTCTCCAAAGTTAAAATACGTTTTCTTCCACCAAAACAAAAGAAGGATCCACCTAAGTTGAAAAAATACAACACCAATCGAATGAACATCAATGGAGATATTATAAATAACTTCAGAGAAGAAATCCGCTCTTCTAGAACAAAGACCTGGCAACATCTTTGTACAAAGATCAATGAAGCCGCTAAGAAAACATTCGGACTGGCAAAGAGGAAACGTACAATCTGGTGGAATGAAGAATGTGAGAAAGCACTTGAAAAGAGATCCGACACATGGAGAAAATGGAAATGTTCAAGAGATACGGAACATTTGGAACAATTCAGAACCCAAAGGAAAGAAACATCAGGGGTATTCCGCAGGACCAAACGATCGTTTGAGAATGCAAAGTTACAAAACCTCCAGGACGACTTCACTAAGAATAACACCAGAGATTTTTTCCAAACTTTCAAGGACAAGCTTAGAGGATACCAAATTCCAAGTATAAGTTTCAAAAACGAAGAAGGAAAAATTGGACTGAACAATCAAGAAAACTGCAATATATTAGCCAGATACTTTGAGAAACTCCTCAACTGCCCGCCTCCAACCAACAAACTAGAATTTCAGACTCATCCTATAAACTCAGAAGATGATATGCCACCAACAAAAGAAGAAATAAAGGAAGCCCTGAAAAGTCTCAAGAACAACAAGGCAAGCGGGGAAGACTCCATATCAGCAGAAATGTTGAAGTGGGGAGAACCGGAAATCCTAGACGACCTGCACCATATCTTCCAACAAATATGGGAGACGGAAAAGCTACCAGACGAATGGAAAACAGCGCTGATCCACCCACTCCATAAGAAAGGGAACAAACAAGATGTTAACAACTACAGAGGCGTGTCGCTACTCCCAGTCACTTACAAAATCCTCTCAAGGATACTTCTGAATAGAATAGAAGGAATCCTAGATAAGCAACTTGGAGAATACCAAGGTGGGTTCCGGAAAGGCCGCTCCTGTGCCGAACAAATCATAAATTTGAAATCAATAATTCGACACAGAGCGCTGAACGGCAAAAGTATAGTGGTTTCATTCATTGACTTCAAAAAAGCCTTCGACTCGGTGGACAGAGGGACCCTAGATAAGATCATTAGAGAATTTGGAGTCAAAACCAAACTGGCCAATATTATCAGAGAAACCTTAACAGCCACAACTTCTAAGGTGAAGTTCATGGGAGAATTGTCTCAGTCATTTGAAATCAAGACAGGTGTGCGACAGGGAGATGGATTATCACCATTACTATTCAACTGTGTTCTCGAGAGGATTGTGAGAATTTGGAATTCCGAACTTGAAAATCAAGAGATAGCCCCGATCTGCCTAGGACGAAAAACGGGAGGAATCAAAGTCAATTGCTTGGCTTTCGCTGATGATTTTGCGATACTTTCAGAAAACCTAGAAGAAGCGGCCATACAGATCAATCTCTTAGAAAAGATCGCTAGCAAGACAGGACTTAGGATCTCGAAAGAGAAGACCAAGTTCATGATGAATGACAAACATGGACCACAATTCCTTGAAACAGAGATTGGACGGATTCAGAGGGTGAAAAAGTTCAAATACCTCGGTGAAACCATACAAGAGAACGGCCTAGAGAAAGCTGCTGTAGAAGATCGTATCTCAAAAATGGAAAGAGCTTATGGGCTAACTAAAAACATCTACAACAAGAAATGCATCTCATGGAATGCCAAACTAAAACATTACAACACGGTAGTAAAAACAGAATGCCTGTATGCCAGCGAATGCCTCTCGATGAATTACAAGTTGGAGAAGCTAGAGATCCTAGAAAGAAGAATACTACGGAAAATCATGGGCCCAGTCCAGACTGAAACCGGCTGGAAACTTCGGAGCAACAATGAAGTCTATAAAAATGTGGAGAGAATCTCAGAGACCATAAAGAAGAGGAGGTTATCGTTTCTCGGACACTTGTACAGAATGGACAAAACTAGACTAACCAAACAGTTATTCGACTACCTGTGGAACAAGAAGACAACAACGACATGGATTAAGGAAGTTCGAAAAGATCTCGAAAATTCCAACATCCAGGAAGTTCAGATGTCAAACAGGGAAACATTTCGGTACATAATTCAAAATTTGGAAGGGTTTCACGTCACAAGAACCACAAAGAAGGGAAGAGCCTGGACGGATGAGCAGAAGAAACAGCATAGCGTCCATATGAAGGAGTACTGGAGGAAGAGGAAACTTCAGGCAAAGAAAAAATGAAATTGTAGCGTGATCCGAAGTGGTCAATTCGCAAATAAAATAAAAATAATGACGATTATCGAGTTTTACACTCTAAAAATAATGTTGTGGTTAAAAATCGTAATGAGGAACTCAAATAATAAAATGGAACAGAATAAGTAATATTTTGACGTATTGTTATCATAATAATCAATTTATAAATCTCTAGAGTAAAGGGTGGAACGAAACACCTAAAGAGTGAAATGTTATATTGCAGGCTACCAGGCCAAAATTGTAAGAATAAAGTGATAGGGAGACCGACGTCTCACCGCTATAAAATAAGGTTCTTATATAAGAGATTAAATAAATCGCGAATATCCAAGCAAAGTTGTGTGCCGATAGGGGCCTAATAATGAAATAAGTTTAGCTTCAAGCTAATAAATATGCGTTAATCAGGATATATTTATTCGTTAGATGGAAGGTATCGTCAAAATATCGTGGATGAAAGATTCCCATTAAAGTATTGCCATTGTATGAAACATTGTGTTGTATTGTGGAGGTGAAATTCCCACTAAAGTATTGCCGTATTGAAGTGTCGTAAATGATAGTTACATGTGAGTTCCGCCAAATGGATAGTGTTCCTGGCCTGGCATTCTTATAATAAAGTATTATAGGCAAAACTCGTCGAAATGAAACGTCGCGTTATATTGTGGAAGCAAAATATAAAATTTCATGAACTTATAAAATACCACATGTTTCCAGTTTAATTTGCAACTCCTGTGGTTTCTCACCGGACATCATGATCTTACTGTATATATAAGATGAAAGGGCCATGGCAACTAAAAGTAATCGCCTCTTTGATGAAGAAGGAATTGCTCTCCGATAAAGTCTTCGATAAGGCCATCATGATGAAGCAAACGGAATGAAAGAGCTATTTAATACCTTCTTGGTATTACAAAATAATGGTGAAAGTTCATATAAGCCATCTTACTCATCTTGGACTCTAATTTAACGTCAGAAAAAGCAAGTTCAATTTTCATCTGACATAACTGCAAGCTGTAGAACAGCATTCATTAAAACATGAGCATAAGCTGACTTGTAACTTGTAAATTGACCTCATATTATTTACTAATAACCTGATTCATATCACATTGTCTATTCTACTGACACCAAAGATCTTAATATGTAAGAGGTCATCAAGGCTCGCGACTATGGATTCAGCAAAGTGTAATAAAGCCGGCGGTCCCATGTCATAGATTTATGGCATGTTAAAGATCTTTCCACTAATTACACCTGTGTGAAACTAAATTGGATAGGTTAAGAATGTAAACAACGCTCTTAGGTTGCTACGTTCGTTGCCAAGAGCCGACTGCGGTGGCGTCTAGTAGCTAGTTCTGAACTAGGCCTAGTAGTCGTTGACGGTGGCGTTTGGCGGCAAAAGTAGGAACTATTTGAAAATTCAAAGTTGCAGTCTCTACTTGAATTAAAAAACAGATACACACACTAATACAGTCATCACAATTAACACCGGTTATCAGACAGATTCTACACACAAAGTACACGGGGCTACATGACCGCGTTGTCGCAGCCCCTAAACTAAGGAACCAACCAACCAACCAAAGTGTAATAATATATCTGGTCATCGAAAATATCAGGAAATTATTTTTAAGTCATTCTCTAATTTCATCACCATATACAGGATGTCTTTTATGTACCTTTGGAGAATGATAGGTCGTGTAGGGGACGGGTATAGAAGTAATTTGAGACAGGGAACTTGGGGTCGGAGCGACCTCCTTAACCCCTAAAATAGGGGTTGATTCAGGCCCTCCACCCAGACAGTTGGGCAACCGACCCAAGCCTCTATTACCTTTCTCAATCCTTTAACTCTTGGCAAGATTCATCTCACCATGTGGCGCTGGCGTAATGGATAGCGTTGCGGTGCGAAAGGCCGGTAGTCCCAGGTTCGATTCCGGGCAAGGGCAAGGGCAACTTAAAAAAAAAAAGTTATTTGTCGTATTTGCACTCTCTTCTCCGATGTAGCACCAGACTGTATCATGTGACTACAATACGACAAATAACATTAAAAAAAGTTTTGCCCAAGCCCGGAATCGAACCCGGGACTAACATCTTTTCGTACCGCAACGCTATCCATTACGCCAGCGCCACATGGTGAAATGAATCTTGCCAAGTGTTAAAGATTTGAAAAAGGTAAGAGAGTTTTGGGTCGGATGCCTAACTTACAGGGTGGAGGGCCAGATTTAACCCTGAGGCCGCTCCGACCCCAAGTTCTCTATCTCAAATTACTTCTATACCCGTCCCCTACACGACATATTATTCTCCAAAGGTACATAAAAGACACCCTGTATATAGTATACAATACGGAGAAGATGTTATAACCAATTAACATACAGTAGTAGACCACAATACAGATGTCCAAGCTTAATTACCCTGCTGGATCAAAGAAACAGGAGATGACATAACAATACCGCCGAATCACAACATGAATACTGCATACAGTAGGAGGATCAATAAATACAGGGTCATTATCTTTGTGTGCCCCGGTAATAGCGGCAAACTATGGCGCCATTTGGCTGGCCAGGTGCGGAGAGAGTGGGCCTCACAATACCCAGCTGCGCTGACTCATATCGTTAGTTCGCACGATTTTTAGCCTATTTTCATTTATGAAAAAAAAAAAAAAGGCTTATGAGATCACCTTTTGTCCGTGGGTCTGCCTGTGTGTGCGTGTGTGTGTGTGTGTGTGCCCCCTAATAACTTCTAGACGGCTGGACCAATTTCAATGAAACTCGGTAAGATCATAGCACTATTCCGGATGACCTCGACCGTGCCCTTCAAATTTTGTTACTTCTCACCAATCCCACATAGCGGCTGTGCGAAATATTTCACAAGCATTCAATATCTCCGAAACTATTACCGATATCACCCTGGAATATTTTACGATGATAAAGGGAACTACTAGAAGTTCGCCTATGTGACGTTTGAAAACCTGGTAACTACAAAACCAACATGGCGGCCAAGCGATGTTGCGACATTTAAATAGATGTTTCTCTCAATTTAATCAACCAAACGCAATAAAACTTGGTACAGCAAATGTTTATAGACATTGTAATGCACTGGTATCTAATTTAGATCAATTGTTTACATAACCTCAAGATGGCGGCTGTGCGAATTTTAAAATTAAGTTTTTATTTCTTGTGTCGTAATCATGAGATCGAAGTGAATGTTTGAATAATGAACCTACGCAATAATTTTCCTTTAATGGTACATGACTCTGGCCTATACATTTAACAATCCAACATGGCGACCATCCGAAATATTTAGATGAATCTCAATATCTACGAATCTATTACAGCAATCAAACTGAATTTTTAATGTTCATAGGGGCTATGAACATAAGTTCACCTATAGGACTTTCAATAACCTGGTGATCACAAATCCAACATGGTGGCGACGCGAAATATAAATATTCACATGGTCGTTTCTCGCAATTTAACCATCCGATTGCAGTGACACTTGGTACAGTACAGTACAGTACAGTACAGTAAATCCTGATACAAATGTTAATCCACTGGCATCTAATTTTTTTCAATTGTTTCCATAACCACAAGATGGCAGCTGTGCGAAATTTTAAAATCCGTTTTTACTTCTTGTGTCCTAATCATGCGATTGAAGTTTGAATACTACACGTACACAATAATATTCATGTAACAGTACATAACGCTATGACCTACATATATAAAAATCCAACATGGTGACCATCCACAATATTTAGTCGGTTCTCGATATCTACGAATCTATTACAGCAATCAAACTGAAATTTTGTATGTTGATAGAGGCTATTAACATAAGTGGGATATATGAAAATAGGCTGTATAGTTCTTCACGGAACTACTTATTGTCATTCATATGGACGTTCATCTGTAAAGCTAAGACGTTACTGTTGCACGTTTAATGAGTATTATGATTACTGTGATTGTTGGCCATGCCAAGACACCAATTCACATTGCGGGAACGTGTGTATATCCATAATTCGTACATCAAAAGCAGAAAGTCTTGTTCTGGAACAAGACGAAAATTTCGAATCAAGTTTCTAGGAAGAGCTTTGAATAATGCCACTGCAATTAGGAGGCTCACTAAACGATTCAAGAAAACAGGCTCCGTAAATAATAAATGAGTTAACAGACAACGTTGTGTTCTTAGAGAACAAATATTACATGAGATTGTTGTCCATTCTTTCATTATAAGATGTCAGGAGTGTGCTGCAAGAGAGGGAGGACATTTTCAGCATTGCCTATGATCACTGTAAGAACACATTATTGAACATGATTGGTAAAATGTAAAAATGCGCCCCTACCACCGACTGAACCGTTTACGCACGCCCACGATCAGCGCCAGTAAACGCCGGCTTAGCTTGTCGTGTTTACCGGGGCGCCTGTATAAGACCATCTCGCGGCTCAGTGACTAGCATTCCTGACTACCATCCCTGACGTCCGAGATCGATTCCTGGCTCTACCGAGATTTTTAATTAAGTCTAAAGGCTGCAACGGGGTTCAATCAGCCTTGTGAGGCAGATCTGAAAAGAAAAGGGTTCGATTCCCCCTTCATTCATCCTAAAAGTGTTTCTCCGTGGTTTGCCCACTCCTATTCCTGGCGAATGTCTGGATGGCATCTGATTTGAGGCCATGGCCTACTTTATAATCCTAGGATCAGTTATAAATACACACAATAATACAGCCACCATAATAACACAGGTTATTAGACAAATTTTACACACGCCCAAGTACACTGGGCTAAATGTCCACGATGTCGCAAAGCGCCTCTAAATGAATTCACGAGTCAAGACAAAATGACGAAAATACATGTGTTTCTTTCTACGAGTAAACTCGACTTAAAAATCATTTACTGGAGTTTTCGATCACCTGTTATAATATTGTTACTATTTGCTGAGTTCTTAGTTGCGAGCTTAGATGGTCTCTTCTTATAAATGTGGCTCAGTTTGGGAAAGAAGAGACCATAGACCGGTACCGAACGTAGGCCAACTGATAGTTAAGCTCCTATACTTCCTATTATAACAACCAACAGTGGTAGCTACGCTTGCTTAAGTGCAGCGCTAAGCCATGGGGCCAAGCTCTTTGCGGACTTTGTAGACGTGGGTTCGACTCCCACTGTCGGCTGTCCTTTAAATGGTTTTCCATAGTTTCCCCATTTTCAACTCCAGACAAATGCTCGGACGGTACCCTCTGATAGGCTACGGCCGCTTCCCTCCACATCCTTGCCCAGTTTCATTCCTTTAATCTCTCATTAACTCCTTGACGTCAGGAAGGGCATCCGACCGTAAAAGCCACCTGCCACATAGCCTTTCGTCGCATCTCATCCCTGGCCCCGTTGAGAACGGGAACAATAAGGGCTAGACATACACTTCCTATTATAACATGACAACAGTGAAATCACTCTTCAATCGGTGCAAATAATAATGACAACAATAATAATTATTATACCGACAGCGGTAGCTACACTCGCTAACGCACACGCTAGAACATGGGGTCAAGCTACCTACGGACTCAGTAGACGTGGGTTTTATCCCCACCGTCGGCCATCCTTGAAATGATTATCCATGTTTTTCGATTATCAACTCCAGTCAAATGCCGGTACGGCACCTTCTGACAGGCCACGGCCACTTCATTCCATCTCCTTGTCCAGTTTATTCATCTACATTTATGTCATCTCTCTCTATATATACAAATGAAAGTTTGTCTGTTTTTTCTGAATTTCCACTGAAATTTGCGATATTTGCGCGTTTCAAACTGTTTTATGACGAATGCGTGCAAAAATATTTGTTTTTGTTTTTTGTGTCCTTATAACTCGAGAACGGCTGGGTGGATCAACGTATAATTTGATGCAGATATCCATCAGAGGCACGACACTAATCATTGATGTAACTCTTCTCCGTACCTCTCATAAAAGGGGGCCTAACCCCTTACAATACATGCTGAAATAGGCCTAGAAGGGTGAGACAAAGCTCATTTTCAGCCCCTCAATGTGAGAAACGAAACTCGGGGGCCCCCGAAAACCACATTTTAAGGCCCTAAAACTAACATTTTTGAGATATTCCCAGAAAACTAATTTCACTTGATAAATTAATGAAAGAATGCAAGCCGGTAGCCATGGCAACAAAATCTCAGAGGTCCATCTATTTCTGTTAGAAGCAATGCAATTCCATTTCTTACATTACTGTGAAGGTTTGCAATTGACTATAAGGTTATAACGGATCCAAATTAAGCTGAACTATTCATCAATACATATAATGCGCTTAAGGGGTCAAGGGGTACTCTAGAATTTTTTCACGCGATTTACACGTGCGGGTATGGTACAGAAGGTCTATCATATCCCTATCCCTATATTGTTATATTATTATTATTATTATTATTATTATACATATTATCATTATTATGGCGTACACCGACGACACAAAGCTCATTTTCAACCCCTTGGTGTCAGAAACAAAACTCAGGGCCCATAAAGAGCAGTAAATGGTCCCCGAAAACTACATTTTAAGGCTCTAAAACAAAAAGTTTCTTAGATATTCCCAGAAAACTAATTTCATTTAATAAACTAATGAAGGAATGCAAGCCAGTAACCATGACAACAGTATCTCAAGAGGTGACATCCAACTTTCCATCTATTTCTGCAAGAAGTAATACTCCATTTATTACATTCCTGAAAGTTTGCAAATGGCACAGAACCAACTAAAACTGTAAAAGTCATCAATATGCTTAAGGGGTTCAAGGATTACCCTAGATTTTTTTCACATGACTTACACGTGCGATATGTCGTACAGAAGGTCTATTATATCTCCAAACAGCAACATTATTTTCAAAAATTCCTGATTTGAAATAGTAGACTATTTTTTGCTGCTTTTAATAATTTGGGCCGGAGGCTAAAACAACCTGAATTTTCATGCATCCCAAACCTTTATAATTTATAAAAGGGGTCTTCCTGTGTTTGGTCAGTTGACACAACGGTTAGGGTCAGTTTGTATGTGACATGTATTGCGATTCGTCCACGAGGTTTTCAATTTTATTTTCACGTCAGGAAGAACACGTTAGGTAAATTTAGTTTGAGAGCACATTTTAACTAATCATTTTTCTTTGTCGACAAACAGGTTCCAAGCCCCTCACCATTGCAACAGTAGCTCATTTGATAACGTCTGGTTATTAATACCGAAGACCGTTCGAACAATGGGTACTTCTGCTAGTCCCTAATAAAATTAACTACTCTCATGAGGGCATCCGGCCGTAAATACCATCCCCCTCATATAGGCTACTTTTATCGCATCTCATCCCCGTTTATAACAGGAATATTGAAGGGTAGACATACATTGCAATAATAATATTATATTGTAATCACTTATCCTCTCCGCTCAGCTTCACCCACGGACTCTGCGAGGGATCATTCCTCTACCGTCGCAAGAACTGTGTCCAGGAGCTGTACATACAGTACTATGACAGCAAATGCAACTGGGGACGATGATAGGCCGATCACCCAGGTGACCGCTAATTTGTGTCTAATTAAGGAAGGGTTAGGAAAGGGATTTTGGAAGTAAGTCGGCCGTGGACCTATAGAATGGGACCATCCCGGCATTTACCTGGTGGTGAAGATGGGAAACCACGAACCCGTCAATCTGCCGATGCCAGCGAGGCACAATTCAGCGGGATAGCACTCTCGGCCTTCGACGCTGGTATAATAGTACAATAATAATAATAATAATAATAATAATAATAATAATAGCGGAACCGTGCGAGAACTCTCGCATGTGCATAAACCACCCGCCTGGCTTTACTGTTATGCAGTCTTCTATACACGCACTTTATAAACAAATTGTCGGTATTTATGTAATCAGAGAGCAATTCATCTCTGCTGCTGGTTGCACAATGGGTTGTGTGCGCCCCATGTGTAGAGACTACCCGCCCGGCTCTAGTGCTATACGGGCTTTGCGCGGCACAGTTCTACCAGGGGCCATCATCTTGTTTATTTGTTTAAAAGCACTTAATAAACAAATAAATACATTCCCGTTGACTTTTCAAGGAATGGAAGATTTTTCCTGTACTATTAAGAGTAGCCTATATGGAAGATTTTGGTACAAACCACACCTTCTAACTCCCTCTGGTTTAGGAGCTTGAGTTTTGTGAAACGTACACCTTAGCGTATTATATATATATAGATATTTTAATCGCTTATTCTCTCAGCTCAAGCTTTTGCGCGGCGATGTGGTTTTGTTGAGAAGGAAGTCCAATATTTTAAATGCTGACCTGATCAGGTTCTGAACAATGATAAATCCAAAATCTTATATGATTCCGCTATAATAACTGTTCGTTTCGTATTAGCCAACAGCCAGACCTTGTGATATTCGATAAGCAAGCGTACAAGGCTACCATCGTCGATGTTGTTGTTCCTTTTGATGAAAACCTACTGGCTGAGGAAAGGCGCAAATACGAGCCACTTGCCGTTAAGCTCAGTCACATATACAGCCTAAAGGAAGTTTTCGTCATCATAGTTGTTGTCTATGTGAATTGTTTAGTAAAGAATGACTGGGAAAATACAAAGCAAATCCTTGACATGAAGAGAAACCATATGAAGTTAATTCAAAAGGCTGCCCTTCTTGGTACTGCAAATATAGGCCTAGTACGTATGGGTTTGTCTATTCAGTGACTTGCTCTGAACATCTTGAGATCCAGTGCTATCATCAGTGTCTTTGTCTCGCAAGGAGTCAAACTGTGATGTTTTTGTGTTTTATGTAAATTTCATATAAACAGCAATCTTATTATATAATACGCCAAGGTGTATGTTTCACCAAACTCAAGCTCCTAAACCAGAGGGAGTTAGAAGGTGTGATTTGTACCAAAATCTTCCAAATCGTCTCAATAGTACAGGAACGATCTTGCAATTCTTGAAAAGTCAACGGAAATAGATTTATTTGTTTATAAAGTGCTTTTAAACAAATAAAAAAGACGATATCCCTGGCAGAGCTGTGTCGCGTAAAACCCGCATGTCACTAGGGCAGGGCGGGTAGTCTCTATTCATGGGGCACACACAGCCCATTATGCGAGAGTTCTCGCACGGGTCAGACAGTAATAATAATAATAATCATTAACGAATGGTCTCAGATATCGTGGCGTAGATCCTTTCAGTTGGAGACACGTAGGTTATTTACCACTCAATTTTGGCGGTACTTATTACATTTCCATCTGGCAGTAAAAACCAGACCACCTCTGGGCCACTTGTGGCTATGTTTAATGACTTTTGTCTTTTAACCTCCAAAACGAGAGTTTCTTTCACGATCCGACATCGTTAGCTTTATGCCGTGGATTATTCCAGCCCTTCAAAAGTAATACTTCCTAAACCGGAAATCAAACCCGGAATCTTGTGAACAAAAGATGGACCACTGACCCACTTAGAAAGCTACCATCCAACCATACATAGGGTACATGTTGCGAGAAAACTGACGCTGACCAATGGCAGCCAGAAAGGAGATCGAACTATGTTAACGAATGAAGCTGTTAACTTCCTAAAATCAGGTCACCAGTATTGAACTGCCTCTCATGCATGTCATTTCACACTGATAGAGTGGACTGGGGCGTCACGTACTTCAGATATTTATTGGTCCATGAATGATATGACGTTAATAAGTGTGATATAAAGCGTCGTTTGCGCTGAGCGAGGAAATGAGAAGGATTATTCTATGACTATCATGTCCATTGCAGTACGACCATGCATTTGGGCACAGCCAGACGTTAAAATAACAGGAATTTGGTGTAATATAAAATTGACAGCGAGAGATTCTGTTGCCGGACAGACAAACTGTAAATGTAGAGCATCAATACAATAAAAGTTGCAGTAATTTTACACAAAGTATTCGATTTCACACTCACAAGGGAAGTATCGAAGTTAAAGAAAGCTTCACACACAAATTGTGCCCATTACATCGAATAAGGATTTAGTCGTTAAGAAGTCATTTTTGAAGGCCTTTGTCTGGATCGTGGCGATCTGTGGAAGTGAAACTTGGACTATTGGTGCAGCAGAAAAGAGGAGAATTGAAGCGTTTGAAATGTGGTATTACAGGAGAATGATGAAGACCAGATGGATAGATAGGGTTTCAAACGAAGAGGTATTAAGACTAGTGGGAGAGGAGAGATGTTTCTGGCGACTGCTAATGAAGAGAAGAGATAGGTTGGTAGGACACGTACTAAGACATCCAGGAAGGAAGGGTCGAGGACAAGAACTGTAGGGGTAGATCAAGGTTGGAATATGTTAAACAGATTGTCTCGGACGTAGGGTGTGGTAGCTATATATAGATGAAACGAATAGCTCACTACAGGGAGGCATGGAGTGCTGCAATAAACCAGTCAAAGGACTGAACACTCAAACAACAACAACATTAGGCGGGAAAATAAGTATTTATATGCCTTAACATAAAATAAATATTGCATAACAAACTTTCATGTAGAAAAAGGGAAGGGGGGTACTGAAATAGACGACATTCGACAAGCGATCATCATCAGATCACTTAGGCTTACTGTCGACCAAAGTATTATGTGCACTCGAGTTTGAAGGTTGTTTGTGAAGTAACCAATACACCTACATTAAATCCAATAACATAATCATTTTCGTCGTCCTATTTTACGTTAGTTCATGTAGGTTTGAAATTTTTAATTTATATTTTAATATGTTTTATCGCAGTTGGAACACAAAAAATACACGTTTTTAAGCGTGTTTCAACCATGCGTCACATTTCAGAATTATTATCTAAAAACGCGTCATCAGATCAAATCCAAATTTTAAAACAATATACATTGGAATGTTGTATAAGTGCTTTATAAATTTCAAAATTTTGTGCGTCCAAGAAACAAAGTTGTTATCATTTTTGTAAGGTAACTTTTTCTCGGCACGGGTTGGTTGGAAAATGTCGCACTGGTCGCATTGTAATCGTTATAGATCGAAACGTTATGCTGTATGACTGTCAAATATGTAAATTAATTCACTTATTTTATATCAGTTTGTATTTGTAGGGGGAAAAAAGACATGGTTCACCACAGGTAATCTGTGGTCACCAGCTAGCCGCTCCAGGGAAAGCTGTACAGCGTTGCTGAAATGGAGCCCACAAGCATAATGGCGCGCCTCGCTCGGAAGTGATGGGCTCCATCTCAGCAACGCTGTACAGCTTTTCCCGGAGCGGCTAGCTGGTGAACCATTTGTTATTTCCCCGTGCAAATACAAACCGATATAAAATAAGTGAATTAATTTACGTATTCCACAGTCATACAGCATAACTTTTTGATGTATAAGGATTACAACGCAACCAAGAACTACATTTTCCAACCACCCCGAGCCAAGAAAAAGTTACCTTACAACAGTGATAACAACTTTGTTTCTTGGAGACACAAAATTCTGAAATTAATAAACCAGTTATACAATATTCCATTGTATATTGTGTTAAAATTTGGATTCGATCTGCTGACTGGTTTTTGAGATAATAAATCTTAAACGTGACGCATGGTTGAAACACGCTTAAGAACGTGCACTTTTTGTGTTCCAACTGCGATAAAAATATTAAAATATAAATTTTAAAATCCAAACCTACATGAACTAACGTAAAATAGAACGACGACAATGATGATGGTATTAGATTTTATGTTGGTCTATTGGTTACTTCACAAACAACCTTCAAACTCGAGTGCACATAATACTTTGGTCAGCAGTAGTTAATGTACGATGTTTATGAATTACACTTATGTAAAATTATATATATATATAGAATGTTAAGATTACATACGTTTGTAAAAACTTGTATAACGTGTCAATCTTATTTACGGATGTTATTGTTCACTTCTATAGTTGTTGCGTTATTTATTATTAATGTAATTTCAGTATATCAACCTGTGATCTAGCAGCGTTGCCAGCAGTAAATAATCACTAAGTAAATGATAGTTGAACTCAACACTTTAATCTTATATTGTTATGTCATATTACAAACTGTATATTTAATCTTTCCAATTCACACGTTCTTATTTACTCTCTATTTAGACATTTATATAACCTTCTTTATCCATAAAAAATGCACTGCTCAAAAGTCAGTAATGACTAGTCATCATCATCATCACCACCGGGTGAGTTAGCCGTGGTCGTTATGGCGTGCTGCAGGCAGTCACTCACATCCGGGAGGCGAGGAGGTTCGAATCCCCCCACCGGCAACCTTGAAGATGGTCTTCTGTGGTTTCCCATCTTCCTTCCAGGCAAATGCCGGGGTTGGTCACTAACTATAGGCCACAGCCGCTGCCTTCCAATTCCTTGTCCTTACAAACACACTTTCCTCCCCAGACAACATTCCACACCCGACGGTACTTGTAGCTCACCCCCTGGGTGTCCGCATAGAAGCAGCTACAAACTCTGGCGAGCCGAACATGTCCTTGGACACACCCGGCAATAAAAAGCCATACGATAAAGAAAATCATCATCGCCATCATTAGTCTTTATTTTATCAGTATTTCCTTTTCTCACTCTAATATTAAACTTACTTCTAAGTAGATGGTATATTGGCTTTCACGGCCTGTGATTTAAAATTCACTGGCCGTGTAAGCCAATATACCATAGGGAGGTTATGGCAGCTTGAGCCTTTAGTTCTCTCAGTAAAGAGGCGCAGATTCGCTTCATGAAAAGGGAGGTAGTGCGCAGTTCACTATTCCTGTGGGGTTCCAGGCGGGGACACAAATAGCCCGCTGATGAGCTAGCTTGGTGTCCTAGGCGTAACCCCACTCAAGGCACGGCACTAACCTAGAAAAATTGCTGAATTTTACTTCTAACTATCTTACTTATTCACCCTAGCAATAAATTAGCAATTCAAAAATTTTCTGCCTATACCCAGATAATTTGTTTTGATACTGTATGTATTTTATATTGTGTCAACATTGTTTTATTGTTAGATTTTAGTATTATTTGTATTGTTCATTATGTATCAATTGAATAATCTGGTTTGATGGAAGAGAGAGAGACCAATGGCCCTATCTTGCCAGACAAAATAATTCTATCTACTGAATTATTATTGTGACTAACTCAGGAATGGTGTTGTCTATACTATTTTATTATTTTGTTTTTAAATCAACCATGCCTATTTAAACTGTGATGTGGTTCTAATCTCATTGTGTCGAGTTCACAAATGATACACTGCACTAGAGTGGAATAAGATTATGTATACTTAATTGAATTCTCAGGCCACATTTTGTGACATAACACATTCCTAACTAATCTCCTGGAAGGAGAAATCAAAGGGAAGCAAGGCCGAGGACGACCGAGAAAAGTTTTCCTGCAAGACACCACACTAACTCTTCATTAGGGTTCCTACTATGAAATGTAACGAGGTGCTGAAGACGTAGAGCAATGGGCGTGGATACAGGGAAGTTGATGATGAGCTGGTATTTGAATCCTGAGTCATGTAAAGGCTCCCACACACCGGAGCGATCGCGGTGGCGGTGGCGGGCACGATGGCGGTGTTGGGAATTACTTCCTGCAGAATTAAATACAGGATCTTTATTTTTGCTTGGCAAGGACATTCTCGCTCACGCGCTCCGCCAGTGACGGCTCAGTTCCCGGCGACCGCGTGCGCGTTTCTACGACAGGATACGGCGCTTAAAATCAGTATCATGCATTTTTACTCACCATGTTTACAGTAGGTGCTGAAAATGTTCCCCATCCGCTGCCAAACATAACCGGCATTTCCTTATGAAGTTTCCGGTTACTCTGGTTAATTTAGCTTCAGTAAGGAAATAACGGCATTTTCGTCTATTTGTATTGTTTACTGAATCTGTACATTTGAATCTCTTAGCCAGTTGATTAATTGTCCGATTTATAGGAAGACAAAAGTTTCGAATGACATTTCCAGGCAGACCCATTCCTATAAATCAGACAATAAATCAACTGGCTAAGAGATTCAAACGTACAGGTTCAGTAAACGATAGAAATAGACGTAAAGGTCATTATTTCCTTACAGAAGCCAAATTAACCGGAGTAACCGGAAACTTCATAAGGAGAGGCCGATTATGTTTGGCAGCGGATGGGGAACATCTTCAGCATCTACTGTAAGCATGGTGAGTAAAAATGCAAGATACTGATTTTAAGCGCCATATTCTGTCGCAAATATGGGCGCGCGGCAGCCGGGAACTGAGCTGTAGCTGGCGGAGCGCGTGAGCGAGAATGTCCTTGCCAAGCAAATATGAAGACCGTGTAGAAGCTTCCCGACAGGCAGCGATCACGCGAGCAGCGTTAGGGATAGTGCAGCGTTCTACTACGCGGTGGAGATCAGATGCAGCTTGTCGAGTTACACCGCTGCCCGCGTCACTGTGTGTTGGCATGGGAACGAGTTCCACGGGTTCAATAGGCCTCTTGTAGTTCATACTTTCCGTCTTGATATCCCCCTCAATGTTGTCCAGTATATCATCAAAGCATTCCATTGGCATCCGGAAATACAGGTAGACTCGTTCTTCATGTTGCGCAGTTGCCGATATAAAGTGTGAATTTCTCCCTGATGCTTACTAAGCAGATTCAGGTCGTGAATCCATGTCCTCTTAAATTGGTTTTTTTTTTTTTTTTTCTGAAAAAGATATGTCAATCTGAGAGACTAGACTATATATCCTTTCAAATGACGCATGCTACAAAAATGCTACACATGTTAGAAAGGCTCAGGAGGACTCTTTCAACAGACTCCATTACCCGTTAACTTAGGCTTCCCGCGCGGGGAACGGAGAGCGGGACGTGCACTCTGCTGCATGACGTCACGCACTCGCCGTCTCCGTATCGCATAACGCCAGACCCCAGGAGTAAACTCAGACTCAACAGAATCCATTACCCTTTAACTTAGGCGTCCCGCGCGGGGAACGGAGAGCGGGACGTGCACTCTGCTGCATGACGTCACGCACTCGCCGTCTCTGTATCGCATAACGCCAGACCCCAGGAGTAAACTCAGACTCGGTGCATATGCACTGAACAACATGATGACGTCATGCACGCCGTAACCGTAACGCATAATGGTAGACCAAAGCATAACGATGAAGTCGACAAGACCATTTGAAATGATAAAATGCATTATTTAACTAATGTATATTATTTGTGATTAGTATTATTTGTAAACCCTCCTCACATTTCTCTAATTGTACACAATGAAAGAAATAATCACCTTGTTTGCTGCTGCTCCTCATCGTCAACTACCGCTGCCAACAGTAACGCTTCTTTTTAGCCTATTTTCAATTTTGAGAAAATAGGCTTATGAGATCACCTTTTGTCCGTGTGTGTGTGCGTGTGTGTGTGTGTGTGTGTGAGGAGTGTGTGTGTGTCCCCCTAATAAAATCTAAACGGCTGGAGCAATTTCAATGAAACTCGGTAAGTTCATAGCACTATTCCCGGCGACCTCGACCGTGCCCTTAAAATTTTGTTACGTCTCACCAATCCAATATGGCGGCTGTGCGAAATATTTCACTAGCATTCAATATCTCCGAAACTATTACCGATATCGCCCTGAAATTGTGTACGGTGATAAAAGGCACTACTAGAAGTTCATCTATGAGACTTTCAAAAACCTGGTGACTACAAAACCAACATGGCGGCCAAGCAAAGTTGAGACTTTTAAATAGACTTTTCTCGCGATTTAACTATCCAAACGTAATGAAACTTGGTACAGCAAATGTTTATACACATTGTAATGCACTGAAGTCTAATTTAGTTCAATTGTTTACATAACCTTAAAATGGCGGCTGTGCGAAATATTTCACTGACATTCTATATCTCCGAAACTATTACAGATATCACCCTGCAATTTTGTACGGTCATAAAGGATACCGATACAAGTTTACCTATGTATATTTCATACACCTGTAAAGTACAAAACGAACATGGCGACCAAGCGAATTTGAAATATTTTAATAGACTTTTCTCGTGATTTAACTCTCTGAGCGCTGTGAAATGTGGTACAGTAAATGATTTTGCAGATTGTAATGCACTGCCATCTAATTTAATTCAACTGCTTACATAACCTCAAGATGGCGGCTGTGCGAAATTTTAAAATTAAGTTTTTATTTCTTGTGTCGTAATCATGCGATCGAAGTGAAAGTTTGAATAATGAACCTAGGCAATAATTGTCCTTGAATAGTACATAAATCTATGGCCTATACATATAATAATCCTAAATGGCGAGCTTCCGAATTATTTAGATGGTTCTCAATATCTATGAATCTTTTACAGCAACCTAACTGAATTTTTTTATGTTCATAGAGACTATGAACATATGTTCACCTATAGGACTTTCAGTAACCTGGTGAGCACAAATCCAACATGGCGGCGACGCGAACTATAAATATTTAAATGAACGTTTCTCGCGAATTAACTATCCGAGTGCCATGAAACGTTGCACGTTAAATGCTTATACAAATGTTGATCCACTGGCATCTAATTTATTTCAATTGTTTGCATAATCACAAGATGGCTGCTGTGCGTAATTTTAGAATCTCGTTTTTACTTCTTGTGTTCAAATCATGCGATTGCAGTTTGAATACCACACGTACACAATAATCTTAATGTAATAAATATCCAACCTGGCGACCATCTGTAATATTTAGACGGTTCTCAATATCTACGAATCTGTTACAGCAATTAAACTGAAATTTTGTATGTTGATAGAGGCAATTAACATGAGCAGGATATATGAAAATAGGCTGTATAGTTCTTCACGGAACTACTTGTTCAAGTTGAGATAACCGATGCGTCCTTGACGTACACGATGTTCCAAACTGATCGCTACCACCACGCGCCTGGGTGTGAAAGACCTGATCGCCATCATGATCGCCACCGCCACCGCGATCGTTCCGGTGTATGAAAGCCTTAAACCATAGGTGGGCAGTGAGAGAGAGCAGCTCTTGGAGTCAACTGCATGAGCACGAGCGGAGCCAAGGAGCTGACTGCTCGCTAATACACACATCAAAAAAAGTTTTGCATCACCTCGGTTCCAAGAGTTCCGGAACCTTTAAATACAAAGGGAATAGAGATCAACACAAACAACATTTCAGCTCGTTTTATTGCTCATGAGACCCACACATTGCATGTTGTACCATCATACAGCTAGACTTTCAGCATTTGTGGTCCAGATTGCAGTACACACCACTACCTCTAATACCCAGTAGCACGTCCTCTTGCATTGATGCATGCCTGTATTCGTCGTGGCATACTATCCACAAGTTCATCAAGACACTGTTGGTCCACATTGTCCCACTCCTCAACGACAATTCGGCGTAAATCTCTCAGAGTGGTTGGTGGGTCAAGACGTCCATAAACAGCCCTTTTCAACATATCCCAGGCATGTTCGATAGGGTTCATGTCTGGCGAACATGCTGGCCACTGTAGTCGAGCGATGTCGTTATCTTGAAGGAACGCATTCACAAGATGTGCACGATGAGGTCGAGAATTGTCGTCCATGAAGACAAATGCCTCTCCAATATTCTGCCGATATGGGTGCACTATGGGTCGGAGGATGTCATTCAGGTATCGTAAAGCCGTTTCGGAGCCTTCCATGACCACCAGTGGCGTACGTCGGCCCCACATAATGCCACACCAAAACATCAGGGAACCACCACCTTGCTGCACTCGCTGGACAGTGTGTCTAAGACGTTCAGCCTGACCAGGGTGCCTCCAAACACGTCTCCGACGATTGTCTGGTTGAAGGCATATGCGACACTCATCGGTGAAGAGAACGTGATGCCAATTCTGTGGGGTCCATTCAGCATGTTGTTGGGCCCATCTGTACCGCGCTGCATGGTGTCGGGGTTGCAAAGCTGGACCTCGCCATGGACGTCGGGAGTGAAGTTGCGCATCATGCAGCCTATTGCGCACAGTTTGAGTTGAAACACGACGTCCTGTGGCTGAACGAAACGCATTATTCAACATGGTGGCATTGCTGTCAGGGTTCCTCCGAGCGGCAATCCGTAAGTAGCGGTCATCCACTACAGTAGTAGCCCTTGGGCGGCCTGAGCGAGGCCTGTCATCGACAGTTCCTGTATCTCTGTACCTCCTCCATGTCCGAACAACATCGCTTTGGTTCACTCTGAGACGCCTGGAAACTTCCCTTGTTGAGAGCCCTTCTTGACACAAAGTAACAATGCGGACGCGATCGAACTGCGGTATTGACCTTCTAGGCATGGTAGAACTACAGACAACATGAGCAGCGTACCTTCGTCCTGGTGGAATGACTGGAACTGATCGGCTGTCGTACCCCCTCCGTCTAATAGGCCCTGCTCATGCATGGTTGTTTACATCTTTGAGCAGTTTTAGTGACATCTATGAACAGTCAAAGGGACTGTATCTTTGATACAATATACACAGTCAACGTCTATATGCCGGAGATCTGGGAACCGAGGTGATGCAAAACTTTTTTTGATGTGTGTAGTTTGTGCTGGAACGACTAGATTGCAATATGCGCAGTCAAGGTGCAAGCATAGGTACAGCATTGTACCGGGCTGAGTAGGCCTATATTATGTGTACGGCTGTACGCTAAATATGAATCACGAAGACGTTTAGCACATTTTTCTGAACAGTTTTCGCAAACCGATTTCCTAAACATGCCCAAAATGACTGCCCAACTTCTATCAATGTTTGGTTCAACATATCTGTGTGAGAAACTATTCTCTCTAATGAAGATAAATAAATCTCCACGAAGAGCCACACTAACTAACGCACATCTCACTGCCGTTCTTCGAATTGCAAGTGCAAGATCGATCGCTCCAAATGTAACCCGTCTGCTTCAGCGAAAGGATACGCACACCTCCTCATAATCTGCAGAATGACAGTTAAGATATATAAGAACACATAGGTATATGTTTTGTTTATAGTGAATGATATTTATTCATGTATTTATTTCTGTACACCTAGAGCAAGTTTTCGTTCCTTGTATTCTAAACAAGTTGTTAGGTTGGCTTATTGTAGTTTCAGGATTATCGGTAGTGGGCAAAGGAGTGTGTATTTATCAGCTGTCCAAGTAATTATTTATGTTTCCTACACAGAACCTAATAAAAGGAATATAATTAAGCGTATGTACGTAGCACGATAATCTAATCATTTAATGTACAACAAACAGGGCACAAGTATAAAGCTGTTGTGATACGCCGCTTGTAACGGGAAGCTGTGCAAGCAGCTGCTAGGTTAACTTCGGTGAGAGCGCATACTCGGCTCCTGGCGGAGCGGGAGCGCTGCTCAATGAGCCGAATTGTGCCCATTTCTGCCTTAAAGCGTACGTTCTCGTTTACTGCTCGCCTCGGACTGAATGCCGTGAGATCCGTTAGCTTTCACGGGAGCAACAACACTATAGAAGTGAGCAATAATCTATGTAAATAAGATTGACACGTTACACAAGCAACATTCACCACCCTCACTAAGTTAGCAAAGGTTACTTCAATTTCTCGTTTTCTTTGTTCTGTGTAATATTGTCAGCCTAAGTGGTTAGGCGTGATGGCACAGCGGTCTAACTGCTTGACTCCCACCAAGATGCACCAGGTTCGATTCCACATGTGGAATTTTGAGGTGAAATGCCTAGTCCAGTGTTTCAGATTCCATTTGAAAAGGAACTCTCGTGGCTTATGATCACGAGATTAACGGATCAAATCTTCTTTCCTAGTTAAAACTGGTATTTGAGAAGTTTTCTAGAGTAAGAAAACATTATAAATTAGACAGCGTTTAAAATTGTAGATTTAATACATTAATGAAGTGGGGAAAAGTAAAATTATGAAGATTGAATCAATTTTACTTTTCCGGAGTCTTCACCTAACCTAATCTAGGGTCGACGGTAGTTAGAAGAGGAGTGTTTAGACCGTGAACCCAACTCAACATCGTCCGTGGGGTATAGAAAAGATTGTACCCTCCGCTCCGCTCGGCTACTACCTTCTCTTGTATGTGACAGGAGCCCCCAGGGGAGTTGGACAGCAATCAGAGAATGGCCCGCGGCAGGACTGACATGTAGCCCCACATTCCATCTCGTCCGAGCGCTATGCCATTGATTGCGTGCCGAGCATTTGTACGCAACAAAACCCTCCAATAGTGCAGTCAAGAAGAAGGATTTTCTGTCCTATATGCATGTCTGAGGAAGTATTTCTCAGCCGAAGTTTACATGTGGTAGGGTGGTCAGTTACATTTCACTCCTCCACTTCCTCGTCAACACATCGTAGTCTCCAGAACTGATCATCCATCCGGGTTCTGACAACGCTCAATGATGCTTAACCCCGAAGATATCACAGGATATCATGGCTAATCGAATCATCAATAGCAATCCTGAAAAAAATAATACATGGAATTAATAAAAACACTTGGATTACCAGTTTTGATCGTCAAGCGATCATCATCAGATACATTACACCGAGGCTATAAAATCTAGCCTATGTCTCAAAATATAGGTGAAAATATTTACAATATATACACTTATTTAGTTGCAGTATTAGTTGAGATAATGCAAAACATTGAACAAATACTGACGAGCTGCATTATCTCAACTAATACTGCAACTAAATAAGTGTATATATTGTAAATATTTTCACCTATATTTTCAGACATAGATTTTATAGCCTAAGTGTAATGGATCTGATGATGATAGCTTGACGATCAAAACTGGTCATCCAAGTGTATTTATTAATTCCATGTACTTTTTTCAGGATAAGGGAAAAACCCATCTCATTTGGGTACAATCGTGTTGACCGACTGAAAAGCACCTACATTTTGTTTTTGACAACAATGTTATTTAACGCGCGTTTTTTTATTGATGTGGGTAAGAGTAGACGCTACAGACCCCATATATACAGGTACGAGTGAAATTCAATGCTTGCCATAAAGATTCTTTAAGCGGAAACGTGAAAATAAAATTTGCTGGTTGAAGCCGCTGCTACGTTTAGCCTGGGGGCTTTTTTGTGATAGCAGAAAGATTTCATGCGTGATGTTCCCTGATGCAGAGTGTTTACGCAACCGAACTGATCGGAACTAAACACAGTTTAGCGGCTTGGAAAATGGGATCACGACCGCCTTAGGCGCCAGCCACACACACACTGACCTTACGCCGCTACTATAGCTGCTACGCTGTCTTCCAACAGTCCGCCCCAATAGAACTGAGAAAACGAAATACTAATATTAATATCCAGGGTCATCGAAAAATATTGCCAACATTTCAAAAAATTATAGCACCGAAACCCTTTATGTTAAACGTGTAATTCGTTCACTGAACGCCAGCTGGTTAAAGTAAGTTTTTTTTGGAGGGGACGTGACCTTGCTATGTGCACATTAGATGCGCAGTAGCCAAGGTCGGCCGGGGGCGCGCGCGCCAATGAAGTCCTGACCTCACCCCTTTGGATTTTTTTCTGGGTGTACATTAAAAACATTGTGTATGCAGAAAAAATCGGGATTTGGAGCACCTGCGGGAGCGAATTTCTGCCGCCATCTTGACAGTTACTCTTGAAATGATTGCACGTACCAATCCAGCCATTGGGGAAGCGTGCGTTTAATGCTGATGTTTGTGGTTGGCCTGGCCTAGATTTTTTCTCTTCAGTCCCTGTTTTCTTAAACTGATTAAACCATGGAATGACAGCTTTGTAATCAGGTGCAGTTTGTCGGGCGGTGCAGTCATTGGCGGGTGCGCCCCCGGCCGACCTTGGCTACTTCGCATCTAGTGTGCGCATAGCAAGGGCACGTCCCCTCCAAAACAAAACTTACTTTAACCAGCTGGCGTTCAGTGAATGGATTACACGTTTAACATAAAGAGTTTCGGTGCTATAATTTTTTGAATTGTTGGCATTATTTTTCAATGACCCTGTACTAGTCCACCTCGTAGAATACTAACTAGCATTCTTGACTGTCACCTACGAGGGCCGGGTTCGTTTACCGGCTCTACCAAGCAATTTTAGTCTAAAGACTGCAACGTCCTTTACTCAGTCTCGTGAGGCAAAACTGGGAGGAGCTACATGCGATTCGTACCTCAGCCATCCATGAGGGTTTTCCGTGGTTTCTCATTTCTACTTCAAGCAAATGCCGGGATGGTGCCTTACATAAGACCAAGGCCACCTCCTTTTCCTATCCTGGGCTGAGTTACAAGTACACAGTCTACTACAGACACCACAATAATACAGGTTATCACATTAACTCTACATACACACACATGTATACCGGGAAGAATGATCAATATGTCAAACCACTAAATGAAATTAAGAAATATGTTAGCGCACCTTGTGGCGTAGTAACTAGCATTCTTGGCCGTAACCACGAAGGTCCAGGTTCGATTCCCAGCTGCTCTGAAAAGGAATTTATTTCTGATCTCATGATTGAAACGGTTTGCACTCATCCACGTGAGGCAGAACCGAGAAGTGGTGGTTTCGATTCGTGCCTCAGCTAACACTGACGTGCTATTCCGTGATTTCCCATTTCTACTCCTGGCGAATGCCGTGATGGTACGTAAATTAAGACCCCGACATACTTCTTTGCAAATCCTAGCCCAATTAACAAATATACATTCTAGTGAAGCAATGCAAATTACACAGGTTATCAGAGAGATTCCGAACAAACACCCAAGTACATGAAGCTACATGAACAGGATGTCTCGCAGTTCCTAAATGAATCACTAACAACAAGAAGTAAGAAGAAATGGCTTCAAATCCCACCTTATCAATCCTTGGAGTGTGTTTTCCGTGGTACTCCAATTTCACTCCAGGCAAATATTGGCTGATTGTACTCAGGGCGAACTCTTAGACCAAACAGTAATCGCACTGTGGTCTCCTCTACTTCCATGTCTCTCACCTTGAAATCCTTCGACTGGCGGTGTGGCATAGCGGCAACGTTCTCGCATGCTGTGTCAGAGTTTGAAGATCTAATCCTGTACAGTTGGCATTTGAGAGGGAGCCGTGTCGGTAGATTTACTGGCACGTTAAAGATCCCTTTTGGGGCAAAAATCCCGCACCCAAGCGTCTCTAAAGCCACAGTAATTAAAACCAATAGCATTACCTTATTTATTTATTTATTTATTTATTTATGTATCGTATGCCTAGCAACTAGGTTAATTGCAATATAATAAATTTATATAGATATAAATAAGTAAATCATATGTACCATAAATGCATCACAAGAACATTGGTAGCGTTTGCATTCATAACGAGATATCCAGTTGTTGAAGCCAGTCCAGAAAGGGAGGTGCAGCAGAAATGAAATCTTGTGGTGATCCAGCATACTTCCTCAGCGGACATTCTTGGACAGTACGCTCTACGATTTGAAGAGGAGCTCCGCAGTCACAAGCAGGAGAATCATGAAGCCCCCATTTATTTAGCATGGCGTTACATCTGGCGTGACCTGTTTTTAGGCGATTTAACATTACCGTCTGGTTTCTCTTCAGGTTATTATGTATGTATGTATATGCACAGGAGTCAAACTGCCAATGACCAATTGACACAGATGACCTATGAGATTGGAGCAGACATCCTTATTCTCAGCGAACAGTATTAGGAAAGAGATCACTCAGGATGGTGAAGAAAAATTGAAGGAAGAGGAAGAAGAAGAAGCATATGAGGCTTCACGCACGACGCCACCCTGAAGTAATGTGAGAGCGGGTCCCGGGTGGAGACACGTCATGGGAGAAGGGTGTGTGGTTTTTAGTGAGTAAGAATCCCACACCCTTGGGAAGTGCGGTTCCCCCACAAGCGTCTAAGGCAAGATTTTTCCTCATTCCCCCGTAAAAAATAAAATATATAAAAATGAAAATAAATAATATATTATATGTCTACAGTAGCCCCTATTCCCGTTTCCAACGGGGTTGAGGATGAGATCCGAAGTCATTCAATGTGGCGGATGGATTTTACGGCCGGATGCCCTTCCTGACGCCAACCTCTTGAGAGGAGTTAATGAGAGATGAGATGAATGATGATGAATGAAACTAGGCAAGGATGAGGAAGGAAGCAGCCGTGGCCTGTCGGAAGGTACCATCCCACCATTTGCCTGGAGTTGAAAATGGGAAACCACGGAAAACCATTTCAAGGACGGCAGACGGTGGGGCTCGAACCCTCGTCTACCGAGTCCGCAGGTAGCTCGGCTCGGCCGCATGGCCTAGCGCTATGCTTTAGCGAGCGTAGCTATCACCGTTGGTACCTTTATTATTATTATCATTATTATAATTGAAATCGTTTAACACTGAACCTGTCATTTCAAGTTAGGAAATGTTCAATATTTATCGGTATAATTCCACACACTCAGATCTACCTAACAGCACCCATAAATGTATTACTTCGATCGGGCAATTAACTTATTCCACTACTAGTCTATTATTACAGAAAAATACAAGGGTCAAACAACCTCAATGTTCTGACCTTTAAAGTATCAATCCCGACCATGGCCGAACCTCTATCCGCTATTTTGTGGGTTCTCCATAATTAATGCGTAATACGATTCTCTCCAAAGTCCCAATCGTATGATTATGAATGCAGAACAAAACTCCCTTTGAAGGGGGAGGGAGCGGTCAAGTGAATGCATTGAGCTTGATTGCACTGTGATGACTTTTACAAAGAATTCCACCCCAGGCAGTAGGCGCTGGAACAAACGACAATGTTCCATACGTATATTAGTTCAATCAATTCCACGCATTTAACAAATCAAAGCGAGTGTTTTGTATGTGTGTGGAATATTCTATATAGGCTACAACTTCTTTTCATCTCTGCAGTGTTTTAAATGGGTATTGTTAATATGCGAACGAAACGAAATACGTTTGTGATAAAACACAATAACTGGTATTTGTGGAATTACATACAGAGTAGAAAGGACAGAACTTGTAAATCAATAGTTAAAAAATAAAATAAAAACATGACAAAACGAGGTCATGCGAATAGCCGTGGCTTTGAGCTTGAAATGGATGCGGACGCCAGGATGCTTGCTGTCCACCCATCGAATTGTGAGGTCTTTGTTCGCTTCCATTGCTCACTTGTATAAACCACGACTGTTACCGACAGTTCCTTTATTCTCTTGTTACTGGTTGCATAACACAACCACCATGGAGATAAACGCATAATGCAACTACTGGTGTATTGTCTTCAACTACGCCATCCGCAAATATTGTATTCTATTGTATATAGGCTATATCGCGTCCACTCTGCAGTCAAAAGCACCTGGTCATTGTCACTGATTACTAAATCACCTGTTAAACTCTAACAAACCCACAAACCATACTGCTTATTGAATCTACCGTACCTGATTGAATGATATCCTATTAATGAAACTAAAAAATTCTGCCCCCATTTAAAATATACGGCTCACAGTTGGTTGGTTCCTCAGTTTAGGGTCTACGAGAACGCGGTCCTGTAGCCCCGTGTACTTTGTGTGTGTGTGTAGAATAATATGTCTGATAACCGGTGATAATAGTGATGGCTGTATTAGTGTGTGTTATCTGTTTTTAATTCTAGTAAGGACTGTAGACATTCAATTTTGAAATAGCTCCTACTTTTGCTACCAAACGCCACCGTATAAATATAAAACATGACACTGAGGTATTCTTTGCTAGTGCTACCTCTCTACCAAATTTGATTCAATTTGGTTTCGTCATGTTTGAATTGATAGGGGGGGGGGGGACAGATAGATACAATCACTCACTCACACACACTCTCTCTCTCTCTCACAGAAATAATCGACCCATGTATTAATAGTCATTGTAAATTATCCCTAATATCATTATGAGCAGATAATCTCGTTGTTTTTCCGCTTAAAATAAGAATCACACCTTCAATCCACCGGGATTCTGAGTCATTATTTGAGTTAGTTTTCGAATTGGGCCACGAACAAAATGCGGGTAGAGTGTATTACTGAAAGATGAATAATAAATGATTGGTTTAGACGAGCTAAGAGGCGTGGCATTAGCGGGTCATTAAAGTGGAACAGGATTCAATTAGTCACGGCATTCATGTACAAAGCGATCATAACAGAAGAGAGTAAACGAGTGAAATTGGTTTACAACTTCATTAAAACTCAACATTTTTTATAAATTATAATTAATTATCAATTGACCCTTTATGCAGTAAGTTATAGATTATTAATAAAAAAATGTGTAATGATTTGATGTTCTTTTATTGCACAAGGGAGACAGCAAGTTTTGATCGCTTTAGGTTCCAGATAATCTTAAAATCCAAGAATTGAATATTTCACTACCAAATTCATGGCAAATGAATGAATTGAGCCATTAGATCCTGTGTATGTCAGTATGTCAACACCTTATTATTAACTTTTTCAGCGGGTTATTGGATGGGATACGATGCATTTCTATGTGGCGGGAGGTTTATTCAGTCAGATACCCTTCTCGAGGCCAACTTCGTGAAGAGACTTAATGAGTAGTGAAATCATTTGAAGTGGGCATGTAGATTGAAGGAACGGTCCTGGGTGACGGTGATGCTGATGATGATAGCCTATTTGTTGTTTTAATGGGCCTATCATCTAGGTTACCGGCCCCTAATGAAATGATACAATGAATTGATCAAGATAAAAATCAGCCCACTGCCAGGGATGAAAACGAAAATGGATTCTACAAAACAGACAGTGTCCCCAACAGTTATGCTTTAGTTGGTTAGTTAGTTTTTGTTACTTCAAGGGACGTAACAGTGAGGTCATCTGCCCTGAATTATGCCTGATTTTGATTACATAAGAAAGAACGGAGATGATAAAAACAATAAAACCAACAAGACAGGTTGGTTGGTTGGTTGGTTGGTTGGTTGGTTCCTCAGGTTAGGGGCTGCGACAATGCGGTCATTGTCCGTGTACTCTGGGTCTGTGTAGAATCTGTCTGATAACCGGTGTTAATTTTAATGGCTGTATTAGTGTGAGTATCTGTTTTTTAATTTAAGTAAAGACTGCAACTTAGAATTTTTCAAATAGTTCCTACTTTTGCCACCGTCAACGACTACTAGGCCTAGTTCAGAACTTAGCTACTAGACGCCACCGCAGTCGGCTCTTGGCAACGAACGTAGAAACCTAAGAGCGTTGTTTACATTCTTAAGCTATCCAATTTAGCATCACACAGGTGTAATTAGTGGAAGGTTCTTTAACATGCTATAAATCTATGACATGGGACCGCCGGCTTTACTTCCCCTCCGAAGGAAGGCATACTGAGAGATTTTTAACGCTCTTGAACAAGAAAAACATAAAACAGATTAGGCCTAAACCTAAACTATTTTAAAACTTAGAAACGTGGCTTCGGTAGCGTAATCGGCAGCATGCTGAACTGCTATGCCTAAGATGGAGGTGTCAAACCCGGCCGAAGTTGTCGGATTTTTAAGTGGCTTAAAATTCATCAGTATGCCTTCCTGTGGAGGGGAAGTAAAGCCAGCGGGCCCATGTCATAGATTAATGGCATGTAAAAGAACCTACCACTGCAATTGGTGGTGTGTAGCAAAATTTGTAGGTTACATTTGGATAGTTAGGTAACGCTCTATCAAGTTCCAACGTTCGCCCGTAGGTGTTAGTTACACTAGCATCTGGTAGCCAGATTTGGAACTACATGAAACTGAACTTGTCGGGAGCCCTCGGGCGTTCTATCAAAATTGTCCAGCTTATGGCCATTGTCTGCGATTCATATATCATGATTTGAAACTTTAACAAGTAGTTCCGTGAAGAACTATACATCCTATTTTCATATATCCTACTTATGTTAACTGCCACTATCAACATACAAAATTTCAGTTCGATTGCTGTAATAGATTCGTAGATATTGAGTACCGACTAAATATTTCGGATTGTCGCCATGTTGGATTTTATATATGAAGGTCCTAGAGTTATGCAATGTTACATAAAGATTATTGTGTACGTGTAGCATTCAAACGTCAATCGCATGATTAGGACACAAGAAGTAACAAGGAGATTTTAAAATTTCGCACAGCTGCCATCTTGGTGGTTATGGAAACAATTGAAATAAATTAGATGCCAGTGGATTAACATTCGTATGAGGATTTACTGAACCAAGTTTCACTGCAATAGGATGGTTAAGTTGCGAGAAACGTCCATGTGAATGTTTATACTTCGCGACACCGGCATTTTGGATTTGTGATCACCAGGTTATTAGGTAGATTTCATTAGAAAGCTAACTATTGAATTGGGTCCCATGTTTCGACTTCCAGAAAATTTCGACATATCTTCGCGTTTCACATCCCCCAGACCCCAAAACCACCGTCAGTTCAAAAGTTTATATATAATTTATGTATATATGTATCTATATATATATATATATATATCAGTTTCTTGTGGACACGATAACTGCCGTAATTTTGCACCAATCACTTTGAATGTTTTACATAATATGTATCCCTATAAAATCTCGGTCGAGTTCGTTAATGGGCAAAATAGGTCAAAGGGGGTGAAAATGGGGGGCTTTTTTCGAAAAAGTGAAATATCGCTATAACTCTCTTAATACATGAAATATCGAATCCCTTCAAATTTCATAATATGTATCGGATACGTGCCAAAAATTTATGTCAAATAAGTGTTTTGATAGCACCAACCATTGACCAAAGGGGTGGGAAAAAGTGGGTTTTTCAGGAAACATTAATCATATCTCTGTTAATAGGCACAATATCAAAACCGCACAAAATGGACAATATTCCTCCAATAATTACCTAAAACTTTTGTCTGAAAGAATTTTTGATGTGGCCCACCATTACGCCACGGGGTGAACAAAATGATTTAAATTATAAGAAAATGCCAAGTGCCAAGAGAGGTTGCCATGACAACTTTACTTTTAATTGATAAGGGATGAGCCATCAGCAGTTGCTATGACAACGCCACTGCACGAGATCACATTCAGTTTTCATATGTCTGCGGGAAGCGACTTCGGTATCGGAACTGGTAGCATGCTGAACTTCTATTCCCAAGGTCGCGGGTTCAAACCCGGCAGAAGTCGTCGGATTTACTAAGAGCGCTAAGAAACCTGAGTTTGCTTTCCTTCGGAGGGGAAGTTCCAACGTTCGTTGCGAGTTGCTGATTGAGGTGGCATCTAGTAGCCAAGTTCACAGCTAGGTGTCGTTGACGGTAGTATTTTAGGTAGATTTCATTAGAAAGCTAACTATTGCAATGGGTACCGTGTTTCGATTTCCGGAAAATTTCGACATATCTTCGCGTTTCACATCCCCCAGACCCCAAAACCACCGTCAGTTCAAAAGTTTATATATAATTTATGTAATACATGTATATATGTATATCAGTTTCTTGTGGACACGATAACTGCCGTAATTTTGCACCAATCACTTTGAATTTTTTACCGAATATGTATACCCATAAAATCTCGGACGAGTTCGTTACTGGGCTAAATCGGTCGAAGGGGATGAAAATGGGGGACTTTTTTTTTTCGAAAAAATGAAATATTGCTATAACTCTCTTAATATGTGAAATATTGTATCCGTTCAAAGTTCATACTATGTGTCGGATAAAGCTCAGAAATTTATGTTTGAAACGTTTTTTGATAGCACCAACCACTGACCAAAGGGGTGGGAAAAAGTTTTTTTTTCGGGAAACATTAATCATATCTCTGTTAATAGGCACAATATCAAAACCGTACAAAATGGACAATATTCCCCTAATAATTACCTAAAACGTTTGTCTGAAAGAATTTTTGATATGAGCCACCATTGCGCCAAGGGATGAGAAAAATGATTTCGGAATTATAAGAAAATGCCAAGAGCTATCAGTGGTTGACATGGCAACACTACTAAATTGATGAGGGATGAGCCATCAGACGTTGCCATGAAAACGCACTTGCGCGAGATCAGATTCAGATTTCCATCTGACTAAGTGTGAAGCGGCTTCGGTGACGTAACTGGTAGCATGCTGAACTTCTATGCCCAAGGTCGCGGGTTCAAAGCCGGCCAAAGTCGTCGGATTTTCTAAGAGCGCTAAAAATCCCCCAGTAAGCTTTCCTTTGGAGGGGAAGTTCCAACGTTCGTTGCGAGTTGCTGATTGAGGTGGCATCTAGTAGCCAAGTTCACAGCTAGGAGCGTTGACGTTAGTATCTGGTAGCAACATTAGGAACTACTGCTTGAAATTTAGCGTCTGCATTCCTTACCTGAATTACAGACTAATACAGCCATCACAATTCACACCGTTAATCAGAGAGATTCTACAATCCCCCAAAGTACACGGGGTTATATGATCGCGTTGTCGCAGCCCCTAAACTGAGGAACCAACCAACATCTCTGCGGGAGATATAATTTTGCGTGAAGAAGTAACAGACCGTTACATAGTTACACATCAGTGTCGAAACCTTGCATAAGGACAGTGTGACCACAAGTATAACAAGTATTTCCGTGAAGAACTGTACAGTCTATTTTCATACATCCTGCTCATGTTAATTGCCTCTATCAACATACAAAATTTCAGTTTAATTGCTGTAACAGATTCGTAGATATTGAGAACCGTCTAAATATTTCAGATGGTCGCCAGGTTGGATTTTTATTTTTGTACTATTATATTAAGATTATTGTGTACGTGTGGTATTCAAACTTCAATCGCATGATTAGAACACAAGAAGTAAAAACGAGATTTTAAAATTACGCACAGCAGCCATCTTGTGATTATGCAAACAATTGAAATAAATTAGATGCCAGTGGATCAACATTTGTGTAAGCATTTAACGTGCAACGTTTCACGGCACTCGGATAGCTAATTCGCGAGAAACGTCCATTTAATTAAATATTTATACTTCGCGTCGCCGCCATGTTGGATTCGTGCTCACCAGGTTACTGAAAGTCCTATAGGTGAACATATGTTCATAGTCTCTATGAACATAAAAATTTCAGTTTGGTTGCTGTAAAAGATTCATAGATATTGAGAAGCGTCTAAATATTACGGAAGCTTGCCATTTAGGATTGTTATATGTATAGGCCATAGAGTTATGTACCATTCAAGGACACTTATTGCCTAGGTTCATTATTCAAACTTTCACTTCGATCGCATGATTACGACACAAGAAATAAAAACTTAATTTTAAAATTTCGCACAGCCGCATCTTGAGGTTATGTAAACAATTGAATTAAATTAGATGGCAGTACATTACAATCTGCAAAATCATTTACTGTAACACATTTCACTGCGCTCAGAGAGTTAACTCACGAGAAAAGTCTATTAAAATATTTCAAATTCGCTTGGTCGCCATGTTCGTTTTGTACTTTACAGGTTTATGAATTATACATAGGTAAACTTGTATCAGTACCCTTTATCACCGTACAAAATTGCAGGGTGATATCTGTAATAGTTTCGGGGATATAGAATGTCAGTGAAATATTTCACACAGCCGCCATTTTGAGGTTATGTAAACAATTGAACTAAATTAGACTCCAGTGCATTGCAATGTGTATAAATATTTGCTGTACCAAGTTTCATTACGTTTGGATAGTTAAATCGCGAGAAAAGTCTATTTAAAAGTCTCCACTTCGCTTGGCCGCCATGTTGGTTATGTAGTAACCAGGTTTTTGAAAGTCTCATAGGTGAACTTCTAGTAGTACCCTTTATCACCGAACACAATTTCAGGGTGATATCCGTTATAGTTTCGGAGATACTGAATGCTAGTGAAATATTTCGCACAGCCGCCATGTTGGATTGGTGAGACGTAACAAAATTCGATGGGCACGGTCGAGGTCGCCGGGAATAGTGCTATGAACTTACCGAGTTTCACTGAAATCGCTCCAGCCGTTTAGATTTTATTAGGGACACACACACACACCTCACACACACACACACGCACACACACACGGTCAAAAGGTGATCTCATAAGCCTATTTTTTCAAAATTGAAAATAGGCTAAAAATGGACTCCAAATGACAAGAAGGTTACCGTCCCCATAAGACAATAAAATGTTTAAAATATGTTTAAAATGAAGAAAAACAAAGTTAATTAATGTCCAATTATAAAATACTTTCACGCGATAAATGAGGTCTGATCCTTCTACGAAAACCTGCATATTCTGCCTATTTTCGCCTATCTCCAAGTTTGTCCGGTGAAATCTACCTCCGCCTTCCGGCGTGCCGAGAGGACTTTTTTTAAAGTCCTATAGGTCAACTTAAGTTCATGGTCCCTTTGAACATTAACAAATTCAGTTTGATTGCTATAATAGATTCGTAGATATTCAGAGTAGTCTGAATATTTCGGATGGTCACCATGTTGGATTGTTAAATGTATAGGCCATAGAGTCATGTACCATTAAAGGAAAGTTATGGCGTAGGTTCATTATTCAAGCTTTCACTTCGATCGCTTGATTACGACACAAGAAATAAAAACTTAATTTTTAAATTCGCACAGCCGCCATCTTGAGGTTATGTAAACAATTGACCTAAACTAGATACCAGTGCATTACAATATGTATAAACATTTCTTGTACCAGATTTCATTGCGTTTGTAACATTAAATCGCGAGAAAGGTCTATTTAAAATTTTCAAATTCGCTTGGCCGCCATGTTCCTTTTGTAGTTAACCGCTTTTGGAAAGTCTTATAAATGAACTTCCAGTAGGGCCATCTATCTCCGTACAAAATTTAAGGGTGATTCAGCTAATAGTTTCAGAGATATAGAATGCCGGTGAAATATTTCGCACATCCGCCATCTTGTGGTTATGTAATCAATTGAACCAAGTTAGATGTCGGTGCATTGCAATGTGTATAAACATATACTGTACCAAGTTTTATTGCGTTTGGTTGGTTAAATCGCGAGAAACGTCTAATTAAAAGTCGCAAATTCGCGTGGCCGCCATGTTGGTTTTGTAGTTAACAAGTTTTCGAAAGTATCATGGTGAACTTCTAGTAGTTCCCTTTATCAACGTACCAAATTTCAGGGTGATATTGGGAATAGTTTCGGAGATATTGAATGCTGGTAAAATATTTCGCATAGCCGCCATGTTGGATTGGTGAGACGTACCAAAATTTGAAGGGCACGGTCGAGGTCGCCCGGAATAGTGCTATGAACTTACGGACACACACACACCTCACACACACACACACACGCACACGCACACACACACGGACAAAAGTGATCTCATAAGCCTATTTTTTTTTCAAAATTGAAAATAGGCTAAAAATGAGCCACTCTCCTTCATGAACTAGATGAGGTCATCGCGTAGAGCAAGGGAGAGGGTGTTTTAGAGTTCTTCCCAAATAGGCCAGGTCCACACACTGGGTACGGAGCAATCCCATGGACAATCCGGAGTCGACAGAGTACCACAGCTTCATTCCAGCTAGAGCGGAAGGAAGATTTCCATACCTTCTTTTTCCCCTTGATGGCTTTCAGTTTGTTGGACAGAGGCGTGGAACGCCACGCTTCATCCCAATGCGACATAAATCTGTTTTTTGTTGAAGTTGAAAATGCGGAACCACAGAAAACCATTTCAAAGATGGCCGTTGGTGGGGTTCGGACCCATATGTACCAAGTCCGTAGATAGTTTGACGCCATGGCCTATCGCTGCGCGTCAACGAGCGTAGCTTCTTCTGATGGTAGTTATTAGATCCTGTATTGGACACAATGTCGTGATAGTACATTATGCAACGAGCCTATAATGGCAATAATTAAGACACGAGTATGTTTATAAAACGAGCGTATGCGAGTTTTATAATTTTCATACGAGTGTCTTGATTACCATTATAGGCGAGCAGCATACGTCTGTTTATGTTCGACGATAATTATTATAACTATTTTATGTTCCAATATAAATATTCATTAATATCTGTCGAGATTTCGCCAGTTTTATGTACTGAACAGAGCGCATGAGACGTACAGAATGCCTTGTATTTGACCATGGCCTCCTCGATTGCCCCACTATGACACTAGGCCAGGCAGTGAAATTAAATGAGAAGGCCTTGGAACTCAGCGCAGATGCGTTGCTATCCTCACCTGATTGGTCAAACAACTGTTTCTTGAGCTCTGTTTGGAGGGAGAAACTGTTTCATAATGAAAAATAGTGTTATAATGACCATCATTATGATACAGCTTTCTGACATATGATAGTCAGGGTCGAACATAAAAGCTATAAGGCTTGTTCAACTCAATAGAGCATCAATAAAAGGGTCTACCTGACTATTTATCTAACGTGAGATTTAAATTTTCTAAGTGCTACTTGCACATGCACACTAATTTATTTATTGTTGTTTCATTTAAGGGGCTGGGGCATCGTGCTCATTTATCCCCTTATACTTGGGTGTATGCGTAGTATTTGTCTGATACCCTGTACCTTTGTGATATCTGTAGTAGCGTGTGTATTTGTAATTTAGGTGAGGGTTTGGGAGGAGATGGCCATGGCTATAAGTCAGGAACCATTCCGTCATTTGCCTGGAGGAGAAGTGGGAAACTACAGAAATCCACTTCCAGGATGGCTGAGGTGTAAATCAAACCCACTTCTTTTTAAGTTTTGCTGGGTGTACCCCGTTCCAGCCCTGACACCAGGATTAAATTTCTTGACAGAGCCGGAAATCGAACCGGGAACCTACGGGGAGGCAGCCAAGAATGCTAGCCGCTACACCAGGAGGTGGAATATTTACACAATTAAACTTAAAAATAATACTTCAAACCAAGTCGTATATCACATGTAATACAGTAGGCAGTAGTATTACTTTATTGAGTCTTCCATCATTTTAACGATGCTTGTGAGACATTAATCTAAGAAACCAGTTACTAATGATCTTTTAAAAGCCACTTCGAGAAGTGACTGCCTTGGTGGGGAGCCTAATGTACTGAAATAAACCCGTGCATTTCCATTCCTGGCTCAATTTTTCTCCTTGGCACTTATAACATGTTGGCGTGGTGTTGTTGATTAATTTAGAGGCATTGCGATATCGAAGCATGTATCCCCGCGTACTTGGGTGTGTATCAAATCTTTGTGATAATTTGTGTCATTGTTATGACTGTACTAGTGACCCCCCAAGGGATCACAACTATTGGGACGTGGGTTGGTGACAATGGGTCCCTAGCTGAGTCCAGCACTGCTTCCATTTATTTTAGCCAGACTCCTCGAAACCCCGCACAAGACACGGCATAAACCTAGAAAAATTGCTGAGTTTTAACATCCTTATATTTAAAACACTAAGGTGTATTTTGTTACCACGCGATTGAGAAAACGACTTAACCGATTGGCTTCGTAAGGCATTCTAACGAATGCTCTTGGCATGCAGATTTGCAGAGTTTCTTTAAATGAAAAATATATGTTACGGTATAATTTTAAATGATTAAAGAAATAAGTCATATTTGACACTCCCGCGCATGCGCGCAATGGCCTTTTTCAACAAGGCAAATGGCGCTACCGGCCGCGTATAACTGAGATCTTTGCTTATGGTAATTAAATGGAGAGAAATATTGTTGTGGCTCAATGGCTCAAACTTTTTGAGTACGATAAGTATATGTAGAGGCAAATCACTTAATGGGAAGAGAGCTATAATCCTTCGACTTGATTTAAGATCTTCCGATAAAACACTTCAATTTTCCAGTTTCTAATTCGCTTGGCGAACTTTATTACAATCAATAAAGCTCAAGGGGAACCTCTGGAACGTGCAGGTCTTTATTTGCCTCATCAAGGTTTCAGTCATGGCCAGTTATGTTGCGAAGTCGATCTTTCGACGCTCTTAAAGATGCAACAGTGTCAAAAAGTAATCGTTCAAAAAAGCATACTGTATAACAGAATCCTTCGGTAAATATTTTCCCAATGACCGTCATGTTTTTACGGGTATCAACTAGTTATTATTATCTCTCCTATTCCACACCTTATATCCCAGTTACTATCTAATGCCCTGTTATCATCCAATTTTCACGACATAAAAGCACCTCTCGGTCCACTTCTCTGTGAATTAGAGAGGGGGAGAGTGAGAGAGAGTGAGCGAAAATGCATTAAGTTCGTGATTTGGTTAGCAGCATTTCAGATTCTGTCATGGTTATGTAGTTTTGATAAGTGCTGGGCGCTAATGTGGGGTACATTAGGAGTCGCGCTCTCCATCACCGGTATTAAAATTATTAATGCTTCATTTAGAGGCTTTTAGCATTAAGCTATTAGCTTGATGTTTACCGTTATAAAAACAAACCTATGATCGGATTATTGGTTGGGATGTGATGGTACCAATAATACTGTAATAATAATTATTCTTTAAGTTCTTCTCAATATATCTTTATGCGTAGCGTATTGTGATTTCAGACTGTAAATAATTATAATATTACCCAATACACACCTCCATGACAATGTGAGGCGGTAGTGATGCTAAACATTACTACAATGGACAGTTAAGTGTACGCAGATCTGAGGTTTGAATCCTAACACTAACAGCGGCCATCCTGCGTGGGCTTTCATCCCGTCTTTTTACGTACACTCTCCAGGCAATTCCCAGGAAGACACCTTATTAAAAGTCCTGGGGCAATTGCCTATAATAAATACTGTCACAAGCGCTACATCAGTCACCAGGTTATCATAATACTACTACTACTACTACTACTACTACTACTACTACTACTACTACTACTACTACTACTAATAATAATAATAATAATAATAATCCCTCATTCTTCGATTAATCAGACCTCTTTTTCTTTTCTTTTTCATGTTATCTCCTGTCTTATGCACAATCCCTAAAGGAGGCCGAGTGTGTGTACCCCCACCAATTATGGTGCACCCTGGGTAGTGATACACTCTCAAGGACTCACGGCTGCTGGTGTGTTAGGGAGTTGGCGACCCCAAGGGATTCCAGAGCTTGGTCTGTTTTCCCCTTTGTTCACTGACTTTGGCGCGGACTCTCTTCTCCTTCCCTTTCCTATCTGCCTTTCATGGCTCTTCATTCTTCCAAGTTCCCTCAATCCTGATTCTTTGCAGGTTAAGGGCTTTTATATTCCTCCTGTCCTTTATTTCCCTTAGCCCTTTATTTTCATTTCTTCTTCAAGTCAGTAGTACGTCTATAGTTAGCATTAGTAGTTGTAGCAGTAGTTTCCATTTTTCATCATTATTTTTACTATCACCAGAACCATTTGGGTCCGATAACCTAGATGTTAGACCCCTTAAAACAACAATTATAACCACATCAATATACTTGTCGGAGATGGGCGCCAATATTTTAGCCTTCGTCATAGAACGTCAGATGTGAAGAAATCCATGTCTGTACTTCCTCTTCGAGATCAGCAACGTCATCGAATTCCTTGCCACAAGCAACTCCTTGAGATGAAGGAGAAGATGAAAATCACTAGTGAGGACAGATGGTCACCCCGTCCGCGATTCGCCATGCAAATATGATGACCTTCATTGAACAGTCGAACTCTTTCCCACAACATTCTATCCAACATTGCACTTTTAACATACTGTACACCTCACACACTTGGCCAAGAATGACAACTGGAAAAATGTATCGTGCATTCAAGGAACAAATCACGGTCCGTATCTCTCAATCAGCGGTCCGATCTATTGTCTAACATTTTAAACAATAATAATGTTATTGGTTAAACGTATGTTTTAACTACTGCGCGTTCTCGTCTGCTGTGTCCAAGGTTGCAGGATCGAATGCTGACGCAGTCAGTGGGCATTTGAGGGTGCACAAACGCGAAGGAGCCGTGACAGTAGATTTACTGGCACATTAATGATCCCCTTCAGAGCAACATTCCGGCACCCAGGCGTCTCTAAAAGCCATGATAGTTAAAAACGACGTAGAACCAATATTAATATTATTATTAATATGGTTATTATTATTATTATCTTTAATTTCTCATAATTATAGTAGAATTCAGTTTACAAGATACGGATTTGTTAATCAAGAACCCTGTATACCTATTACTGGGATAAAAATAACCTAACAATATGGCACGTATCCAGCAGCACTGCCTTCTGTATTCTGGCAATCAGATGTTTCATTTTCTGTTCCTACAAAGCCATTGCCAACGTCTTTGGAACAACTCCCGTGGAAGAGATCACCACCGGCAAAATCCTCACGCATTTTAACCCCCATAGTCTTCGTATTTCTTCCGTCAACGGTGCGTACTGGTTTGTCTTTTTAGCTTGGGTAGTTTGCATATTTTGGCTAAGTGGGTCAGCAACGTCTATCAAGTAGGCCTTTTGCTCTCTTTTATTGAGATAGACAATATCAGGTCGATTAGCCAAGATTTTCTGGTCGGTTAAAATAGGTCTATCCCAATACATCTTATAATGCTCATTTTCAAGCACGTTGGCAGGCTGGTAATTGTAGTACACAATGCACGTATCCAGAAGTCTATATTTTACAGCTAGCTCTAGATGTAAGATCTTAGCAACATCATTGTGCCTCTTGGTATACTCTATACCAGCCAGCGTAGAGCAGCCACCGATGATATTGTTACGGCTGTGAGTTTGTGTCATCGCTCGCCGCATGAGTCACAACTGCCCCAGGGCTGGGCTGCTCTCCCCCAGTGTATTGCGTGCGCCTTATGCAACAGGGCTACTAGGACAAAGCGATGGTCCAGAATGTTCGTGACCCCGCCAGCGAAGGAAATGTCGAGAAGCCGTGTGTCCTGGACGATTCTAGAATTCATTGAGTCACCAGCCTGCTATATAAGCGGCTTCAACAGTGAGGGGACCGAGTTTTCTGTGGGTATGTGTTTTCGAGCGAGTGCGACAGAAGTGTGGTGACGAAGTGCCGTGCGAGTTACGAAATCCAGTGACATTGTTTCCCCAGCTTGTGGACAGCGAAATAGCCTGCAGCAAGTGATCGTAAGTAATTGTGGTCGGTGAACATAAGGGAGAGGAGCCGGGAGTTTCTGTCAAGGCCACCGTACTCATTAGGACGGATTAACTTCTGTGGTCTGTTGACAAGTAAAAGGGGCTAAGAGCGCTCAAGGAAGAGACTTGAGGAAACTGGAGTAAGGTCCTAATTGCGTGTATTCGCTGATGAGTAGTGTAATTTTCTGGCCACAATAAAGTTAATTATTTCTTTAAGCAGTAATTGGTGTTGTGCTTTGTACCCAACCGTAATCCAGTTAACAAAAGTGCCACTAGGGGGGTGGCACGTAACAACTGGTGTCAGAAGCCGGATTACGAACTCAAGCACAAAGACACCACCTGACGGTCCTGGTTTCAAAACCCGAGCAGGTCATTTTTTTAAAATTTTCCTGTGAGTGCATGCCCCTTACAAGGCAAACATCTAAAATGGAAGAGCAATTCGCAGCATTGCTAGAAAAGTTAAGTGGCATGGAAACCAAGATGGAAGACGGCCAGAAGAATTTAACCAAGGACCTAACTGCCAAATTAGAAGACGGCCGGAAGAATTTAACCAAGGACCTAACTGCCAAATTAGAAGACTGCCAGAAAAAGATGGAAGACGGTCAAAATAAGTTAGCGGAGGACCTGAAGAAGATGGAGGACGGCCAGAAGAAGAGGAGGATGGCCAGAAGAAGTTAGCAGAGGACCTGAAGGACAGCCAGAATAAGTTAGCACAGGACCTAACCGCCAAATTTCTGGATGGCCAGAAAAATCTGGAAGAGTGCCTGCTGACGAAATTAGAGGAGAGCAAAAGGAAATTAGAACAGGAAGTCGCAGCAGTGGAAAAGAAGTTCGACGCCTTACAAGTGGAAGTTGCCGAGCTGCGCCAACGCCCGCTGATGGGGGTGGAGGAGAAATTCAACGCCTTACAAAAGGAAGTTGCCAAGCTGCGCCAACGCCCACTGACGGGGGTGGAAGAGGAATTCAACGCTCTACGAGAGGAAGTTGCCGAGCTGCGCCAACGCCCGCCCACCGTTACACCGGGAATATCAGGAACGGGACATAGCAGAGCGACGCCCCCAACCTTCGACGGAAAGGTCCCGTGGAGCACCTACTTACGCCAGTTCGAGGCAGCCTGTTCCATAAATAACTGGAACAACACAGAAAAGGCTACAGCTCTCATTGTAGCGCTGAGAGGCGACGACCTTAACGTCCTTCAGGCCATCCCGACTAGATCCCAGGACTACGCTTCACTGATCGACCATATGGAGTCCCGATATGGAGATAGCCATCTTCAGCAGGCCTATCAGATTCAGCTCCGGACCCGGGTACAGAAGAACGCGGAAACCCTGCAGGAGTTCGAGATGGACATCGCACGCCTCGTAAGGCTCGCCTATCCAACAGCGCCGGCCGACTTTCTGGAACAGATTGCGACGCAGACCTTCACCGACGGGCTACGGGACTCGGACACTCAACAGGCGCTGCGACTCGCGCGCAATAAGACCCTGACAGATGCGCTGAGCCACGCACTTGAGTTCGAGACGGCAAAACAGGCATCCAGAATGCACGCGCGGGTGCGTCAAGTGGACGTCGACGAACCAGTAAAAACCAACGAGACCAAGCCCCTGGCCGACGAATTAATGGAGGCGCTAAGCCATTTCTTCAAGAGTCGCAGTACCACCAACAAAAACGTAGCCGAAGGACATCTGGAGAGGCGGCCCGGAAGAGGACTACCGACCTGCTGGACCTGCCGTAAGAGAGGCCACCTGAGCAAGGACTGCGGTGATCGCAGCCGCCAAGGGTTTCCGTCGGGACAGTCAGTCGTAGGGAAAACGCGCGGCCCAGGAAAGCAAGTATCAGCCAGCCTTGGGGGGGAAAGGTTGGCTTGTGACAGACGTCAAGCCCATTAGGTCGGATTAACTTCTGTGGTCTGTTGACAAGTAAAAGGGGCTAAGAGCGCTCAAGGAAGAGACTTGAGGAAACTGGAGTAAGGTCCTAATTGCTTGTATTCGCTGATGAGTAGTGTAATTTTCTGGCCACAATAAAGTTAATTATTTCTTTAAGCTGTAATTGGTGTTGTGCTTTGTACCCAACCGTAATCCAGTTAACAAAAGTGCCACTAGGGGGGTGGCACGTAACAATATGATCGATGGTTTCCAGCGCTGAGGTGCATCTACGACATCGACCATCTGCTACATTCTCTTTAAGGATGTGCTTTCTATAATTTTTTGTTGCAATGACACGATTCTGTATCGCAATTACAAAGCCCTCAGTTTCACTGAAGAGCGAACCATGCTTCAACCATAAGTTCGACAATGATCGGTCGACATGATGTTGGCTGAACAAGTGAGGGTGTACACCATGCAGTTCTTTTCGTAACCATTATTATTATTATTATTATTATTATTATTACTAGTAACCCGCCACGGCTTCGCCCCGGACCAGTTTTGAATGCATTACGTGATAGACGCTTTATTTCTATGTCAATGAACTACCACCTATATCCGTTTTACGTCTTGGCATGATGGGTTAAAATCACTGACTGGACTATTAATTATATTATCATGGAGATGTATGTGCACCGAATTCTTGTCAGACGTAATTTAAGAATGGCGAGGTGCATGAAAAACAAATCCCTCTTCCGTCAAATCTTAACTTAACTGTGAATTTCATGGAACGAAACGTTCACAGGCTAAATGCAGAAAAGCCAAGTTGTACTTCAAGGGAAACTCCAAACACATCCACTCTTCTCTGAAGCCTTAACTGAACACGACTCGACAGTAATTGAATGGAGATTGTTGGAAGTAATTAAAACGTAAAAACACTTATAGTGGGTGATGTATTGAAGATAGAGATATGCTCTCCCAGACCTTCTTGTAGAAATTTTCATGTTGAACAATTCGTACACTCATAGTATATAGATATTTTTTACTGTTTGCCCAGCGTAAGCTTAAAATGAGCACGGAAGCCAGTATTTTTTTCGATTTTTAGCCTATTTTCAATTTTGAAAAAATAGGCTTATGAGATCACCTTTTGTCCGTGTGTGTGTGTGTGTGTGTGAGGTGTGTGTGTGTGTGTGTGTGTGTCCCTAATAACCTCTAAACGGCTGGAGCGATTTCAATGAAACTCGGTAAGTTCATAGCACTATTCCGGACGACCCCGACCGTTCCCTCAATTTTTTTTTTACGTCTCACCAATCCAACATGGCGGGTCTGCGCAATATTTCACCAGCATTCAATATCTCCGAAACTGTTCCCGATATCACCCTGGAATTTTTTATGGCGATAAAGGGAACTACTAGAAGATCACTTACGTGACGTTTGAAAAGCTGGTAACTACAAAACCAACATGGCGGCCATGCGAATTTGCGACTTTTAAATAGACGTTTCTCGCGATTTGACTAACCATACGCAATAAAACTTGGTACAGGATATCTTTATACACATTGTAATGCACCGACATCTAACTTCGTTCAATTGTTTACATAATCACAAAATGGCGGATGTGCGAAATATTTCACTGGCATTCTACATCTCTGAAACTATTAGCGGTATCACCCTGAAATTTTGTACGGAGATAAAGGGCACTACTGGATGTTCTATAAGACTTTCAAAAACCGGTTAACTACAAAACGAACATGGCGGTAAGCGAATTTTAAAATTTTAAATAGACCTATCTCGCGATTTTATGTTCCAAACGCAATGAAATCTGGTACAGGAAATCTTTATACACATTGTAATGCACTGGTATTTAATTTAGTTCAATTGTTGACATAACCTCAAGATGGCAGCTGTGCGAATTTTAAAATTAAGGTTTTATTTTTGTGTCGTAATCATGCGATCGAAGTGAAAGTTTGAATAATGAACCTACGCATTTAATGGCACATGACTCTAAGGCCTATTCATTTAACAATCCAACATGGCGACCATCCGAAATATTTAGACGGCTCTGAATATCTAAGAATCTATTATAGCAATCAAACTGAATTCTTTTATGTTCGTAGGGGCTATAAACTTAAGTACACCTATAGGACTTTAAACAACCTGGTGATTACAAATCCAACATGGCGGCGACGCGAAGTATAAATATTCACATGGACGTTTATCGCAATTTAACCATCCGAGTGCAGTGAAACTTGGGAGAGAAAATCCTGATGCGAATGTTAATCCACTGGCATCTAATTTATTTCAATTGTTTCCATAACCACAAGATGGCAGCTGTGCGAAATTTGAAAATCCGCTTGTTACTTCTTGTGTCCTAATCATGCGATTGAAGTTTGAACGCTACACGTACACAATAATCTTCATGTAACAATACATAACTCTAGGACCTATATAAAATACAACACGGCGACCTTCCGAAATATTTAGTCGGTTTTCAATATCTACGAATCTATTACAGCAATCAAACTGACATTTTGTATGTTTATAGTGGCAGTTAACATAAGTAGGATATATGAAAATAGGCTGTATAATTCTTCGCGAAAGTACTTGTTTTCCCTGAAATCGATACTGCTTGGCTTCCTTTGATCATAAATAAATTATTTTCTACAGAAACCGTCCTCAAGATATCCTATCCAGAACGGTGTAATCCGCATCAAAATCCATCCAGTGGTTCTCGAGATTACCCGTGACATCCAAGAATCGGGGACTTTGTTTTATACTAAGTAGAGATTATTAACTACTGTTGCATTTTGAGACGACGAGGTGCCGAGGGGCATCTATATCTACTGATACAGCTTCCTCGCATATGTGCACTCTCAAATGCCAACTACTGCGCCAGAATTCGGTCTTACAAACTTAGGAACAGCAGGCGAGAACGGTACGGCTGCATCACTCTGCCAGTCACATTAACAACACTTACCACAAGACGGAAACATGATGTGATTGTCTTCAACATTGCATGTGACTTGCCAACAGATGAAATGAGCCATTGTGCATGCCTCATATCGTAACCGGGGCCTTGCAACGGAAATATAGTATGGAAACGGTACGGTATTTACTGAAGCGTGTTCCTTGTAAGTACGGACGTCATGTGGTGAGGCTTCAAGGTCAAGCTGACTACTCTGGGCAGACAGATTAACAGCCACGTTCCAGTGGTGGGGGAACAGTGCCAGTAGTCACTCGTCGTCTGCCGTGCTGTCGACATCGCGTGTAAATGCTTAAAATCTGTGCATGCAGTCGTCTTGAGCTTGGCGCAGTCAACTGAGGGGTGTCTCCTCTAGCACTCCGGCTCTCCACCACTGACATTGTACCTCGACCTTGAACTGTACTTCTACGTCTCTGCACTAGAGCATTGGAATATTCTTACTATACTTACAGTCTCCACTTGTTGGAATGGAACACGTCAAGCAGTAAAGAGAACGCAGCATACGTACCTGAAAAGACAGAGATTGGAATCAGTGACTTCACAAACGACAATTGATGAAAATGCTATAAAGCAATATTACTTTGATTGAAAACTGAAAGATGGTTCGTGAAGAAGGTGTTGATTGTTGTTTTAAGGGGAGAAACATACAGGCCATCTGCCACTAATGATATAGACGACAATGAAAATGATTGAATGTGAAAAGAATACTATAACTACTACTAACTACTCATACTGACTTATAACTAACATTGAAGGTAGAATTGGGCAATAAATAAATACATAAATAAATAAGTAAATAAATTAACAAATGGACAAATACATTTATAAATAAATAAATATATTAATAAATAGGGAAAATGAAAGACTGGGAAAAGAGATGTCCTCAACCTTCCAAGAATGAGGATTGAGAGACTTGGATAGAAGTATAGTCATGAATGGCAAGCAGGGTAGGGAAAGAGGAGAGGGTCCGTCCCAAAAAGAAATAGAAAAAGGGAAAAACGGACCCAGCTCAGGAATTCCTCTGAGTTCCCACCCTTGAGGGTGCACCACAAGTGGTGGGGATACTTGCAGTTCACCCTGCCATCTTTAGAGCCTTGAGCAGAAGGCAGGAGATAACCATCCAAAGAAAAGCAAGAGGTCTGACACTTTGAAGAATGAGGGATTAGAAAAGATGAGACAAGGGCCAGGAGAGTGGAATACTCCCTAGACCTCAGATTCCCTAAAACCGGGGTTCGAAGAGAACAAGAGTTGTCCAAAGGAGGTTGACAGGTAAAGACACAGAGGAGTACCACAGGAGTAAATAGAAACATTGCCGAACTCAGCTGGGGTACCGTGGTCACCAACCCACGTCCCATTAGTCGTGAACCCCTGGAGGTTAGACGAGGTGCTTGACTTAATTCACACGGCTAATTTTAGATTGAGGGAGGCTCTGGAGAGCGTTCAATGGGAAATCGAAAGATAATTAATTATTATTTATTCTATTATTTCTGGGCCGATACTATCTCTGTTTTAGCTTGAGGGACAACAATGCCCAACACTGTATCAATACTTTATTTAAAGTATTTTCTTATTTCAAACCTTCTTTTTACGTTGAACCATGGATACTATTGACAGCGGCGATGAAAGCCAATGTGTGAAAGGTAGTGGAACACATAAATTCTCTTATCGTTGGCTTACAGCCTTTCCCTTAGGCGAGACGTAACATTGTGACGGTGCCATTGAGAGCTATAGAGTAAAGGGAGTGACAAAAGCTGTATAGAAGACATTCATTAGCCTCTGAGCTGCCGTACACCTCTGTGTCGTGATAGTATTCCCACCGTGCTCAGATTAATTACTCCACTGTTCTCCTCCTATCACTTCTCACCACATTAAGGTGTTCATGCAAATGAAAATATTCCTTATACCAACTAAATATTATAAAAGAATCATAATCTATTACAAAGACTTACGGCAATGTTATGTTTAAAAAAAAGTGATATTTAAACAAGTAGTTCCGTGAAGAACTAAATAGCCTATTTTCATGTATTCTACTGGTCTTACATAGGACACAAGAAATGAAAACGAGATTTTAAAATATGCACAGCCACCATTCTTAGCCTACTTTTCACATTTTGCAAAAATGAGGAAAAAGTAGACTTATGAGATCGATTTGGGCAAAGGGTGTCTGTCTGTCTGTCTGTCTGTCCTTCCGTCTGGCAGTGTGTGTGTTTGGTTGGTTCCTTAGTTTAGGGGCTGCGACAGAAGTGTGTGTGTCCCCACCTATCAACTCCTAAATGGCTGCAGCTATCAAAACAAAATTTTGTATGGGTAAAGATCTATATCGGAATATCTCAATGCCTTATTTGAAAAAGATGACAGCTCTACCAACTGCTGAAAAATCGCAATTGAAATTTGAGCTCCATGTTGGATATCTTGGAAGGTATGCATGGGAGGTATTTCAAAATTGGCATACATATAGATATCTTATTTCAGTTTAATTTCCAGGAGACCATACATGACAGTGTTGCCAAACTGATTCTAAGCCTGCTGATAAGTCCAATTTTAAAATGCATGTAACTTCTATACTAACTAATGGATTTTATTCAAAATTGGCACAACAATAGATCATATTATTTCAGATTATTTCTGACCAACACATGCATGACATTGTTGCCAACATGATTTTACGCGCGCTGTTAGATCCAATGTCTAACTGCATGTAACGTCCATGCTATCCATTGGACTTCAACCAAATTTTGTATTCTGTACCTTAAGAGATGGAACTAAGAATATATTCAGTCACCAGGGCTGCCAACTGTAGTGCTCTATTAGGCTGCATTATGACAGGTATACTGTATTTCGAACTAATTAGAAATGTCGATATTACCAACTTAATTTCGACATTATTCTAGATAGATCCATTTAGATTAATCATTGGCATGAATCTTACATTTTAAGAAAAGTAGGCTCTTTAAATCGTCACGGAACTTCTTGTTTAGTATTCATAATATGCCATTAAATTAGACGTCAATAGATATGAAGTGTTGAATGAAGATATACTGTGCCAAGTTTCACAGCGCTCGGATGAAAAGTCGCGAGAGAAATCCATTTAAATATTTAAATTTCGTGTCATCACTATGTTGGTTTTTTGCTCACCAGTTTATTGAATGATCCATAGGTGAACTTATGTTAATAGCCTCTATCAACACACAAAATGTCAGTTTGTTTGCTGTAACAGATTCGTAGATATTGAGATCCGTCTAAGTTTTTCGGATGGTCGCCATGTTGGATTTTTATATATGTAGTCCCTAGTGTTATGTACTATTAGATGAAGATTATTTCGTAGGTTTATTATTCAAACTTCAATCGCATGATTAGGACACAAGAAAAAAAAACTCAATTTTAAAATTTCGCACAGTTTATGAAAACAATTAAAATAAATTACATGTCAATGGTTTAACATTTGTATAAGCATTTACCGTACCAAGTTTCACTCCCCTCAGATGGTAAAATGGCGAGAAATGTAAATTTTATTTTTTCAATTTCGCGTCGCCACCATGATGAATTTGTGCAGACCAGGTTATTAAAAGTTCCATAGTTGAACGTATGTTCATAGCCTTTATCAACGTACAAAATTACAGTTAGATTGCTGTCATAGATTAGTCTTGATATTAGGAACCATCTAAATATTTCGGATGGTCGCCATGTTGGATTGATGAAATGTATAAAAAAAGAAAGGTACGGTGTAGGTCGGACGAGGAAGTAGTATTCACCAACGAGTTTCATTGAAATCACCTTGGCCGAGATTTTAGTAGGGACACATATACACGCACACACACACATACACTCACCGACAAAATATGATCTCATAACCATAGTTTATTTTAATTGAATATAGGCTAAAAATTTGATATTAAAAACATCATATATCTTGGAGAATTAGTGGTTGTGTGACTCACTATTCCAATTCCAGAATAGGTTAGTTACTTATTGAGGTTTTAAGGGGCGGAATAGCCAGGTCATTAACAGAACAGGGAAATACACTTTGTGAAGTGGGGAAATATTCTCGGCACCCAAAGTCGCACGTACAATGTTTGCTCGTAAAAAATAATATATCTGCTATCCCAGCAAATTGCGTACAAGAGCGACGCATTATCTGTTTGCTCATGACCTTCGGTCAGCAGACCTAGCAGAACTGACAATTAATTTCGATTTACGCTATATTTTGTGCATTAAGTAACTTTATTATTGACGAACTACACAGAGGTTGGTACACTCTATTGCCGCTTGTGTTACACTGTGCTGGCAGTTAGTGGTAGTAAAGATGGCTTTAAAGGGAGACATTGTAGGGAGAAAACATAGCAATTTTACAAAAAATAAATGAAATATATTGCTTGATTTGAATGTGCATACATTGGAGAACATAACCCCAAAATTTTGTAGTATTTATATCCTCTTTTGTCGGTCTGACTTTGGAAAGCAGCTTATAGGTGGCCAGGTTATATCTAGTTGGTGGGCAAGCGAGTCTGGTAGCAAGTGTAGAAGGCTGTCGATTGCCAACGTGGTACTTCTTATATTGATTTGAAGATCCAAAGCCTGTGCACCTCTCTTCAGGGACGTTGGTACTACCCATGATGCCATGAGTGCTGGTGGTAAAAGATGCCACATCTTCCGCCAACTCACTGTACTTTCTGATCCCATGGCTGTACGTCTGTTAGGTATTGCTGATGTTTGATTCTGCAATGCCGTTGTGTTTTTAAACTTTCTCTATTATAGTATTATCTAGTTATTGATATTATTATTTTATTATTATAATCTTCAAATTTCAAGTTATATTATTGTGTCACAAGAAGCAGATCAAATAAAAGAACAGCAGAGGACGAAGAAGAGGGAATATGTCTATGGAGAGTTTCAACTAAAGTAAAGAGTAAGAGACCATTATGAAAACTTTACATTGACATTTCTGAGTTAAACATTTTTAACATTTTAGGTAAAATTTTCTCAAGATCTACTGAATGGATGTTAACAAAATATTACACAAATGTATCTCTAACTAGTGTGAAGATTTTGATGCAACGGTATTTTAATATCATGCTTACAAAAAAGTTTGTGCTTTAAAATGTCTATTTTCTTCTTGAAAAACATGTCTTTAAATTCATAATTTCACAGAAAATCAGAAAAATCCTTATACAAAACTTTGCTGCATATAAATGTTTTTCTACTATCACAGATTAGTTCTATGCATGAAAATTGACACTCCGTACCCAAATGTAGGAGAAAAGCGTACCATAAAACAACAGTCTAAAAAACAAAGTAAATGGCGATAACTACCTTATATGTTAATAATATAATTCTGAAAATCGATACAAAGGTGCCACAAGGGATTGTTAATGTGTGTACTAAATTTAAGTAAGATGTGATCAAAATTGTAGGAGTTAAATGTATGTGAATTTCGTACTGTAAAACTGACTACGTCTCTCCTTAGCAAGCAGGGTTCGTCAGAGAGACAAAGTGAAAGTAAGATGAGTGTCCGAGCATTTAATGAAGAATGGGAAGAATAGTAAATTTCTCTTTACAATAGGAATTGCTACTTTGTTCTGTTCAACGACAGTAGAAGTTCTTAAAACAACAACTGGAAAAGGCATTTCTAACAAACACACGATGCATTCAACAAATTAGGCAGATCTTCCTGGCTCTGCTTTAACAACTGACTTCATCTCAAATAAAATAGGTCTACATTCTATGCAAAATTATTTGTTAAATGAAGTAAAGAAATAAATAACATGGTAAATGCTTCTTACGAAAAATCACTTCTTGCTAAGAAGAAAAAAAAACGTTCTCAGACGGTGAGATTATGTAGGAATAAATTCATAGCCATCTGTGCAGAAAACGCTGGTGATATGAGGAAAAAACATTAACCATATTGTAAAATGCTTGATTTTTCGTATTATCTTCGATAAATAATTAAATTCGCTTTGAACACCTATTAATACTTAATGTGTTTTCTTCTTTATTGAAACAAGTTTTCGACCCTTCAGCAGTGCCTTCATCAGCTTGTTAATTAGCTTAACACTACATTAGGTGTTTGGTGAACAGAATTTCAATATAAGTTATCATACATTTTGAAATGGACGTCCTTACAATATAAATTAGAAAATATATTCATCTACACAAGTCCAGAAAGCATAATTATAGTAATATTGTTAAATATAAATGGTGTATCTTAATTTCCAAGTAATCTCAAATGAACTGTGTCGTGTAGTCCTGTTTGTAATGGTTACTATCGACGTCTGTGGATAAAAATTATATTCGATAGTAACAATTCCAACAGACTTTTAAACAGGACCACTACACGACACAGTTGATTTAAGATTACTTTAAAATATAGATACAAAATCTATACTGTACATTGAACAATACTACTATATGTTTGCTTTTTGGATTTGAGTGCATGTAAGTTGTAAGAACGTCCATTAAAAAGTTGTTATCTCATATTGTAACTAGCAACCCGCCTTGGCTTCGCCCGGGAACTGTTATGAATGCATTATGTGTTAAGGACTTTTTTTCTATGTCAATGAACAACGACATATATTCGTTTTACGTCTCGGCATGATGGGTTAAAGTCACTGACTGAACTATTAATTATATTATCATGGAGATGCATGTGCAGCTATTTCTTGTCAGATGTAATTTAAGAATGGCGAGGTGCATGAAAAACAAATCCCACTTCCGTCCAATCTTAACTTGACTGTGTATTTTGTGGAACGAAACGTTCACAGACGAAATGAAGAAAAGCAGAGTTGCACTTCGAGGGAAACTCCAAAACACAACCACTCTTCCCTGAAGTCTTAACTCAACACAACTCGACAGTTTGGTGCTGGCTGTATCCGGGATAATAGGCTCGCCCGCTGGCTAGGCCTCCGGGGTGATGAGCTCTCCCCTAGCTAGCTCGTAAACTGTCGCCTCAGTAATTGAATGGAGATTGTTGGAAGAAATTGAAACGTAAAAACACTTATAGTGGGCGATGTATTGAAGATAGAGATATGCTCTTCAGGACTTTTTATATACCTTTTCATGCTGAACAATTCTTACACTCGTAGTGTATTGATATTTTTCACGGTTTGCCCAGCGTAAGCTTAAAAAGCGCACGGACGCCAGATTTTTTTTCTTCGACTTGTTCATTGAAATCGTTACTGCTTGGCTTCCTTTGATCATAAATAAATTATTTTCTACACGAACCTTCCTCGAGATATCCCTTGTAGAATGGTGAAAACCGCATCAAAATACATCTACTGGTTCTCGAGATTACCCGTGACATCCAAGAATCGGGCACTTTGTTTTATGCTACGTAGAGATTCAGTTCACCAAACGCCAATCTGAAGAAGGCCCCACTGAAGTACCGAAAATATTTTTCAACAAGGAAGAAAACATATTATGTATTAGGAGGTGTTCAAAGCGAATTTAATTAGTTAACACTGGTGATAATATCAAACGAATGGCAGAACATTATTTCCCTATCACGAAATACAATTCTGATCAAATTTATATAAATCAATTTACTGGCCCTAGCTCAAAATAGGCTGGCCACACCTGCATTGATGTATAGAGCAATGTTCCAAACAGCGCTGCATTATAACTGTATTGTGTGAACAGCATGTGGTTGATTGCTCTCTCTATCTTGACCGACAACTTGTAGTGTCTTGCTACGCGCTCCATTACCTTCCATTATGATAGTCTACCAACTGAGCACAGGGACTGGCCATTGTATGTTTAGCACAGGGTGATAACAAGGGTCCACCTCTGTCAGTAAAGCAATCTCCGGTTCGAGGAATCACAAAGGATACACTGAACATCGTGAGGATAACAGAAAAACTTTCAAGTAGTTCTACGTGTTTTTCAACTCCTATTCCAGGCAAATGCCAGGATGGTACCTCATTTAACCCTCTATAGGTCAGCTGTCAGTATATTAAGCACCTACTATAAGGTTAATTTATATTGTCTAAGATGCTGATGGTTGAATTTTCAGCCTTATATCAACGAATATTTTTTGTTAGTGTTAATATTATTCCTCCAAATGTTCATTGACCTGACTTTTGTTAGTGTTTGGCACCTCAACTAATTGTTCTATGTATGGGGTATTAACATATTTGAGAAATGAATTTTGAAAACAGCTTCACGTGGCAAGTCTGTCCAACGGGATCTCGTCTAGGGTTGTACTTATTCGAACATAGAATTATTCAAATTGCTCGAATAATTTAAAATATGGTAATTATTATTGGAATATCCCACCTATTATTAGCCTATTTTCATTTATGAAGAAAAAAAGAAGGCTTATAAGATCACAATTTGTCTGCGTGTGTGAGTATGTGTGTGCATATGTGTGTGTGTGTCTCCCTAATGCAATGTATATGGCCAAAGCGATTCAATGAAACTCGGTACGTACATATCAATAACTCGTCTAACCATAATCGAGCCTTTCAAATTTTAATATGTTTCACCAATCTAACATGGTGGCCGCGCGAAATATTTCCCTGACATTCTATATCTCCGCAACAGTGACATATATCACCCTGAAAGTTTGTACGGTAATAAAGGGTACTACAGTACTATAAGTTCATCTTTGTGACATTCAGGTACACAACGAACTTGGTGGCGAAGCGAAGTTAAAACATTAAAATGGACTTCTCGCGATTTAACCTTCCGAGCCCAGTGAAACTTGATACAGCGAATATTTATAGACTTTGTAATGCAATGACATCTAATTTAGTTGAATATTTTCCATATCCTCCCGATGGTGCCTGTGTGAAATTTTAAAATTAAGATTTTATATCAAGTGTCCCAATCATGCGATCAAGGTGAACGTTTGAATAATGAACCTGCGCAATGATCTCCATCTATTTGTACATAACTTTATAGCCTACGTATATAACAATCCAACATGCCGACCATCCAAAATATTTAGACGGTTCTCAATATCTACGAATCTATTACTGCAAACAAACTAAAATTTTGTTTCTTGATTGAGACTATTAACATAAGTTCACCTATGGGACTAGTGAAATAGCCCAACTATTCAGTCATTAATCGAATGATTCGACGAATAACTCGAATCATTCAAATCTTCTTCTTCTTCTTCTTCCTAGCGTTGTCCCGCTGGTGCAGGGTCCGCTTTTTTGGTCTTTGACCTCCATTTTGTCCGGTTATTGCGTCACCTGGATTTAGGCCGGTAATTTTTAGCCTACTTTCGATTTTTGCAAAAAATGAAAGTAGACTTATGAGATCAACACAGGGAAAAAAAAGGGGGTGTCTGTCTGTGTGTGTATGTGTGTTTGTGTGTGAGTGTGTGTGTGTGTGTCAGTGTGTGTACTCTGAATGACTGCCCCCCCCCCCCTATCAATTCAAACACGGTGAACGCGAATTGAACGAAATTTGGTACAAAGGTAGCACTAGCAAAGGACACCTCAGTGTCATGTTTTATGTCGCCGCCATCTGGACGGAAACGTAATGGCGCCCACACAAATGTTCAAAGCTTAAATCAAATTACGACTAACCTAATCATCCGATCTCTACCAAATTTTGTAACAACATACCTTTATGGAGGGAGCATCCTTTGACCAAACTAATAGGTCACTAGCCTAATATTTTGCGGATGGCGGCCATCTTTGTGTGAAAATCGATTCCCCCTATCAATTCGAACACGGTGAAACCGAATGGAACGAAATTTGGTACAGAAGTAGCACTAGCAAAGGGCACCTCAGTGTCATGTTTTATATCACCGCCATCTTGACGGAAACGTAATCGCGGCCACCCAAATGTTAAAAGCTAAAATGTAATTACGACCAACCTAATAATCTAGTCTCTACCAAATTTTGCAACAACATATCTTTATGTAGGAAGCATATTCTGACCAAACTGCAAGATCATCAGCCCAATAGTTTGCAGATGGTGGCCAATTATGTGTGCAAATCGATTCCCCCTATCAATTCAAACACGGTGAAACCGCATTGAACGAAATTTGGTACAGAGGTAGCACTAGCAAAGGGCACCTCAGTGTCATGTTTTATATTGCCGCCATCTTGACGGAAACGGAATGACGGCCACCCAAATGTTACGAGCTTAAATCAAATTACGACCATCCAAATAATTTGATCTCTACCAGATTTTGCAACAACATGCCTTTTTTTGGAAAGCATCTTATGACTGACTACAAGGTCATCAGCCCAATAGTTTGCAAATAGCGGCCATGTATGTGTGCAAATCCATTCCCCATATCAATTCAATTACAGTGAAACCGAATTGAATGAAATTTTTTACAGAGGTAGCACTAGCAAAGGGCCCCTCATATTCATGTTTAATATCCCTATAGCACGTTGTATTTCAACAAGCTACTACAACCAAAATTCAATTATACTCCTTGAAAAGGACAAAGAGTTATAACAATACCCATGCATTTGGGAGAAAGTAGGCTATATGTTCTTACTGAACATCTTGTTAAGTCACCATTTATAATGTCTTGCCATCGCTGCTTCGGTCGTCCTCTGGGGCGTAGGCCTTCAACCTCAAAATGAAGAACAGAGTTAGTAACAGTATCAGGCGCTGCACGCAGGGCATGACCAACGCCACCTAGAGAGAAAGCCTTGCGATACGATTTATGACGTCATAGCCTTCCGGCCGTCAGCGAGCGTGTTACCCACCGCTGCTGCTATGAACAACCTGTGAGGAAACGCGACTGCGTGTTTATGTATCAAATTACGTTCTACAGACGCGAATAAATAAATAACGAAACCATAAATTAAACATATGGTCAGAAGTTGATGCGATCGATACATTACTGTAGCTAATAAATCGACGTTTTCGATCATAATCGATAAGTAAGCATTTCGAACCTTGCGAGTGTGAACTTGACCGAAAACACTGATGTCTCAATAAATGCGATATATAGAAGAATTCATTAAAAAACTTGACAAATATTCACCCCATTTTAACGTGAGATGTCAACTACACAACGAGAAGAAAAGACACAACAAATAACCAATTAATCTGTAACAGTTAAAGCAGAAATTAATATCTACAGTATAGTCAATCATATCTGTCCAAAGGTCTAGGTTTGATTCCCATCTCTGCTGAGAAATTATTGTTGTTTTAAGGGGCGCAATTACGAGGTCATCTGCCCCTAAAAATACAATTCTGATTTGATTGTGGAACGAAATTCACTCAGCCTCATGAGTTAAAACTGAACTGAGAAGAAGTGGGTTCGATTTCTCCTTTCTCCTCCAGGTAAATGCTGGGATTGTTCCTAGTAGAAGACCATGGTCACCTCCTTTCCAAGGGCAGATGACCTCGTAGTTCCTCCCCTTAAAACTACAATACCGTACCTAACCTTCCCAATTCTAGCATCACAATACATACATACAAATTCTACCCATATCCAAGTACACATGGCTGATGACAGTGATGTCATAACCCACTTACAAAACAACAACAACAACTAGCCACAGAAAGTTTTCATGCATGATATGAAAACAGGTAGTAATGGCATGCCTATGAAAGAAAAGGTTACCTACTGAAATGGAACAGAGCAGCAGTCATGAGACATGAGAACATTTACAAAAGAGGAAACTTTTTGTTGTTGATGATTCATATAGGGGCATGATGATGTGGTAATAATTTAGAAACAAACACTTGATATAGAGTAATCCTACAGTAACAGTTTTCATATGGCAATATTTACAATATCAGGCATGGCATAAGCTTACCCGACAATACATAAAACATGCTAATTACCAGTGATCTTAGCACTTTGTTCTCAACAGAATACAGTGAGTCATCTGCAAAAACATGTTGTTCTCATATTTTCTATGTTACACAAACTGTGCTGTTTCGTAAAAAATAATAATAACTAAAAGATGACCATACGTATCCTTCACTAGTTGAATAAATATCCATATCCAAGTACACATGGCTGATGACAGTGATGTCCTAACCCACTCACAAAAAAACAAGTAGCCACAGAAAGTTTTCATCCGTGATAAGAAAACAGGCTAGCAATGGAATGCCTATGACAGAAAAGGTTACCTACTGAAATGGAACAAAGCAGCAGTCATGACACATGAGAACATTTACCGAAGAGGAAACTTGTTGTTGATTCATAAAAGGGCATGATAATGTAATAATTTACAAACAAACACTTGATATAGAGTAATCCTACAGTAATAGTTTTCATATGGCAATGTTTACAATATCAGGCATGGCATAAGCTTATCCGACAATACATAAAACATGCTAATTACTAGTGATCTTAGCACTTTGTTCTCAACAGAATACAGTGAGTCATCTGCAAAAACATGTTGTTCTCATATTTTCTATGTTACACAAACTGTGCTGTTTTGTAAAAAAAAAAAAATAACTAAGAGATGACCATATCTATCCTTCACTAGTTAAATAAATATAGCCTTTTCAAAAGATCCTTTCCACTTTTCAATACAAAATTGTTGTATTCCCTATTATATTGATAGCACTGAATGAAAGTAGAACGAGCAATAACATTCTCTATACCGGTAGTACATGAATTAGCCAAAATACCTCATCAAACGATGAGAAATAAATCAGGGAATGATGTTTTAATAGATTTTTCCTCCTCCGCTGTCTGTGACTCACCCAGCCATCCCAAATAGGATCACGACTTATGTAGGCAGAATTCCAGCTGTGGCCACCATTTTCCACATCAATCATCATCAAACCGGTATTGCCAACCTCACCCTTACGGTACTATGCTGCACCAACACCCTTCGATTTGTCAAATCCAATGGTTTTTGACGCGTCCAGATCAATGGTTTTGTCAACCGTGCCCCGCTGGCTGCACTCGGCCAAAGCCGCTCCTACACCGACCATTCTAACCTTCGTTTTGTGGTATCCAATGGTTTTTGACAATGGTTACATCCTAACGTGTCCAGATCAATCGTCAACCGTGCCCCGCCAGCTGCGCGCAGCCAAAGTCGCACCTGCACACGACCATTCTAACCTTCGTTTTGTCCAATCCAATGTTTTTTGACAATTGTTACAGCATAACGCACCCAGATCAATGAGTTTTGACAATGGTTACAGCTTAATGCATCCCGATGATTTCTTTGATCAACAGTGATTTTGTATCTCACATGTTGGGAACAGTGTGTGCGCCCCGGTGCGTGCAGCTAGAGTGAGCCGTGATGACAGTTGAACGAGATGCAAGCGCTGTAGAAACATGGCAGCCGTTTTTAAAATAGCAATAAATAAAAACACACATTTATGAACTTAAGCACATATATGAGGTTCAGTAGTGACAATTCAAATTGAAATCAACGGTAGCGATGAATGAAGATAGAACGCGCGATAAAATTCTCTACAATACATGAATTAGCCAAAATACCTTTTGAAACGATGAGAAATAAATCAAGGAGCGATATTTTAATAGATATTTCCTTCTCTGCTGTCTGTGACCCACCCAGTCATCCCAAATAGGATCACGACTTATGTAGGCAGAATTCCAGCTGTGGCCACCATTGTCCACATCAATCATCATCAAACCGGTATTGCCAACCTCGCCCTTACGGTACTATGCTGCACCAACACCCTTCGATTTGTCCAATCCAATGGTTTTTGACACGTCCAGATCAATGGTTTTGTGTCAACCGTGACCCGCTGGCTGTGCTCGGCCAAAGCCGCTCCTACACCGACCATTCTAACCTTCGTTTTGTGGTATCCAATGGTTTTTGATAATGGTTACATCCTAACGTGTCCAGATCAAGGGTTTTGTGTCAACCGTGCCCCGCTAGCTGCGTGCAGCCAAAGTCGCACCTGCACACGACCATTCTAACCTTCGATTTGTCCAATCCAATGTATTTTGGCAATGGTTACAGCCTAACGCGCCCAGATCAATGAGTTTTGACAATGGTTACAGCTTAATGCATCCCGATGATTTCTTTGATCAACAGTGATTTTGTATCTCACATGTTGGGAACAATGTGTGCGCACCGGAGCGTGCAGCTAGAATGAGCCGTGATGACAGTTGAACGAGATGCAAGCACTGTAGAAACATGGCAGCCGTTTTTAAAATAGCAATAAATAAAAACACATATTTACGAACTTTAGCACATATATGAGGTTCAGTAGTGACAATTCAAATTGAAATCAACGGTAGCTATGAATGAAGATAGAACGCGCGATAAAATTCTCTACAATACATGAATTAGCCAAAATACCTTTTGAAACGATGAGAAATAAATCAAGGAGCGATGTTTTAATAGTTATTTCCTCCTCCGCTGTCTGTGACCGACCCAGCCATCCCAAATAGGATCACGACTTATATAGCCAAAATTACAGCTGTCAGCGCTATTGTTCAAATCAATCGTCATCTAAACAGTACGATGACAGTTCAGCCGCTAGTGCGCATCTTTAGTGCGCACACTTAGCTCATTACATCGTGCACCGAATTGAATCGTTTATTCACCATGGATTGTGGAAATTGCCTCATAACGATCTGTAATTTCAATCAGCGATTCTATGATCAACTTTTCCCCGCACAACTGTGGTTTTGAAAATGTTTACAGCCTAACGCACCGAGCGTTTTGTGTCAACCGTGTCCCACTAGCTGCGCGCGGCCAAGGTCGCACCTACACCCGACCATTCTAACCTTCGTTTTGTCTAATCCAATGGTTTTTGACAATAGTTACTGCCTAACGCATCCAGATCAATGGTTTTTGACAATGGTTACAGCATAACACGTCCCGATGAATGTTTTTTTAATCAACAGTGTGTGCTGCTAGAGTATTCCTTGTTGACAGTTCAACGAGATGCAAGCTCTGTCAGAACATAGCAACCATTTATAAAAAGATCAATAAATATAAACAAATATTTATGCACTTTAGCACATAACTTATATGAGGTGCAGTATTGACCAGGTTTCCTAATTTCAATGTTGATGCAAGTGTATAAGCTGCATTCTACTTTCATTTAGAATTAATATTATATTATTTACAGGGTGGATACATTTTTAGGCATTTGCACCTTCAACAGTCCTTATGCGAACAGTTCCTAAAAATACTCTCTAGCACATATGTTACATTAGATTAAAACTTTTAAAATAGGCCTACATTAACGTTCATCCAATGAAACTAGATGTAAAGAAACTTGCAAGACTTCATTCAGTCCATTGTTAAAAATCTGAACAAATAAAAATTTGTTCCAGTGAAACATTCTTCAGATTGTGTTCCATTTTATCTGTGAAATTGAAACAAAAGCCCTCTTAGAAATTGTATGTTAAAATTGCATGAAATATCCCATTTAAAGCTTACACTTACCCTCTCCATTCTAACCTTCGCTTTACAACCAACATTCTCCAAAACACTCTGCTGGTTGTAGAGCTATTTACCACTTTCTGGACTGGACGTTTAATGTGACTGTACATAGAGGTTATTAGTTGCATTTTAAACTGACATCTCCACTATAGGACAACTTCTTGCAATCAGTTCAACGTTTGGTATGCTAACACTACATGCCTCAATAATTTCAAGAAATGGTCACCTATTGAAAATGCCAATTCATTGTTCATCCTATACTTCAGTGGCGGCCGGTAATAAGGTTGCAGTGATACACAACGACCAGATTAATTCAATAAAAACAATTAATACCGTAATAATATTTTTAGTAATAAAAGCTGTACGTTTACTTTTATATGCATAGGAATTCATAATTCTGTTCTTTAATAATTCAGGAAATCTTATAGTAAGTTACTGTGAACTGTCTGAGAAAGCAAAGCGCGCCAACCGTTTAGGAGTGCTCGTTACCAGGCCCGAGCTCTGACCAGATCTCAATAGTGAAGGGTACGGCAGAGATGCTAGACCGAGTAGGTCCTATCCCAATAGTTAACTCGGCTGATCGTTGCTTCCTGATTGCAACAAGGGAGCCGAGGAGCGGACGGAGACATCTGAGATGCTCCGTCAACTGCCGATACCATGTCTTGCAGGTTTTTATGTAGCCTAACTATTTAATTCGGTGATCCAGTGGCAATGTGATGTTCTCTGAACTGCGGCATTCGTGATGAATGAGGTACATCCGTTTTACCGCACAATTGAATAGAGTTTTCTTTGATATCAACCAGTCTTTTATCCCCCCCCCCCTTAATGTAAAAGGACAACACCCATAACAATTATCCACCAGCCGCCACTGCTATACTTACAGATTAGTAATTAGCCATGTAAAGATGTGGATCAAGTCTGTCTGTTAGGTAGTCAGCCCGAAGGCTGGTTGGATCCTCAAAAAGTACCTCCGTTACGTTATGTGAGTAGATACCCACAAAAACCCAAGGCAGCGCTATTTTGAGGCGTTCTAGGCAAGAAGAGGAGTGAGGTAGTTTACCATTTCTTTCCTCACTGAGTCTGAACAGTAGTCCTAACCCTATGAGTAGAACCTTTCACAGCATTCACAGGCACTGACTGTGCCCCGTGGCGTCATTTGGTTGGTCAGGTGCGGAGCGAGTGGACCTTGCAATACCCTGCTCCGCTGACTCATATCGTTAGATCACACGTGTTTTGTCATTTATATGAATGTGTATCTGCAAAGCTTAGAAGTTAGTGTTGCACGTTTAGTGAGTATTGTGATTACTGTGATTGTTGTTCATGCCTAGACACCAATTGACACAACGCGAACGTGTGTATATCAATAATTCGTATATGAAAAGCAGAAAGTCTTGTTCTTAAACAATGTCGAATCAAGTTTCCAAGAAGACCTGTGCGTAATGCCAGTACAATATAGGAGGCTCGCCAAACGATTCAAGAAAACAGGCACGGTAAATAATAAACATTTTAACAGACAACGTTGTGTTCTTACAGAACGGGGACACCAAGAGCCAGCTGATGAGCCAGCTTGGTGTCCTAGGCGAAACCCCACACAAGACACGGCACAAACCTATCAGAATTGCTGAGTTTGTTGTCCATTCTTTCATCAGGAGATGTCAGGTGTGTGTTACAAGAGAGGGAGGACATTTTCAGCATCGACTATGAGCACTGTACATATTATTGAACATGGTTGGTAAAAGTGTTCAAGTGTGCACCAACCACCGACTGAACATTGTACGCGTGCCCGCGATCAGCGCCAGTCAACGCCGGCTGAGCTTGCCGTGTTTACCGGGGCGCACAATGATAACGACACTGTACATACAATGAAAGAATATTGTAAAATTCCTAATTTCTACTGAACGGCCATGAACAGTTATTGGACAAGCTTCCTCCTCTTATGCTGAGCCAAAGTTTTGGGTGAAAACCTGTCGTTAACATTGTGTACAAAATTATTAATCAAGATATTACTGGCAGTGCCCAGTACAGTCTTTTCAATTAATGCCCTGGCGTGCTTTGGGCAGCTGTGCCCCATAAACAGTACAGTGGGCAGACATCTTTGTGTTATATTCACCAAAACACTCTGCTGGTTGCAGTGATGCAAAAATTCTGTCTTGTAGCTATTGAGTAGCTTACTCATAACAACAAAAGTAAATGCAGCACAGTTGACTACATCTGCATGGGGATAGCATAGTCCTCCTCGGTTATCGGCATTTATTAGGCTGGCGTGATCACTCTGGCCTGCCTCATCGCAAAGAAAGACTTTGCAATAATTGCAATCATATCGCTTTAAAAAACCATATGAGCAATAACCACTGATATAGTGTAAGAGAGGCCAATACTCATCTTGTAGGACTTCTATATCACTATCATCAGCAACACAAGCATCAAAAGCACTTATGTCACATGTCTTGTCTTCTTCAAAATACTCACTCACTGCAGCATTGAGGTCCAGGATGCTCTGAAGGCGCAATTTATTCTCCACCTCAAACACTTGCCTCAGGGAAATATTGTACTGGCTCCCTGCCAGTTGTCGATATTTTCCAAATCGAGCTTCTAGGTTATCTGTCTGTATTTTGCCTGGTAGGAAGAAGCTATGGCCTTTCTCAGAGAGACAAAATTGTGCCATTTCAATCATGCACTTGGTAGAAAGGGTGATTGCCGCATGTGTTTCCTTGCTCAGCTTTCCAGGCGAGGCAATTGTTTTCCACCTATCTAGCCATGACACGATTTCCTGGAGGCACTCGATATGAGAAGAGTTGGTCGTTATTGGTTCCTGAAGAGGATTCCTAAGGCGTTTTCCTTTCCATAAGGTCTTAACGTTCATGATGTCCCACCATCTGCAAATCAACTCAATAAACTGTGCAGTACTGTCCCAGGAGGGCAAGTTCTTCTTCGGCCCAATCTCCCTTATTGCCACAGCTAGAGGTTTATTAAAAATTTGCAGAGCTAGTGGAACATTCTGTCGTTCCAAATTGGTAGGGTACAGGGATTTCAGAGTCAAGGTAAATCCATATTTAAGGAGATTGTTCTTCTCTAACACATGCAACTCCTCCAGTGAACCAAACGATGCAATCTGTAGTCTGTCATGCTCTGTCAAATCTGGAAAATGCAACTCTTGGTGCTTTGCATGCAGCCAGTTATTTCTAATACATTTGAGAATGTGCACAGTGTCAATTGCAAAGAAAAGCTTTCTGTGTGCACCTTTGGGGTGACTATAAATGTAATTTAATTCGGGTGGATCGCTCAGGAGAGATACAGCTTTCCTAATAATAGCACTGTTGTCTGAAATCAGTGCTAGAACTTCAAATCCGACTTCTTCCAGTCCAAGAATGACTTTCTTCATCATATTGAATAATGCTTCACCTCGAATGTTCACAACGGGCATGATGTGAGCAACATCCTTGTATGAAGAAAGCAAGCTGTGGACCATAAACACATAAGCACTTGTTGCACACTCATCGCTATTTACAGCACTACCTACAACCCTACCCTTTTTGTAGTCTAACTGGAGTTTAATGTGAACCTCATCCATCGAAAGGAGGACTAGTTGATCTTCTTCTGATAAGAGTGAAAATTTCTTTCTCACATACAAAAGAAAATTATCACTTTGCTCCTGTATAGGATTCGTCAAAAGCTTGGAACACACTAATTTCAAGGTACGGGGTGCAGGAAGAGTGACATTTCCTGAACCTCTTATAAATCTATAGCAGTGAGGAGAAATAGAATGAACCAGCGATGAGAATACAAGCAATTCCCAGTAATAGTTTTTCACTTTACGCATTGTTAGCAAGTGAACTTGCTCTTTTAAGAAGTCTAATGTATCCTTCTTCTCAGGGAACTTACTCTCCAAGTTCTTAAATAAACTGTCCATAACAGATACAGTATCCTCAACACTTTGATGTTCATATGCATCAGGATCAGCATACATTGAATGGGCATTCCTTATAAGTTCTTCAATTTCTAGCACTGTACCTAACTGTCTTGGTAAAGACATGTTTTTACAATGTTTCACTTCTGTATTCGATACATACAAGGAGGCACTCAAACCTTCTGTTATCTTAATGCAGCAACGCAAGTGTGAACTAGGATTTTCCTTCATTAAAATAAAATATATACAAGATTCCTCTCTAATACAATTCCACTCAGGATGAAGACTCACACTGTTTAACTTCACCTTCAGTTCCTGAAAGTTTCTAAATGAAACTGCTTCCAGATTCTCCGCCAATGTCTGCATACTTTCAGCGAGAGCCTTCGATAAACTTTCATTATCAATCCTACGCCTCCTATCATCTGGATCTTCTCGGCAGACAGTTGCAGTGTCAGTTAAATACTTGGGCAGTTGGGGAACTGAGACGGGACTGCTCCTAGGAATTTAATTCGAACATTAACTTACGATACAATCATTTTATCACCTTGCATTACATTAATTACTCTATTTATTCTAAATTTATTCAATCTCCAACCTGATTCACACACACCTCTTCCCCCACCCCAATAAGAAATGTAGCCTAATGAATTAGATTACTGCAATAGAAAAAAAAACCTAGATTAATCAGGGCCTGCTACAGGTTATCGGTCTCTAACCTCATGCAGTTAGCTTGCAATATAAATATGAATACTATCCATATTAACACCCACTTATACCTCCCACTTGAAATTGATAGCCCCATAAAACAAATAAACCTAACCTACAACATTAGCCTGTAGCACATAATTTAGGTTAGAAAATTCTGACTTCTACATCTAAATGAATTTTCGTGAACAGAAGAGCTAGCCTATGCTATAATTTAGGGGTAAGACTATTTGCTTACTAACCTTTAATCAGTCTCGGTTTATACAACGGAGCAGTAACTAGCTTTCCATTCTTTTCTTTTCATCATACATACTAGTGGTCCATTGAATTTCATGTGGCTTGAAATGGATGCCACAGACCTACAAGAAAAGAGACTTGGTTACAAAGTTCCTTCCTTCCTTCCTCCCATTATACTAAACTTGTGAGAATTGGAGCATAAGTATTGATTTAACACGTACCATGGAATATTTCGTAGTGCCCCCGTAAATTGAATTATATAGAGACCACGGTGGCTATATTGGAAATTATGAAGAAAGTTATGGCTGTCATAGTTATGACGTGGGTAGTCATGACGTAAGCACGGATGACGCAGACGTTATGCCAGCAGGCTACTTGAGCTGAGATTCTCAGTGACGTCAGCATTTATTCGAGAAAGATCCGAGATTTACGACGCAGTCGCAGGAAACGTGGAATTCTGCTGAGGAAGAAATTATGCTATTGGAGGGGAGGCTCGAACCAATGAACGATAGTCTGAAGGAAGACGGAGATTGCTGAAACTATGGTATTTTTATTACTTTTTGGAATGCAGAATTGTGGAAATCCATTTGCAGTAGAGGCAGTGTTCTGAAATTTTGGTGAAATTTATTTTCAGTTTTTGAATTTTGAAAATCCGTCATGTATTGACGAAGTTAGAACTTCTAGCGATGACGCAGTAACACGCTATGGAAGGGATGGATACGCCCCTCATGAAGTTTATAAAAGGCCTTGCGCAGAAGAGAGGAGTCTCAATCGCCTCATAGCTCAAATCATCAAAGCTCAAATCGTCAGGTCTCAAATCGTCAGAACCTAAGCTCAGTTCTTATATGGTCATTTCGGTGAGACGTCGAGTGAAATTAGTAGAAAGAGTCGTCATTATAACGCTTGGTGAAGCCACCGCAGTGAACGAGATTCGAGCAGACAAGCAGTGCAAGTTTACAGTGAGTAAAACTAGGTGAAGTTAAAACGCACATTATAACGCGTCTACAAGATTCGCTATGAACAGTTAGCGGTCGCCTATAAGCTAATTCTATTGTGCAGTGCTACATATAGGAATGTAGAAAAGTTGAACAATTTCGCGGAGTTATTTTGGAAGATATTGGCAATTTTAGACGACTGACAAAAGTGATTTTCTCGCCATCTGAGAAGCACTTTATATCGTCCGATTCTACGCCACAGCTGACACTGCTAGTGAAATAGGGAGACTTCAGATTGCTTTTGTGACACAACGCTACAGTATTATGGAGCAGTTTAATATGGCAGTTTGTTCTACTATTACCATAACCGAAGAGAAGATGGAAGGCTAAAGGACTTTAATGCAATTGGGACATATATCGACGGAGTAAGATAGCAGCATGGAACTTCGCTAATCGCCATTCCACACAAGCGAACATGTGGTGAACAACCATCTACACCCATGTTTCGTGGTCCAACGCTGAATACTATCAAACAGCAATGGAGACGATTTCATACTCACTGAATATGAATATTTCTTCGGAAATTACTACAAAAACTTCATGGCGATTTTCTACTGGACCTTCAGGGATTTTTCAAGAGAGGTCAGGGTAGTCCCGACTCACAAAGAAGAATTTGCCGGAAGGATGTCTTTCGTCTACACGAAGCAGTGCAATTTCCGGAGGAGGAAGCAGTTCGATTCTCCGAGGGTGCTGTTTTCTGTTTCGAGGATGGAGCTCATCTTCAAGTTGGTGAAATGGATCCATCAGCAGTCTTCTTTGGGGAATTTTCCTCTGGAACTTCAACCAGCAGATAAGGTAGTCGTGAACGTTTATTGTATTTGAGTTTTTTTTTTAGCGATATCTGAGCAACCATTTTCCCATATTTTCTGTCCTCATGTATTTTGCCCTATATTCTTGTTTGAGATTCCTATTCTCAGTACACCTTGATGAGTTATGCCTTTTTCGACGATTTATTAAGACATTGTTATGTCATGGGCATAGTTAAATGATTTTGGATCAGTTGAGACTGATATTTAGATTTTTCAGTAATTTGCTTATTTTTGTAGTCACGATTTGACTGTAAGTTAATGATTTTTATGGCAGATTTAAATTCAGACAGCGTGTCACTTTATTAAAGTAATTCTACCCCAGTTTAATTACTTTGACCAATTTTCTGTCATCATCAAGAAGGAAGAACATTTAAATGATTTTAGAGCGTTAAAATCCATTACGTTGTCGACGATCTTGGAAATACTAGTCGTTATTTGGAATTGATTGCAACACAGACATTTATCGTCAGTTATGAACGACCATTGCATCATAGACAATTTTGTGAAAGATGAACTTAGATTATGAATTATTGAATGCATTAAAGTCATGAACTTTTGTTAGGAGTTTTTCTCAATTAGAGATTTATATAATGATGTTTGCATTCCCCAGTCTAATTGGATTCTATTCGACTATTTTGCAGTTTAGTCGCACTTTATTTGATGATAGTATTTTTATACTACAATTCTTTGAAGATGTTAATCTTAAATTTTGATAGACCATACAGGCGTATATAAGCGTATTCACTATTAAATTTGTATGTGATTGGCAAATTTTTACTTCATTTCGATTCATGAATGAAATCCACGAAGGTTAAAAGATAACAGTTTTGAAACTATTAATGATTATAAGAATTTTTGAAGTGGAACTATGAATGTATAATCGCTAGTGCAGCGGACGTGTTGAAAGTCGCTGATGTATAATGCCCTTGAATTAATGAAGGAGGTTCCCACAGTAATTAATGATGTTAAAGAATTTGTTAGTGGAGGTTTTTGTAAGTTCTGTGGAAGATTTTGATGCCATATATATTAATATATGATGAATTTTGGGCCTATTTTAATGCAGTTTTGTGCATTATTTTGTAAGCGAAGTATTTTCCGATGGAGTGTATTGTCCTAGTCCTTTGAAAATTAATCAAGTGAATTTACTGTTATAATTAACAAGAGTATTGAAAGAATTTGAGATAAGGTTTTGAATGAAGATTACCGTCACAAATAATTATAATAATTATTACAACCTTTATTAAACCAGATTGTGACATTAAATGTATAACTAACCTTCATTGGTCGATTATATTGACACGATTATGAAATTACCAACCGGATGAACATGTGGTTAAATGTATTTCTTAAATTAATAATTTAAATAATTTAAATGTTGATATTGTAAATAATGATGTATATATCTTTGACAATAATGTGGAACGAAAGTAATGTTAGAGGCGTGTTTAAATTTTTTTATTGTCTTTGACAAATATTATAAACAATTTCTAATTGACATAAATAATTTATGTGCTTTTGTTATAAACATTTAAGAGTGTGTTTTATACTCTAAACTATGCTTATTAAACATTTGGATGATAATTTAACAAGTTTAGGGATTGTCAGAATAATCCAGTTGTATGTGAGTAAAGCATTTGAAAGATTTGCGTAACTATATATATGAGTTGTCTTGCGGACATTTAAAGCTTTTGAGAGGGAGCTGGATTCTTACGCAACATAGCAGGACAAGTGAGCCCATTTGACAGGTGTGCGACAGGTTGAAGGGTAGACCGCAGCTGGCCAGACAACTGGTTATCAGCGGGCGAGGTCGTCTACATTCTGGCCTTGTGCCTATATATAAGTGTGATGTTTATTAAAAGAAACAAATGCTCTGTATATGTGTCTCGTCCTGACTTCCTTTTCCAGTCCAAGTGTGTTTTGAATATTGCGTTATTTTGAGCTCGTGGGAGCTAACATGTTTGATAACTTTGCAAGTCCTTCAGGAGGACATAGTCAGATTGACATGGGCTACTGATAGCCACATTTATTTTGTTGAGTTGTTAAAATCATACCCTTTATTTGAAATAAAAGCTTTTGTACAGTTCAAAGTTCTTGTCTCCGTTCTGGTTCATTTTTAAATGTCATGGTGGAGGTTATTGTGGGAGCATACTTTAGAGATCCTGTTGTCAACCCAATCCCCAAGATATTTTTAAGAGGTAAGTAGAGGTAAGTATGAACCCCCGTCTATTTTGGTGTGTTCCACAATAATTTCTTGTTAACTTCTGTGCTCAAACCTCGGTAGTATCTGTCAGTGCCATTTTCATTGGTGTAGCTGAGCCGGTGCGGTTGATTATTGGCAATCCGATTGAGGGGGCGGATATCTGACAGCCTACTATCGGGTTTACGGGGACAGTAGGAATAAAATCCTTGCGGTGAATGGCTCGTATCCATTTCGACTTTTCACCTTCATCATTAGGAAAAGAGAAAACGTTTACTTTCGGTCCATTGGCGTAATTGCCTTTACAATTTGGAACGCTGCACTTATTAGGCATAACTTTACACTGCACTGATAACCATTAAGTATAACTGGGTAGGAAATCTGAGCAAATCAGTAACTGGGACTGTAAACACGACACACAACACGCGGAAAACACACCATAACCTGCAAACTAGTATGTTATGTCTCAATGTCACGGCCGGGCCTCTGTGACGTCACTACCTCGTCAACTTCATATCGCAAGGCTTTCTCTCTAGGTGGCGTTGGCATGACCATACCATCGGAGCCGTTTCTCTCTCATTTTGTCCACGATTGGGGCGACACCCATTTGCTCCCGAATTGTGTCGTTTCGGACATGGTCAAAAAGGGAGATGCCCATTGTCCAACGAAGCATTCTCATTTCCATGGCGTGCAGGCGACGTTCTGAAATTTTGTCGGATGGTCGACATTCAACGCCATACAGCGCAACTGGCCGTACCACTGTCCGTTATATCTTCGATTTGAGACGAAGTGGCATTTTCTTGTCGCAAAGCACACCCGTGACCTCCTTCCACCGCAAACAGGTTGCGTTTACCCTGGCTCTTACTTCATAATTGAAGTTGCCATCGCTCTGAAGACGAGATCCAAGGTACCTGAAGCATTCTGTCTTGACTAGATTTTGTCCAGCGACTTCAATGGTACCGTCGCTTGGGTTTAACTCCAGATACTCCGTCTTTTCACATTCAGACATAGGCCATAACAAATATAACAAACATAAAAACAAACGGAAAAGCAAGTATAAAGGGAAAAGTGATGCTTGTTTAGAATTATTTATAAGGATCTATCAGGATGTATGAGGAAGGGGTTAACCCACATCCGACCACTTGAATTCGCCCCTGCTTCGAACAACTCGTCAACTAGACACATTTCTTTCCACAAATATATTACTGTAATTTTAGGGTACTTATTATCTTCGAATTATTCAAATATTTGAACTGTTCGATTTACCTTAATCATCGACTACTCAACTGGATTCCCACATCAGTCATCCTAGAATATTGGTTTTCCATGGTTTCCCGGTTATTGTGGCTAATCGATCATCAATATAATTTTAAATGCATGCTTACCTTGCATACTGGATACTGGCAACGAAAGGTTACGACGTTACCCCCACCACAGTCGCTAGTTTCAACTAAGAATTTATATAAATTTTTATTTTATTTATTGTTATTATTAATTCAGCAATTGGCCATTTATTTTACTTTCACGAAAAGGATTTTAGAAGTAAATCGGCCGTGGACCTATTGAAATGAACCGTCCCGGCATTTGCCTGGTGGTGAAAATGGGAAACCACGAAAGCCATTTTCAGGACGGCCGAGGTGAGACTCAAAACCACGCTCTCCCAATGCCAGCGAGGCAAGATGTAGTGCGTTAGTGCTGTCAGCCACCGCAGCCGGTTACTAAGGTTTTATGCTACACTCAACTCTCACTGGAGCCTGATCAAATATTCAGTGATAACATTAGACAATGCTAAGCTGTTATCAGAAATGCAACGATGACCCCGGTTATTACTAACCTGTGATAGAAAGGACTTTTCTCCTAGATTGTGCAGTTGATCCACTTTTAATGAAGCCAGTATTTCATGTGCTCTGCATTCCATTATTCATGGAGGGAAATATTAAAAATGAAAGAAAAAGCGTACGTTTATTGCCGGGTCATTGAACATCTTTGTCATGGATCACTTCTTCATTAAACGAGTCCACGTTTCTAAAGCATTCTACAGCATGTTTTTATTCTAGTGCAGAGAACTTCATCATTTCGGGTTTCATGCTTCTCCCATGACCAACATGAGAGGACTAGGAGACCGCAGTTCCATGTCAAACCACGGGGGCTTGTAAAGTCAACCAGAGCTTGGGTCTCATATTGGGGTATTAATGCTCCATCGCACAGCTGCTCAAAATGAAATCACTGTATGATATTTTGTTTGTGTTTATCACAGGCACATTTGCACGCGTGGAAGCACAGAGAGTGAGATATTGGTTTGTTACTTTAAGGGGATACGGAACTTCCAATGGTTACAATGTTAAATCAAGCGTCATTTAAGGAACATTTTCCCAGTATCGTGTCAAGGTATCTATTTGTAATTTTCCCAGTTTATATAAGCATGTATTGGCTCTTTACTGAAATTACAGTTTTGAATCAATGTAATTGGTGTTTTATTTATGAATTTCTTTAAGTCAAAATATTTTAATACTTTTCCCCGGATATTAGGAATATAAAACCATAAAAACGTTACCTACCTCCAAAATGCCTTTTCTCCACATTGATACTAATAATATAAATGTAACCACAAAGTTTCAAGTTCCTACATTCAACACAAACTGAGAAAATGTTCCTTAAGTGTTAAGAAAAGTGATTGCGAGAAACTGAATTTCAAGTTGCAACACTAATGCATAAAGGTTAGGCATGGTATTACAGAAAATTAATTAGTTACACCTTTGCCTTGAATATCGTCAAAATTTAAAAACAGCTGGATAGTGAAATAAATGTAACACGTTCAAAAATTAAAAAGGGATTTTTAAATCAAAAATTGGATTCGGGGTCCCCTTAAGGGGAAAGAAAACTAGGTCATTTTTCCTAAATGCTATGGATGGTAATGGAAAAAAAAAAAAAAAGTACTTATTACCAAACCTAATGCTCGAGTCCAAGCTCTGTAAATCTGATTGGAATGTGGATAGCCGACGATGCGGAGAGATATGGGAGGTTCCCGGTTCGTGTTCAGTAATAGAACCAAATATATTGGTCGGTCACTCACTCACTCGCAACACCACACTAGTTTAGGCAACGACCCTATGTTAGCAGTATAGGAATAGACAGGAATTCCATATAACACGGCGGTCTGTTGACAGGCCCTTCTCTTCCCGCCTCCCACGTCACCTCACCCCGCTAGTTCACAGAGCTTAAACACAAGCAGAAACTATGACTTATAACTTAATAGAAGACAAAATGGCAAAACGGAAAAATAGGAAAAATACCCGTCAGAAATCTTAGTAAGTGTGGTCATTTCGCATATTAGTTTACAATTGAACCACTGATTGGAAAAGGGGAATAACTGATGATAGCGATAGTTTTCAGGAATAAAAAACTGTATAAAATGTTTCTGTTATACTGTACTTACAAAAAACACTTCACATAAGAAATGTTTTCTTATATACAAAAGGTACCATTATATGTAAGAAAATGTTAATTTTATCTTACCGTAACACCACTCGAATGGTTTAATTTTTGAAATGTTATTCCCTTTTTCCAATCACTGGGAACAAAAATAATTATAAATATAAATTGCCATCCTTAAAACTTTTATTTCTCCCGTACTGATTGGAATCTTGGCATTGTGATACTTTATAAGTTTGAAATTATTAATAAACTACTCACAAATTAGTTATTACATAAATTACAAGCTTCATGGAATTCACACCTAACATAAGTCTTTATTGTTCATCATAATCATCTGTGGGTATTTTAAGTTTTCCATGATACAATGTTGTTGTAAAATTCCCTGTGCTGTTCAGGAATGTATTTCATTATTTTCTTAACATCATTAATCTTTTTTACATGGAACTACTTATTGAGTTAGTCCCTTACTCCACTCATCACCCAACAAACGTGTGATTTTAACCGGTATGGAAGTACAGAAATATTTACTTTCTCCGCTCAGTAGATGCACCTACATTTAAGAAAAAAAAAGTGGCTATTTCAGTTTATTTTACCGAAAAAGTCGCGTTATTCCCTTTTTCCAATCAGTGGTTCAATTCTACAGTAGTTTTAGGGCTTATCGCTGAAGTGTATCACACTAATAGTAGCTACACCTTCATGGATCAGTTGGGGAGGGAAGACTACTTTGTTGATGGAATCGTCATTATTAAGTTTTTCAACATTAAAATAATTAGTTCTTTTTTCGGGTGCCTAATACCTCAATATCAGTAACAACTACCACACTTACGTTTTCTGACGGCTATTTTTGCTCTTTGTTTTTGGAGGGCAGAGACTGTCTTTGGATGTCACTGTAGATTTGGTAGAGTTCTGTTCAGCTATTTGTCTAGTAGATTTTGATCTGATGATGTTCGCTTGACGAGCGAAACTTGTCATTCCTTAGTTTTCTCCTTCTTTAAGAGTTCATAACATTATATATTTATATATCTCAAACATATGTAATTTACTTCAGGCTTTTTCCCCCATATTCCAGTAATTGAAATTATTTTTGTTGACCGACTGAAAATAATAATCAATTGTTCATAAGGCAGCACTGAAAAATGGCTTCAAAGCCATCTCTACTCGTTATTAACGTGCCATGCCAGAATTGAATGAAGCATTTAGCATCGTAGCTAGCTCACCCAAACTCGGTTGTGTTCTTTGCCCATAAATCTTAAAAAATATATATATAATTAATAAATTAAACATTAAAATAATAATAATAATAATTAATAATATTAAATAATTAATAAAATAAAATAAATTAAATAATAATAATATCGTATGGCCTCGTATGTCGGGTGCAAGCTTTGTAATTTGACACCCAGAGGGTAGCTTGCATGTCGAATTTCGTTGTTCCTTGAAGCACTATGAAAGTCAAGGAGGTTAGATATCTAAGCTCCTTGAACTCCATAGCGCTTTCTAGTAGAGAAATGAGGAACTTTGTGTTGGCGGAAATTCCCGAGATTAATTTTGCCATTATGAACACGGCCTACTGAATTCAAATGTGTTCATTAACATGCCAACATCGTATGACATGCGTGTCGTATTTTTGCCGCCTGTCAAAAATCACTTACCACGGCCAGGAGCGAACCTGCAAGCTTGGGGTTAGTAGACCGACACGCTAACCACTCTCCCACCGTGGCAAGCTAGAAATTAAATAAATAATAAATAATAATATTAAATAATGAAATAAAAGAAATTAAAAATATAAATAATAATATTAAAAAATTAAATAAAAGAAATTACATAATTAATAAATAGTCTGATAATAATAATAATTAAATTTAAAAAAAAACGTCATCATGGTGAATTTATTCGGGAACAAGAAACATTTGTTCATGCCGGGATTCAAACACTTTCTGGTATAGTAGGCACGAATTTTGTAGCCTACAGTTAGCCCACTGCTCGATATGGGAACATGCCTTGTGCATATAATTTTTTAGAACTGTCTGCAAGGAAAGGTGCGACGAAGATTGAATCCCTGAAGATGGCAGAGCGAGAGCAACATAACTAATGTAATGATTGAGATTTACGGGCAGTGTTGCAAAGCGCATCCAGATAACTGTACAAAGCTGAATGTAGCCGAAGTTTACTATCTTATATTTCGTGTCTCAACAAATGCAATAATATTTGATGGTTCACCTGTGCACAAATTAAGTGTTTACAAATTAAGTGCAGTTACCATCCTGAAAAAAAAATAGAATTTACTTCAACAAAACGTAAATTATTGCGCTCCCATTACACTTGGCCAATCTTTGTCTGTCCAATCGTATGTCTCGTTACAAGAGTTTCATTCCATTCAGAGCAAGCGTCATCTACTAGATACTTCATAACACTTCCATGTCGTACATGGAAATGACTTCTGAATGTGAATGAAGTCTGTACATCGAACGATAGATATGAATTCTTTGCATAAAGTGTGAAGCGACTTTATATCAATAGTCAAAGCTCGCAATCCTTCACTAAGGCAGTTTGCCAAATCCGACATTCTAAATCAGCTCAATCTACTTAACCTGAGAAGCCGCTTACAATTTACTGACCTGTGCTTATTACATAAAATTATGAATGGTTACACAAAATGTAACATGCTCTTAAGCTACTTCTCACTCCATGTTCCCTCCCGTTCAACACGTCAGAACCATTTACACCACATACCTCGCCCACGTATTGAAGTACAGAAGCGCTCTTTCTTCCACCGTCTACCTACCCTTAGCAACTCCCTTCCAAATATTGACATATTCTCTCCCTATAGAACATTCAGACGTAACATTAGAAGATCCCTTTCATCCTCAATTCCTAACCCCTCACCCTCCTTATCACCCACTACGCCACTTATTCCCTGCGTCTTCCCGAGATTTATCCCTTGCTGCCATCACTGCCAATTGTTACCTGTTATTTTTTTTTTGTTGTTTTTGTTAATATTATTTGAAATTGTTAAAATATTAGTGTAAAATTACCTATCATGGTTGTATCTAATAATTATTAAATAAATAAATAAATAAATAAATAAAAATAAATAAATATATTGATCTTATCGCCCATATCAATAAACGAACTCGAAGAAGGAAAAATATACATCGCAGCCTGGTGTTTAAATCCCGCTTCTTGACAGCAATGGGGAATTGTAAATTCAGAGATCTGAAGTTAAAATCCCAGCACTGAGATGCTCGAATCCGAGTGGCATTTCCCTGGGTTTTCGACACTCCCGCTGAGATTTTAACTTATTCCAGGCCCCGGATCACCTGCCACAACCATTGGCTCTTATTGCAACTACTGTACACACATTACTGCAGGGGCAGATGACCTCATAGTTGCACCCCTTAAAACAATAATAACTAACTAACCACATTACTGCAGCAATCATCACTCGTACTTAAAACCCTAGAAGCAGCAGAGGGAGGGGGAAGGGGGGCAAATATTACCACCATATTTTATTTCATTACTATTCATGCCTCATTTGAATTCACAGATAAGTAATACTTAAGCTATTGGTAAAAAGCTTCACAAACTTGAGTTGCTACCATATTTTATATTATTTCTACACATATTTTCTCTTTATATTTATTTTTCATGCTTGGTGGCAATTTTGCCATCCCCCTCCCCCCCCCCTCCCTCCCCCTCTCCTACCCCCCCCCCCCAACCCCTGGTACTCCATGATATATTAATTCTGCAGAACTCCTGTGAGTTTAAACAGTTTAAAAATATGGCATTGTTGAATTTTATTTTAAATCAGTGTGTTTAGCATTGTTGTAGTAACGTTTCATGGTTTGTAAAGCTTATATGCAGTAGCTTTTCTGTTATAAGAAGGAACAGTTTAGTTGAGCTGAGTGTGAACAATAAGTTTGTGAAAATGAATAGTTTCTATAAAAGATCATTACAAGAGAGTGATAGTATTAATGAGTTAGAGACCGATTTACCAGATGACCTTGAAGATGAGGTAGATGCTACTGTGAATGTAGGATGTTCGTCGGATCAAGTAATGGCATGCATTGAGACTACAAAACGTGTTGCAAAAGTTTTTTAGTGATTTTCAAAATAAATACCATGATTTTTAAGTACTTTCCGAATTTAGAATTAAGTGCAATAGTTAATATTATACTAATTTCAATAGATACATTGATATCATCAATAATTGAATGCGTACTTAGTGAAAGAATTCGGTGGGAAAATTTTGCCCCCTTGCTACTCAATGTGACCCAAAATAGGCTGGTGCTTGTAGGGTTAATTCTCATGGTTGGATAAATACAGCAAACCCTGGACTTAGCGCACTGATTGCGGTGGATGGTCGTCCGTTAAATCGAAAGTTCATTAAATCACGAATTCATAAATTAGAATTTATAGTTCGAAATATTTAAAAAATATATTAATCGCCCGGGCTTTGAGATGCGAAGCTCTCGAGCGATAAAACTATCGACGTTGTAGGCCTACTAACGAATAATCAATATTTGTGAATTATCGTAGGATTGTATTGTCCACCGAACGATCGATTAGATGTGTTCGATTTCAAAAATCGCTCTATGTTGTTCTTGCAGCCACAATTATGGCCGTTAAAACTATATTTTTGGAAAATTATTTCTGAGTTTTATTTCAGGAATGTCCATGTTGAATGACTAAAGATTTACAACTGATTGTACAGCCATCACTGAAAGAGAGGCTTCAGCACTTTACAATTTTCATGGTAGACAAATTATTTTTTGGAATTTTGAAGTTTGTGGCCAGGTAATTATGAGGATGTGGAAACCAATATGCTGTCTTTTGGCAGCCCTGTATGGAGGAGGTAATGTTGAAGGAGCTCTTAGTTCCCCCATCAATGAAGTGCGACTAACTTTATATAAGGACCGTAGTGCATAGTCCAGTAGCCCAACAGCTGTCCGGGTAGGTTACACTAAAGGAAACCTGAAAATCATGACTTGGTGCTCATAGCGGAAACCCGAGAAGATTTTCAGGAGTTTAAATTAATTATTTCCTCACTTTCGATTACTACTTCTGGAGAAAGCTTATTCCACCCAAGCTAGGGAGAGTTGAATGATGGTGAGTTGTGCGAACGGCCTCTTGAAACCCTAGACTAACAAGCATTTTCCTCCGCAGACATTGCATAGCGTTAATTGAAACCCCGGTGTCACAACGAGAAATGTAATCTCGGCTGCTCCACAATCCAGCCACCTCAAGCCGTAATGAGCAATAATCAGCTTTAATTGATTCTGATTGTTGCCTGATCCCCGTGGGCTTGAGGTGCCTGATTATCACTGCAGGGGGTGGAAAAGGATTCCACTAATTGCATGCCAAACAGGCTTCGAACTCACCTCTGATACCTATAGGATAATTAACAGAGAATCACCAGCTTTCAAATGCCAAGTTCTGTTAATAGACTTCCATTATTTGTTCCAGTTCAGGTTCTACGTGATAATAATAATCAAACCGGTAATAATAATAATAATAATAATAATATATATATATATATATATATATATATATATATTTAGGGGAAGAAATGCATTTACGCACGTAGTGTCGGGCTCCTGAGTAGCAGACTACCTACTAAAACTCCCCCCGTTACTTCTGAACACTAGCCTGGAACCGTTTATCACATTACTTCAGGCTAGAGTCATTTTATATTTGCCCGTAGGGCACTCTTCCGTAGTGAATTATCTTCAGTGGCGAACCAGATCCGTCTTCTTTGTTCAGAGGATATCTTCAACAAAACTTGCTACCAGTTTCCAATTTTCTTCATTTTGTAGCATCACTGCAACAATATTATCCGGGGATATCTCTACATCAATGTGATCTTGAAGAGACTGCCTATTTTGGACCCACCGTTCACAAGAGAAGAAGGTGTGATAAGCATTATCTAATTAATTGATACAGATATTAATAATAATAATAATAATAATAATTTTGCAACAAATGCCGATGAAATGGTAAATTTTACCCAATGACATTGTGAACATATGAATAATAATGACAATAATAATAATAATCTACATTGGGATTGAGGGCGTGGTTGCGTCATGGTCAAGATGTTTGCCTCTCGACCGGGTTTGATTCCCGGTCAACAGCTTGAAGACAAAGACCTTGTGGAGCCTATCAGGAAGCAATAGCAGATTGCAAAGGTGAACATCATACCAAGTGTCATCTCAAGTACTGGCGTTATACCAAGGAGTTGGTTGTCGGAAACGTATGTACACATAAATTTGGCCCCTACTATAGGCCACAGCCACCACCTCCCAATTTCTCGTCCTTATATTCACACTTTGCTCCCCAGATAACACTCCACACATGACGGTACTTGTAGCTCACCCCATAGGTGTGCGCATAGAAGCAGCTACTAACTCTGGCGAGCCGAACAAATCCTCGGTCACTCCCGGCACTAAAAGCCATAAGGTAAAAAAAGAAGTCTACAGAAAATACGGACTCCCTCCGTGACCGGAAAGAGCTCTGCCACACGCGAGTCGTTCCCTGATTGCTCTCAGTTTACTAGACATTGGGTCAGCTAGCCACTGACTCTTCCAGAAAGCCAGTACCTGTTGGAGTAACAGAGGGAATATCTCTAGCTGGTACCTCCATTGGCCGAGGTGGTAGTGATTCCACCTCTTTTGCAGTTTGTTCCGCTAACTCATTTCCCGCAAAACCCATGTGGCTAGCCGTGGTCGTTACGGCATGACTGCTGGCAGTCGCACACATCCGGGAGGCGAGGAGGTTCGAATCCCCCCGCTGGCAACCTTGAAGGTGGTCTTCTGTGGTTTCCCATCTTCCTTCCAGGCAAATGCCGGGGTTGGTCCCTAACTATAGGCCACAGCCGCTACCTTCCAACTCCTCGTCCTTACATCGTCAGCGTAGTACAACCCGGCTAGTAGGTCGTAGATTCAAGAGGCCATGTTGAAACATATATTGCTACTCTATGACTTTCCGAACCAAACAAGAAGATGATACGCTGTTACATAAGCTTTCTCGACCAAACAAATCCATAATGATGTTTTGGGCCTAGTAGGTAGAGCTGTACAGTATTTACGTATAACTGTCGCGTATCGTTAAAGAAGAAAAGCTTGCCCCTTTATCAAGGTTAGCATGAAAGAAGGAATGAGTCATCAATTGTAGGGCCATAGATAAAACGGTAATAGGTAAGAAGCCATCTCGAAGCATAAATTGCAACTCCACGACTTCCCGAGACCGAAAAGTTGATTACGTAACTACACAGGGTGTTTTAGGAGGATTAGTAAATATTTTAGGAGGTGGTAGTATAGATGAATTGCAATAAAAACAAGAAGTTCCGTGACGGACTAAAGAGACTACTTTTCATGCCAATGATTATTCTACAGTATATGAACCCATCTGGAAAAATGATGAAATTAAGTTGGTAATATCGAAATGTCTAATTAGTTCCAAATATACCTGGTATAATGTAGCCTAATATAGCATTACAGTTGGCAGCCCTGGTGACTAAATATATTCTTAGTTCCATCTTTAAGGTACAGAATAAAAAAATTGGTTGAAGTCCAATGGACGTACCATGCAGTTAGACATTGGATCTATCAGCACGCGTAAAAGCATGTTGGCAACAATATCATGCGTGTGCTGGTCAGAAATAGTCTAATCTGAAATATTATGATATCTTGTTGTGCAAATTTTGGACGAAATCCATTTGTTAGTATAGAAGTTACATGAATTTTAAAATTGGACTTATCAGCAGGCATAGAATCATGTTGGCAGCAATGACTTATATTAATTACTCCAAATTAATCTAGAGTGGCAGGTGCTATACGTGTGCAAAGTATAGCACACGTATAGCACCTGTCATTCTAGATTAATAGGGCTGTTGGCTAGCATACTTCCTGATATATTGATATTAGGTAAAACAATATAGATAGCATTTATTAACAGATGGCAGCCCTGATTGCTCTTAAGAATACTTATAGTCATATCTGTTATGTTACACATAGCACATACGAAATTTGGTTGAAATCCAACTGATAGTATAGAAGTTACGTGTATTTAAGAATTGGCCCTATCAGCAGGCTTAGAATCATGTTGGTAGAACTGAAGTATATAAGTTACTCCAAAATTAATCTAAAATGTCAGGTACTATACGTGTGCATAGTTGAAAGCTGTCGGCTTGCATACTTTGTGATACATTGGTATTTGGATAAAAGAATAGAGAGAGCAATTATTAACAGTTGGCAGCCCTGTTGGCTCTTAACAATACGCTCAGTCATATTTGTGTATGTACACATATTGCATGCAAAATTTGGTTGAAATTCAATTGAAAGTGTAGAAGTTATAGGCATTTAAAATTGGACCTATCGGAAGGCTTAAAATTATTTTGGCAACACTGACATGTATGGCCTCCTGGAAATTAAACTAAAATAGTGTTAGCTACATGTGTGCCAATTTTGGAATAGCTCCCATGCATACCTTCCAAGATATCCAACATGGAGCTCAAATTTCTAGTGCGTTTTTCAGCAGTTGGTAGCACTGACATCATTTTCAAATATGGACGTGAAATATTCCAGTATACATCTTTATTCATACTAAATTTAGTTTCGATTTCAGCGGCCGTTTAGGAGTTGATAGGGGACACACACACACACACACAGCCAGACAGACAGAAGGACAGACAGACAGACAGACAAGACGATACACATTTTCCCGGATCGATCTCATAAGTCTACTTTTTCCTCATTTTTGCAAAATGTGATAAGTAGGCTAAAAATCCATATAACTTGTGTCCCATTTCTATTGCATACCGCGATACAGATGCTAGTTAGTTAGTTATTGTTGTTTTAAGGGGCGGAACTACGAGGTCATCTGCCCCTGCGATAAAGATGTTGGTATGTAACGAGGGTAGTTGTCGTTTCGTGTGTTGCCACACCGGTTGCTATGGGCACGTTTCTTGACCAACAAGGTCCCCGGACCTTACCCCTTTGGATTTTTGCCTGTGAGGATGGTGGAAAGGCGAAGTCTACAAGGAAAAATTTAACACAAGAGCCGAGTTGGTCGTTCGGAATATGCACAGTGCAGCCCTCATCAAAGAACGCCAAGACGCCCTCCGAAGAGCTACACGGGGTATTATCAAGAGAAGTGCAAAATGCATTGAAGTTGGTGGTGGAATTTTTGAAAATCACCTTTCAACGTCCTCAAGTGCCTTGGATTTACATTTATTTGGATTAAAAAGGAAGCTTGTAGTTTAACGTGACCGTTAATCTCGCGATCATAAGCCACGGGACCTCCGTTTTACGTGGAATCCGAACCACAGGACATGGCATTTCACATCGAAAATCTCACATGCATTGACCGGGAATCGAACCCGGTCCGCCTTGGTGAGAGGCATACAGCTTGACCGCTGCGCCACCACGCCCCTATATTTGGATTAAATACTACCAGCTGTATCTCTGTATGCAATACAAATGGGACACATGCCATATGGATTTTTTTATTGCAAATCATCTATACTACCACCTCCTAAAATATTTACTATTCCTCCTGAAACACCCTGTATAGGGCAGCTCAAGGGGTAACTATATGTTCTTAGTATTTCTTTTATCACGTCCCAATTGATTTTAGGAGTGAAATTCTTATCCATGCAGATGACGTCAAATTGGCAGGTGAAATGCTAGAGGAAGTAGGAGACTTCTGTTACTTAGGAAGCAAAATAAGATTATAGGACATAACGTACCACGTACATAACGTACCACCGGACATAACGCACCACTTGTCCGGCTGATTACCTGCGAAGATTCATCTAATGGCTTTAAAATATTTAGGAGAGGACATAACGTACCACTTGAAGTATTTACGGTGCATGCAACCCTAACCGCACGGCCACTTGCTCTGTTTTGCTCAATTAATCCTGGTAATAAATACGTGGACAATAACATAACATAAAATAACATAAAATATGATATGTTTTTGGGACTCCCAGCATACTTTGTCCAGGCTTTGGACTGGCAAAACGGGCGAAATGGCGAGTTTAAATTCAGCTGTCGTTAAGCTCTCTTCATTTTTCGTTTTCTTTACTTTTTTATATATTTTTTAATTTTTTAATTGTTTTTGTGGTTTTTATATCCTAGCGAATAACAAGTTCGTCATGTGAAGTTTCATTCCAAGTTCTGCGAATATGAGAGAGCTCTAATGCAAGATTTCAAGTTTCCATTCTCTTCATACCACTCCAGTATTCTGTCAAGCCGTTCATCATACTTGACATATTTCTTCTTTCTCTTTCATCTTTTAATGTACAATTCGTACTTCATGAAGTCACATGTTACAATACCAAAATGTTTATAGCCGCGCAGTGTGATCGCCTCTGATGTTTATGTGGTAATGAACCTGTAACTGGAATGCCCGTCTGACATCAAGTGGTACGTTAAGTCCTAGTGTAAATATTTGGGGATTACGGAAAACCCCTTCTTAGGTAGATAACGACCTAGGTGGAACGTTATGTCCTCCAAAATCAAGTGGTAATGAACTCGAATTCTAAATGATTCAGGATGGACAGGATGCCATTTTGGATGTTTTGGTGAAATTTGGAGAAGATTACAGTATTTTTGGAGGAATTACGATATTTTTAAAATTTTATTATGAGGGGAAGCTTCAGATTGTGTTTGACGACAGCAAAAAGCGATCGAAGCCGCTGTTAGGCAGTCCTGTGTTGTATTTTCGCTTGGCCGCTCATAGCAACGTGCAGAGTTGGAAGAGAAATGCGTTGATTGGCTAATCCAATTGTAGAAACACAGAGGAAGGAGAAGATGAGCGCGCCTAATGAGAAGCTTCATCGATAATATATACTGCCATTTATGAAAGAAGAGAGAATCTGTACATTTAAAACTCATGAGATAGGATCTAAATTAAAAGGAACTACGTTAGTCACTCAGGGAAGGAAGTTTGAGATTCCTGTAGAAAGATATAAGTAATGAATGATTTACCGCTCATTCCTCATGGGGCGCCATTCGATTGGTTTTGACGAGCGAGGTGACGCTCATCAAATCGAGGCTTTTGCTTAGGAGCAGTGGTAGAGATTGGACCTGCGACACTTGGGGTCTCGAAACCAGCGTGCGTAAGATAGGGGTCTCACGCGAACACAGTTTGGCGGCGAGGAGGTCGGTTCCGTCGGTCAAAATTTAACATGAGAAGTCCACTGAAGATGTGGGAAACGGAAAGTCGTTGTAATATCAGTTCTCGTGTGTAACCAGTATCGAGAGTTCGACTAAACTAAAGAGGAACATCGTGTGTATATTTCGTAAAAGTCTCAGGAAGATATTTGAAAGAATAAGAGAGTTTTCTTTGTTGAAAGCATTCACATTATTTAAGCACGTTTCATACTGTGCGTGGCTAGCATTGCAAGCGCTCGGCAGAGAGAACAATAGCGACTGTAGGGGACGGCCCGTTGTATGATTGCCCAGGTACATTTGAAGGACAGTGGCGTGCAATTATAGCGAGTCTCTGCTCAGTTACAAACTTTTTGTCGAGATGTTCGATATGCAAGCTTTAAGGGGAATAATTAACATTGTGTTTAACGCATTTGTGATCATGAACTAAGCCAAGTTATGCGCAGGGAACGTGATGTTATATTGTCAGTCTAGAATATCAGGCAACCGATATTAATCATAAATTTGTAAGATGTGGTGTAACTATCGCGTAGCTACAGTCCAACTTTCCGAGATGGAATTTGATTGTCGCGTCATGGCTAGATACTATCAAACCAGAACTGAAGTAGTTCATCGTACTTCGTGACTTGGAGGTTCGTGCTGCGTTGCAGACCGAGGCGAGGTCCGCGTTCGTAACCAGCCAGGGAGATTAGCGATCGGAGATCAGGGTTCGAGTCAAGTTTAGGCAGTTTTTTTCGGAGGAAGAGGATGAAGATTATCGAGTGTGGAATTACTGGTGTCGTTAGTAATTTCCACCACACTATTTCTACAAGATGTCATCGTAAGGTGGAGAGAGAAATCTTCGTTCGTAGTTGTTGGTTCTTTTTGTAGTTAGTTGTAGAGTAGAATATCAGAGAGCATGGCACCATTTCAACGCTAAACCATTTTTATTGGGTGTGATATAAGATGTATAACACAATTTACACTCGCCAAATCAATACTTTACTTTACTAAAAATACTATGGGTATAGGTATAGTATTTTTAGTAAAGTAAAGTATTGATTTGGCGAGTGTAAATTGTGTTATACATCTTGTAAACATGGTCAATACGGAACCTGGAACGAGTGCGGTTTATGGGTGTGATATAGTTTAGGCACAGAAATTATTTTTCAACGTTGGATATTTAAATTTTAAATTTCTTTTAGTGAGATTTTGGATATTAACATATGGATTTTTGACTTTGAGGCTTCGAGATTTAAGTTCATTTTATAAATAATTTCGTTTTTCGAATTTATTTCGAACCATGAATTCTATGGTAATTTTATTGAATTTTATTGAAGTTTATCGAATTTTACTGAATTCTATTTAGCATTATGGAATACGATATTAATTTACTTAAGCAGCCCATTCTAGGAAAAGGATATTTCTTTGGAAATGAATTATTTCTTTTGGACATTTCCAAGATTTATTGTAAATCTTAGAAGCAGCGATCCTTTATTTTGGAAATATAGTTAATTTGTTATAGCTAACTTCGAGTCTGATGCTACTCAAATAATTATTTGATCGAACAATTTGGATTGGTTGAAGGATGAAACATTATTTGGACATTCCAACTTTAGCCAGTCATTATTATTAATAATTTATCAGTGGATACATTATTTTCTTTTGAGAGATCTTATCTGCTTAGACAAATCAACACATTTGAGTATTCTACGAAACTTTTGCAACACTCTTAGAATTTGTTGTTGACTACTGATTGCATTAACGCAATATTTTGGAAAGACCAGAGAGCAGTAACAAATGTTTGTATTTATTAAATGTTAACAATTATTTAAAATCTAAAGTAACTTATAATTGTAAACCATTACGTCATCACTGTTTATTAGAGTCGACTATTATGTATTATTACAACATCTGAAAGAGTTATACACTGTAATTATTATATACAAATATATTATGAAAGCAAGGCATTACATGCAATTTAACTAAGTTGTTACGCAAGAATACTGTATTAAGAGATCGAAGTGAAGAATTATAGCAGCTATATTTGTTTGATAATTAGCTGAGGGAAAATGTTTTACGGAATTTACCAGTGTTATTGAGAAAAGTTGTCGTTTAAGTATTCTGTGGATGTTTGTTCAGTATATCAGAGAAGGGAAGGTCATTATACGCGTTGTAAGCGTATATTTGGAAATTATAAGTAACTATAATACAGTAAAAGAATTAAGTAAGACCTTTGTTGTCTATTATTATTGTGAAACGACTCTCAGTTGAATTGATTAGTTCTACTGGCGGAAAATATTTGGGAGACGGATTGAAAGTAACAATGTAGTTAATTATTATTAAAATATTATCAAGTATAAGACAGCAATTATATAAGCTTAACATAATCGTTCGGCTATGTATGTATGCCCAATTATGAAACGAAACCACAATATTATGATGATAACAATGTGATATGATTTTGTAATAGTGACGCTTTATTTAAGAGCAAGGATTGTCCGGAGTTGACAAGAGAAGGAAGGTTGGATGATTGAGAATCATCACGAATGATGTAAATAATATATAACATTTTGTTAACAATGGTTAAACATAATCACTAAAAGCTAGGAGAATTTAACGTTATAATAAAATTATCGGACTAACTTTCTTGATAAAAAGCTGATCCTAAAACAATAATAATGATATTGTTTATTGTGTGAATTCATACGATTAATAATTATTTCTAATAATTAATAAATATCTAAATAATGAATATTTTACACACTTAATTAATATATTGGAAATATTAATATCTTTTAATTAAACATTTAATAATAATTTTTGTTATTATTATTCATTAAACAATTTAGAGAATCTTAGTTGATAATTAAACTTTTGTTTAATTTATTATAAATCTTTTAAATGTTTAAACCATTAATAGGAGTGACGTTTAAAGGACGTGACGGCGTTCTTTGACTACATTAAGGTTGTTTATTGTTGTACAGAAGTGATCTTTTGGAAGATCAGCATACAATTATTTTCATTATTTTACCGATGGATGATTTTGTAACAGTAAGAAGGAATGCCATTGGAAGACATCGATTGTATTAATAACAATATTTGTTCCGATATTAATAGAGAACAAGTGTGGATTTAAGCGTTGTTGTGCTAACAGCTGGTTGATTATTTGTTTAATTGTTTTTTTAATGAGAAGTGGAGTACTTCTAACGTCCATGGGACGGTGATTTTATTTTATTATCTGATTAATGGATTTACGCATAATCACTTTGCGGATCATATGTAATTACTTAGGGATATTTGTTGATTTAATTTTTCCTTATTATCACTTTATTAATAAATTTATTCGTTAGTTTTTGTAACCACGTCGTGATGATTTATTTAAGTTATGAAGAAGGATTATGTTTTAGTGCATTTGAGGTTTTATTGAGCCACTAATTACGCCCACTTAACCCGGAATAGTAAGTTTCTCGAGCTCTTCGTTTATTCAGTTAATCCACCCATTTTGCTTTACCAAAACATGATCTTAGGAAGTGTGCATTCCCCATTTAGCTATTGTAGGTAGGATTTCCAGGTTTATGAGCCGGGGACCTCGAGATTCTGCAATCCAGTTGATCTTCGGATACGACAAGCAGCTCAAATGGTTTAAAAGGGTACAGTACGTTTTGTCCGTGGTACATTATGTCTGGACACCGCAAAATAACCAGTGATGGACGAAGTAATGGGGATATGAAAAGTCGGTTGGCTCTGCCAAGGAAAGTAATTTTATAGAAAAGAAATATGTTGATATCAAATATAGATGTCGATATTAAAAATTCAATTTTGAAAGCTTTTGTCTGGAGCGTGACACTCTTTGGAAGTGAAACTTGGAATGTTGGCGCAGCAAAAAAGAGGAGAATAGAAGGATTTGAAATGTGGTGTTACAGGAGAATGATGACGTTCTGATGGGTAGTTAAAGTAAGAAAGGAGCTATGTTTGTGGTGTCTTCTAATGAAGAGAAAATATAGGTTGGTAGTACACGTACTTAGACACCCAGGAATAGCAAATTTAGGTATAGAAGGTTCGAGGATAAGAACTGTAGGAGTAGACCAAGATTAGAATGTGTTAAACAGATTGCCTCGGATGTAGGGTGTGGTAGCTATGTGGTGATGAAACATTTAACTGAAGACAGGGAAGCATGGAGTGCTGCATCAGTAGTGGCTAGCACTCTTAGCTGTCACGGCTGAGGCTCAGGTTCGACATCCAACGACTGCCTCCTTCTCTATACCCACATGCATGGCGTGGTGGCGCAGCTTTCAAGTTGTTGGCCTCTAACCACGTCGGACTGGGTTCGATTCCAGTTCAATGCATATGTGATTTTTAAAGAGAAATGCCACGTCCTGCGCTTTGGATTCCAAGTAAAAGGAGGTCCCGTGGCACATGATAGCGAGATTAACGGTCCCGTAAAACTACAATCTTCCTTCCTTTCATCCTTCTTTCATTACAAATACACACACTATTACAGACACCATAACAACACGACTTATCAGATAAATTATACACATACTTACGTAATAAAGATCGTGTGACCTCCGGAGAAGCCGAGTGCAGGTCTTTCTAGTTGACGCCCGTGGGCGACCTGCGCGTCGTAAAGAGGATGAAGTGATGATGAAGACAGCACATACACCCAGCCCCCGAGTCACGGGAATTAACCCTAGGAGATTAAAATCCCTGATGGCTCGGCTGGGAATTGAACCCGGGGCACTTTGGGCCAAAGCCTAGTGCGCTAACCATTTAGCCATGGAGCCGGACACATACTTAAATACACGGGGCTAAAACGAACACAATGTCGCAAATCCTTTAAATAAATTAAAACATAACAGAATGTAGCAATTATTTTTTATATAAAAAAGGGAAATATATTTATTTATTAATCAAAGCACGAACTACAGCTATGCGAGCCCATCACGGCTATACATATAACAACCAGGTAACTAAAGTAAAATATAAAATAATATTTAACAAATCTCCAAACAAAACAAGTCCAGATCAAGAACCGGTATAATATCCTTGTTCGTAGCCGTGTCTTCAATGGCCAAGATGACAGTTCTAAATACAGATTATGTTCTCGATCGCCTACTTGAGGTACGTCCTCTTGGTGGTGGATATGTCCAGCTCGCGTTTACTTGCAATGCTATTGTACAGCGATGATATGCGGAAGGAAACAGACACAATATTTCGTTTTATCAAACACAAAGAATATACACCTGAATGCTTCATCCTTTAGATTACATTATGTAACCCGTTCCATAAGAAAGAATTCTGGCTGATATGAAGTGGACCCTCTCCATTTTGCACCACTGGATAACGTAAGCGTCATATGAATGCGTAAACCCATACTGAGACTCGGATCACATCTGTTTTGCTCGTTATTATATTTTTCATTTGCCTTCGTATTCCAGCCTCGCCTTCTCTCTGGCAGGAAATGAAAGAGGCGCTCAGCTCACCGTAGCTATGTTCGCAATTAAAATCAACGAGCACTTCTCCACCTTTCTACATCTCTGACACTCCAACACCTAGAAGTACGGTATATCGCTTACAATCGAATCAACAGCTACCAAATTCATATTTTAATCCTTGCCCGCAGCAAGGTTTATTTATTTTCTACGCATGGACGAGAAAGCTTAAAAATTTAATCAAGCCATTTGCACACACGAACAATTTTGAAAAAAAAATCTAAGCTGTCGATGAGATTTAATATTGTAGCTTTCAGTCAGTCAACACAAAATAATAATAAAAATAATAACATGAAATACACTGTATAAAAAACAAGAAGTTCCGTGACGAACTAAAGTGCCTACTTTCCTTAAAATTTAAGATTCATGCCAATGATTAATCTATATGGATCTATCTAGAATAATGACAAAATTAAGTTGGTAATATCGAAGTTTCTAATTAGTTCGAAATACTTTATACCTGGAATAATGCAGCTTAATAGACAACTACACTTGGCATTCCAGGTGACTAAATATGTTCTTAGTGCCATCTCTTAAGGTACAAAATACAAAATTTGGTTGAAGTCAAAAGGATAGCATGGACGTTACATGCAGTTAAACATTGGATCTAACAGCGCGCGTAAAATCATGTTGGCAACAATGTCATGCATGTATTGGTCAGAAATAATCTGAAATAATATGATCTATTGTTGTGCCAATTTTGAATGAAATCCATTAGTTAGTATAGAAGTTACACGCATTTTAAAACTGGGCCTTTCAGCAGCTTAGAACCAAGTTGGCAGCATTGACGTATATTAGTTACTCCAAATTAATCTAGAATGCCAGGTACTATACGTGTGCAAAGTTTAGAGCTATTGGCTTGCATACTTTCTGATATATTGATATTACAGTAACAAAAATAGAGACAGCATTTATTAACAGTTGACAGCCCTGGTTCCTCTTAAGAATATGCATAGTCATATCTGTTACGGTACACATAGCACATACAAAATGTGGTTGAAATCCAAAATATAGTATAGAAGTTACATGTATTTAAAGTTGGGCCCCTCAGCAAGCTTAGAATCATGTTGGTAGCACTGACATATATACGTTACTCCACATTAATATAGAATGTCAGGTACTATACGTGTGCATAGTTTAAAGCTGTCGGCTTGCATACTTTCTGTTATATTGGTATTTGGATAAAAGAAATTGAGAGCATTTATTAACAGTTGGCAGCCCTGGTGGATCTTAAGAATACGCTGAGTCATATCTGTTTATGTACACATAGCACATAGGAAATTTGGTTGAATTCCAATTGATAGCGTAGAAGTTATATGCATGTAAAAACTGGACCTATCAGCAGGCTTAGAATCATCTTGGCAACACTGCCATGTATTGTGCCCTTGGGATAGGCACAATTATCGAACCCACACTCTTTTACTTCAAGAAAAGAAGAAATTATTCCTATTTTAGAGCATTTCCAAAGGTTCCTGAAGGGTTAATATGAAATCGCCCGAGTATGACGCATGGACTAGTGATGCAACTTGGAGGCAAGCACTCGCAGCCGGGCGTGGGGTCACTTCGACAGCTCAGCAAGAAAGGGTTACGCATGGGACGGAAATAGATCAAAGAAACTTTCCACTCAAGACACGGATAGAAGATTCTGTGATAAAGCCCTTAGTCAGCGGCTATTTGCCAACACTGTAGAGAAGGTGTGGCCAAGAAACTAGAGAAATAATTAATATTAGCCAGTTACGTGCAATAATCTGAAGAAATCACACCGCCAATGTTATTTATTCTGGAAGATAGAATTTTGAGAGCCAGAAAAGTTAATAATAATTGCACAGGATAGAAGTGTCATATCAGCACTACGCAATCGGGTATTCACCAAGCCAGGGGTTAGTGGTGATGGAAAAAACGAAGACACTACCTACGCAATTCAGGAGCTCAATTTAATTAATATCATTACGACCTACGATCGGTTTTTAGATATTTTGATATATTTCGGACATTTAAGTTGTGAGCATTCAGGAGGTTATTTTTTTTATAATCGTGCGACGATTACTTTAGAAGTTAGATCCGGAGAAGAAGCGAAACTGATCTTTTTGTAGCAAAATCAGATATAAACCCTGGGAGCGCCAGGAAATCCATGCAGTTTTCATTTTGACCGTGAAGGGTCACGTTGCATCACAGCGTATGCAGTCTTCATCAATCCATGGGACGTTATACTGTAGCCGTCGTATATCACTCTTAGAGGGAGTTGCTACTCTAGTAATTGTTCAACAGTGCCGCCGTGCAATTGAAGTGTCGTAATCCTTGTCAGAAGGAAAAGTACTGTCAAGCTTCGAACTTTAAAAACTAATCTACAGATTTAGGCAAGGTACTATACTTTGGCCTTAAATGCTTTAGCCGGCGAGGGCATTTAAGCATTATAAATTCAGCGAAGAAGAAGCATCGCAATATCTCAAAATAATACGAGACAACGAAAGAGTAGTGAACTCTATATCTTTTTATCCAGTACGTTAAATAACCGAATTAGGGTAAACGTAGGATAAACGCCTAATTTTCCTGAACTGAGGAGATTAGAGCCAGTGACGATAGATTTTAGGAATCTACATTCGAGGCATCATTTGCTAAGTCAAAACGCCGTAGGACTTTGGAATCTAGTTCCACAAGCAGAGATTACATTGCGTCAGAAATAAAAGTCCAGGCGTGGACCACAAGAGAAGCAAATACTAGATCGCAGTAGTAGCAAGCGCCGTGAATCTAGGAGTGAACGTCAGTTATAAACATTTGCTAGACGAACATTTGCGCATTGAACGAGAGACGACATCGTACAGTAACTATAAGAGTGCCGATAGTCGAAATAGCCCGAATAGGAGAAGCAACCGTACCAGTAGAGGGTAAGAACGAACGAGACTTTCAATCATCCCCTGTAGGAGTAGGAAGTCAACGTAAAACACTTCCATCCCTTGGAGGCAGGAAAAAGGAAGAGATCACGTGTTTAAGGCAACAATACGTGCCTAAAAGTGAAAATTTTGTGTGTAATATAATCTTTTGTGAAAATATAAGTTTATTAATATTTTTTAGTGATTTTTAAATGGTAATAAATACCATGAGTACATTTCTTAAAAATAAGATAACCAATGCATGTAATTTGTGTAAATTGGAAGAAATGTTAACGTATGGGAATATGAGTGTTACTATGGTGTGAATGCCAGTGAATGGGCAAAATGTACCGTCATTGGAGACCGGGTCGCTGATCCGAGAAATCATGTGAGTATCAAATTTGATTATATGTGGTGTCTGGGGGAGCTCATGTAACATGCATATGGAGATATAATTCTCAAATTTGAAACAGGGATGTATAAAACAGTGTATAACGATGTATTGCGCGATCTGAACAAATAATTTGATGATAAATATAACTACTGTAATTAAATGTGTCGATTAATACTCAATGAAAAGTATTCAGTGGAATACCAGTAAATGATAGAATGATGTAATAATTCATACAAGCAAGATAATAATGATAATAACTTCATGCATTAGTTATTTAATTAATTTTCATATGATAATAATGGAAGCCTTAGAGCTCCTTGTAATAATGATAAAAAGTTTATTGAACTGTTAGAGTTCGTGAAAATATAATGTCAGAATTGTTTATTAAAGGCAAACGCTAATAATTTTGGGACGAAGATCAATTAAGTGATGTGAATTAAGTATTTTTGCTTTGGAAGGCAACTTGGCAATATTGAAGTAATTAACGCCTTGGAGCGCATGTATTGTAGTTATCACGCTAGAAACGCTGTGAAAATATGCTAGGCAAAGTAATTATGGGGACAGTTGGATGCGGTAATTGATTATTTGTGTGTATTGCTGTGTGCAAGATTTGAAAGGGTGCTAATTTATATTGAATATGAGCGCAGGGATTTGCATTATTGTCACCCAGAAGACGATATTGTTGGACGACTGGTCTGATACCAGCAATCCTGTAACTGTTGGGTCCTAAGTCCTCAAATTTGGAAATGCTCCAGAGGCTGGCAAGGAACGATCCGATGTTCCATTACCTAGAGAGACCCTTTTATTTGTTGGTGTTGTTGAAGTATCTTACCTGGCAATGCTAAAACTCCATAATTATACTCCTGCCTGAGCCAGATGGATAGGTTATAAGAACCTCATAATGTATTGTATTGATATGAATTAATCGCCTTGCCTTCCCAAGTTTTAAAGAGAGCTGCTGTCTACAGGATCGTTGAATGTATCGTCCAGAAGGGAAGAAGCCGCGCGCTCCCCTTTTAGAGTAATAAGTCTGGCCTAAGTGTTTGACACACTAACAGACCCCTCGGGTTGAGATAGGTCTTGTATTGAACCGTAGCTTTCCGTGTAGATGGAAGTAATTAACGATGTTTTAGAATGACCCAGTAGTTGGACTGAGATCCATTTAGGTTAAATATTCTTGCTTGTAAAGTTCAGATCCGCGTTTCACAATGATTAAATTGTCTGTGGAGACAAATATAAAAATCCCTTCTTATTTTTACATGACCAAACTCTTGTTCCCGAGTTATGATGGAAACATTTTGGATAACTGGGAGTTTATCTTGATTTGATTCAATCAGTAGTTTCCATAAACTTGAGACACATGAGTTCTCCCAACACAAGTGTAATTTGGTAGTATTGAAGATAGAGATGATAAATTTGAATATCATGTGAGCCCAAATAAATGGCAATGATCAGTACCATTGTAATTATAACTCAGTAATAAGCAATACCCCAATTAAGGAGTAATAAGTGTGTGTTTAATTATAAAAATAATATGTAAAAGTAAACACCGAGCCGTCTTTGAGCTCACTTGAGAAATTTATGTAATTACTTTATGGAAGTGAAACTAGATGACATTTTTGGTCAGGTTCATTGGAACCGTAAACTAGTGCTTTTGTAAGATATTTTATTTAGTGATTCCTTGTTCATAGTAGGACAAGTGTGAAGATGTTCTTTTAAGTTTTTATGTTTTATTTGTAGCGCCTAAATTTTGAGTTTATTAAATATATTTTAGATTTTGATTTTGAGGTTTATTTTTGAAGTGTATCCTATGCTTGAACCAGAATGTGTAAATCATACAGTGGGAGAACATACTACGCCCCGATTGTTTGATTTGAGCTGGCTGAATGTGATTTGCATATTCCTTTGTTTAAAAGGGCACAGAATGGCCTCCTGGAAATTAAACTGAAATATTATTATCTATACGTGTGCCAATTTTGAACTAGCTCCCGTTCATACCTTCCAAGATACCCAACATGGAGCTCAAATTTCAATTGTGATTTTTCATCTGTTGGTAGCACTGACATCATTTTCAAATACGGCATTGAGATATTCAGGTATTGATCTTTACTCCTACTAAATTTTGTTTCGATTGCTACAGCCGTTTAGGAGTTGATAGGGGGGGGACACACACACAGCCAGACAGACAGACAAACAGAAGGACAGACAGACACACATTTGCCCGGATCGATCTCATAAGTCTACTTCTTCCTCATTTTTGCAAAATGTGAAAAGTAGGCTAAAAATATGCACCGGGAAGGCGTTGTCCGATTATAAGGAAATTACGTATGCAAAGACATTCGGACCGAACATGCAACTGATTAAAGCTTCGTGTCCAATTAATGAATATTGGAAGCTCCCGCGCATCCCAACTGCGCATGCATCAGGTGTATATAAGGCGCGATTCTGAAGCGTATGCTCAAAGTAGCTGTTGCATTTGACTGCGATATCTGAACGTCAGCTGTAAGAATGCCACGCCGAAGGATTCGTGCTCATTACGATCAGATGTCAGAGTTTGAAAGAGGTCGTGCGATCGGATTGAAAGAAGCCGGTTGGTCGAATCGAGCTGTCGCTAGACATTTGGGTTGAAGTGATGCGGCGATCAGTCGATGCTGGCAAGCGTGGGTCAGCAACGGCAGGCATCAGGGTCAGGACGGCAGTGGTTGACCGAGGGCCACAACAGCACGGGCAGACAGAGCGATTGTCAGAACAGCTGTCACAGCACTAGAGTCGTCGTTATCAACGATGCAGCGTGTGACCCGCACACATGTGTCCACCATGACCATCATCAGACGCCTGAGCGACAGGAATTTGCGCTCTTCCCGCTCGTTACGCCGCTTACCACTCACGCCTGTTCACCGTCAAGTCAGATTACAGTGGTGCCGCTCTCGAGCAACGTGGGACTGCGCTAACTGAGGACGTATAGTCTATAGTGACGAGTCCCGTTTCCAACGGTGCCCTGATGACAACCGCAGACGTGTTTGTAGACGTTCAGGCCAGCGTGGGGATCCTGCTTTGACGATCGCATGCCACACAGCCCCACAACAGGGGGCGATGATCTGGGGTGCCATCTCCTTTGATAGCTGGACCACTCTGGTAGTCATTTCCGGCACACTGACATCACATTGGTATGTTGATGACATACTACGGCCGGTTGTGATACCGTTCCTTCAGCGACATCCGGGCCTTACTTTCCAACAGGATAATGCCTGGCCGCACATGGAACGTGTTGCTATGGACTGTCTTCAAGCTTGCCTTAACCTTCCTTGGCCAGCTCGGTCGCCTGATCTCTCTCCCATAGAGCACATTTGGGACGTCATGGGAAGGCGATTGCGAACATCCCGGAATGTCGCCGATTTATCCCAACAGTTAGATACCATTTGGCACGAAATTCCGCAGGACACCATCCAAGAACTTTATCAGTCCAGGCCACGTCGAGTGTCAGCTTGCATCCAGGCCAGGGGTGGACCAACACCTCATTGACGTCCTCACTTCGTAACGCTCTAACTCTGCAATAAATCATTCGATTGTTGTTCTGCACTTTTGATCGTTTGTTTTTCCATGTCTGTTCCTCACATCCACCGCTTTTTATAGCCATCGGACAATTCCTTTCTGGTGCCTCATTTTTTGTTGTTGTTATACAGTGTAGATTGCAAAGGATCAAGTTATATACCAGGTGAATCAGCTGACCCTAAGTCTGGTGTGCTTTTGGTGAGACTCACTGGTATCCCCACTAGTTGTGTTATCTTTGGAGATGTTGTGTTGCATTTGTTTTCTGAGATGTTTGTTGTCTAGTGTTTTGAAAGTGCCTATAAATAAAAGCAGTCGCAATCTTCCAGAATTCCTAATTTTCCCATCATTTTAATATATTTTTATGCAGTCCAAATAACGCGTGTTGACAGGAAGGCCGAAATTTCTCTGCACGCATCCCGTATTTTATTTATCGTATGGCTTTTAGTGCCGGGAGTGTCCGAGGATATGTTCGGCTCGCCTATGTCAGTAGCTGCTTCCAGAGGACACACTTAGCGTGAGCTACAACTTCCGTTCAATTTCAATTAGTTCCAACTTTCGCTACCAGATATCAATGATACATAGTGGTGAACGTTGGAACTTCGATAGAGCGTTCCGATGAAATTTAACCTAACAATTTAGATTCACACAAGTTTAGTAGGATACTAATGCACAGCAAGCATATCCAGGGGTGGCTCCAGGCCCACTCATGGGGTAGTGCAAGTAAAGGAATATGAGAATATTCCTCCCTTTGTGATAGGAATAGCGCTGGTCCAGTACCTCATAATGACCGATAGATGGCATTGCACTTCACTTTCTTTACTACCTTGAGCCAAACTCTATCTGGCACAGAGTCCAGCTTATTTCTTCATAGCCAGTGACGGGAGAGGCTACGCAAAACATCGTAAATTGGACTGCGCATGCGTTCACCGTGCCGCAAAAACCGCGGCACAAGATATCACTGGGGTGAAGATGAAATCAATGATCATACTCTACGGAATAAATATTCAAACTAGTAAGTAATTTGTAACTAATTAGATACCGGTAATAAACGTAGGCGTTCGAAATTATTCTTTCAGGACCATGAATAATTCGTTATCTCTTAGAGGGCAGTGCCATGGCACGGTGGCACTATGCCTATAACCACCCCTGAGCATATCCCGCAAACGATACTGAACACTTTTATTTCCCCTCGTATTAGTGTGTAACCATATAGAGGGAAAAACAATAGCGTTCAATATCGTTTGCAGTATACAGTATTTTTGTAGTGCATTAGTACCACACGGGATGCAAGCAGAGACTGATAACAACGCCAGTTGGGCTGCATAAAACAAAATTATTAAGGGCAGCTGATTCTATCTATACTATCTCTACATAGTAGAAAACAAAGTCCCTGGTTCTTGGATGTAACGGGTAATCTCGAGAACCACTCGATGGATTTTGATGCGGTCTTCACCATTCTATAAAGGATTTCTCGAGGAAGGTTTCTGTAGAAAAACATTATTTTAACCGGTCCTAGTAGTGATGTGATTTGGAATCATACGATGTCTCAACAGGTGAAACAGATTCATCGTTAAGATGTTCACAGTGACGTAACTAGGATTTGTTTCTGGAGGGGGACAACCGGAGTTAAATCAGAACTAATTGCGTTTTAGATTTTGTGTTTGTTTTCTACTTTTTGTATTTTTGCTTTGCGTATTTTTGTATTTAGTTTTGTGTTTGTTTTCTGTCTTTTTATTTTTTCTTTTTTCTTTTTCTTTTTGTATTTTGCTTTTTTTGTTTTTAAAAGGGCGTTAACTATCACAGCGCATGTTTGATAAAAATATGAATATCTCTGGAACCATACGCTTTATTTTCATAAAACTTGAACTACTTATAGCATATGTGCGTAGTAATAGGTGAATGAATTCACAGAGTCCTGGGTTGATCAATTCTTATCTGAATTACTATCGTTGCGAGTGTAAACAATGATGTATCGGTGCATTTTTTTCTAGAACTACTCATGCTATTAGGCCTAAGCCAAAATTCAGTTTCCAGCTTCCGTAGTGTCTGTATTGTTATCCCAAACTACAAAATTATAACATTTTCGGCATACACATTTTAGGAAAGGAATAAAAAAATTAATTATGAGCCTTTCATTTAAAAACAAAATTCTCCCCCCCCCCCCTTAAGTTTAGACCTTATTCTATATCTTTTAAAAGTTTAAAGCATTGTACATATACGGTATCGTAGAACTCAAGTAGCAAATTTCCAGAGATAATGCACCTTTTGTACGAAAATAGGCCTACATTAGTGGGAAAATGAGTTCAAAGTGAAGTGTGTACCTGCACGACATGCTTCCCTCTAAAACATCCTAGGCTTGTAGTCCCCTACTCCTGCCACTTTCTCCTTGTCTTGGTATGCCCTCTTTCTTGTTTTCTTTATTCCTAGTAAATTTTAATTATTGTCTACCCATATTCCCAATTACTCTACTTCCACTATAGAGCATCCAGCGTTTAGAAAAGACTGTGGGTCTTAGGGGCTTTTACTTTTAACGGAAATCCCCCCCTACACTGGTTTTGTTGTCTCACCTTTTATCATGAAGGAACTCTGAACATACTGTATATATTTTTCGTCATAATAGCTTCCTACAATTATCTGCCAACTGATTGCCTTTGTTATTGCGTACAAGTATCGCTTATATTACGTCTTAGTAATTTAAAATTTTTCGAGGTTAGCACGCTGGAAAGAAGAGCCTCGTCCTGTGCTGCATGCTCGCCCGGAGTGGAGCACGTGCTCAGTTCCGCCGACAACATAAGTTCTGAAGCACTATCCGTCATTGGTGTTACTGTTGTGTGTCTGTTTTATTTTCTGTTCGATCGAATCATGGCTGCCGACAGTTGGGTTCCAACCCACTATCTCCCGAATGCAAGCTCACAGCTGCGCGCCCCTAACCGCACGGCTAACTCACTACAATATTACAAATATTAATCTAAACAAAACAACAAGAATAAAATTGAAAGAAACTAAATTACAGCCTAACTAATAACAAAAGAGGTGATGATCAACAGTATTGCTGACATAAAAATTGTTAACATCGTCTGCATACATCCGAGAAGGAAGGAAGGGTTGTGCTCTCGACATCTGTCAATCAGTAATGCGTCATATCACAACGAAATGAATGTCGTTATTGGTTCTCTTCGCATACAGATCCTTAATACTGGTCCAATCCGTTAACACCTGCAAACTGCTCCTTCCTGGGCGTGTTCTATTTCAGGTAGCTGCTGTGGTTGTGGTTGTCTCGCTAACTTATGAAAGCGCAGTACTCGAGCGGGTGAACACAACGTATGACGTCAGCGCTACCTCTGCCTAGAGTTAGCAACACCGTCGCCATAAGGCTCCACAGTCTTTTCTAAACGCTGGATGCTCTATAGCAATATCAATAAGACTATGCAGCAAAAACGATCACATGAAAAGCACTTGTCATATGAACACTCATAAACAAATATTTAGTGACAAAGAACATAAAGCCTCATCTCCAAGAGTATACTGGTTCTATCTACTGGCCAAAATACCAACTACTGTCAAGCATAGAGACGCGACCAATTTGAATCCAGATAATTATTACAAAATCCCGCGAAAGCTGAAAGAACTGGGACTTTAAAACGCCACGCCTACCTTATGGCATGGATTAGAGCTATAACATTGAAACTAATTGAGATACCATCGTGAAATAAGTTGATTTTGATAGAGCAATATAGTGGCCTATAAATGAGCCAATAAAAGAATGGATATTTTTTTTGGTTAAAGTTCCTTAAATTTTGCTTTGTGCTATTTTGTTCTAGGTTTTGTGTTTGTTTTCAGCATTTGCTTTTGTTTTTGAGTTTTGCTTTTTACTTTGTGTTTTCGGTTGTGTGTTTGTTTTGTGATTTTTCTTTTGTTTTTGCTTTTGCTTTTGGTTTGTGATTTTGTTTTTTGTTTGTTTTCTGCTTTTGCTTTTCATTTGAATTTTGATTTTTGCTGTGTGTTTGTTGTCTACTTTTGGTTTTGAATTTTGCTTTTTGCTTTCTGTTTTGGCCATGTGTTTAGTTTTGCTTTTTGCTTTGTGCGGGGTGCAAAATAAGACAATCACTGAAAGCAAAGCTACACGTTTTTATGTTCGATCTCGATACCATTTGATACTGTACGTTTTATTTGCACCTCTCAATGCACAAAAGCTCCGAAATGAACAGTTTTGGTAGGCCTAACACTAAATATTTTAAAGTACACGGGCTACATGACCACGATGTCGCAGCCCCTAAACTGAGAAACCAACCAACCAACTAAATATTTTACACAAGTAAAGATAATAATAATAATATCGTATGGCCGCGGGTGCCGAGTGCAAGCTTTATTTGACACCCAAAGGGTAGCTTGCATGTCAAATTTCGTTGTTCCTTGAAGCACTATGAGAATAAAATAGCACAAAGCAAAATTTAAGGAACTTTAATTAAAAAAAAATAGTTTCCTTGAATATTATAGCGTTTTCTAGTAGAGAAATGAGGAACTTTGTGTTGACGGAAAATCCCGAGATTAATTTTGCCATTATGAACATGGCCTACTGATTTGAAATGGGTTCTTTAACATGCCAACATCGTATGACATGGTGTCGTAATTTTTGCCGCCTTTCAAAAAAAATCACTTACCGCGGCCAGGAGCGAACCTGCAAGCTTGGACAAGTAAAGATAAATGTTCTCGATTTATAAATATACATAATCCAATCATTTGTCAACAATCCAAAAATTGGATTTTGTTTTCAAATATTTTTTGAATTGTTTGGGTCTGGGAGGGGTGATTTATCTGCCTAATTACGCCACTGGATGTTCATAATACCAAGATGAAAAGGAATACAAACATACAAATTGTTTATTGATGTTATCACAATCCAAGACTTAACACAAAGAACTATATCATTTAACAAAGGGAACAATATTCGTAAAAGGAGTTGTCAGGTAGTTGCAGGGATCTGCCAGTTGAATACAGAGGGAAGTCGATTAGGTGATGATGCACTGCAATCGAATTTCAACTGAAGTTTAAATTTAGAAATGTCCTTATCAACAAAATTATGTCTTTCAAAATCCGTTGGCTGGAATGTCTTGTAAGCACTTAATGGTGCTAAATGCATAGGGCAATGCAGTTCGACAGTTATCTTGAGATCAATGCTAGCCAGAAAGGAACAATGTGTCGTCACTTTACGGACTGATATATTATCCTCACTTGCATCTTGAAAAAAAGGATGATTTCTAATGAATCTTGACTCATACGCGCTCTCATTCATGTTACCATAGTAATAAAACTTCCCCGCATACTCTCCATGACCTGAATATAAAGATACCACAGGAGGAGATATCGATGTAAACATGGGACTCTGAGAATGCAGCACCAATTCTCTTTCATAATGTGTATGCTCTAGTGAATGATCATTGTGATTTGTCACCAATCTTCGAATGCGCAGATACATAAACCGTTGCTCTTTCGACCAGGAATAATTACTGTTCTCCGTAGGGTTTATGTCTAATGCTGTGAACCATGAGTGTCGCAGCAAATAAGTTGCAGAATAATGATATAATCCAGAGGTTAGATCAACACCAGAAGCGTACCAATGTACTCGCCGAGCATCATCTTCATGGAGACAATCCAGGAGGTCCACTATCTTAGCCCCAGACATCGCCGAGCTTCTGTTCAGCATACGCTCGGTGTACTTCTCGAAATGGAACAAGAACTTGCTCATCAACTCGAAGAGTTGCTGACGTTCAGATCCTTCACAGAGCTTGTGTTGGTAGTGGAAGTTCAAGCCGAGATAGTCAGGGTCGTGTGCTGACATCAGTAGCAAGTTGTAGAATGAGTCCAAAAGACGGCCGCCGTAGAAGCAAGCTGAAGGTGGGGAATGATCGTTCCAACCACGGAGGACATACCTCCATGTCACTGCGTACACCACTCGAAACTGAACAAGTAAGTAAATTATTTATTAATAGACACATAAATCGACGGACCATGTCAAAATTTAATAGATCAGTGTGTTCAGCTACTGTCAGTTGTATTTAGTTATTGTTGTTTTAAGGGGCGGAACTACGAGGTCATCTGCCCCTCTTAACACAGATTAAAATATGGAAATTTAGAATGGAATTTAAGATATAGAAGTGAGCACCTAAATTTGAAAAGACAGAAATTTAATAAAACAAAAACAAAAAAATATAATATAAAAATAAGCAAAAATTACGGAGAAACATAATTCAAAAACCAACAAGTCGTTGACTCAATGTTCGCTGGAAAATTTAGATTGCTGGCCCTAACCCACTGTCACTTATAAAGCGGATGACGAGATCAGCAGCCACCGCGTCATCGGTTAATATAAGTTTGAGTGTCATCTGTAAACCAAGGTTTCTCCGTAAGTCAGCAAGATCCACACACTCGGTTAAAATGTGGGCCGATGACTGTCAGTCGTAGCTCTTCAGTCGGTCAACACAAGTTTGTCCAAAGACTAGGAAGGGGGGGGGGGGGGGTACAATGCATTTGAACAAGAAGTAAATAACAATCCTGGAAGAAATTTCATGACGTATTAGTTATGATCACTATTAAAATGAGGCAATTTTTAGGATAGTGATCATTTGTCTACTAATACATGTATTTTTGTTCGACGATGTCGAAATGTAAATATTTCGCGCATGCGCTCAAAATCCAACATGTCGGACATGAATTACATGATATGAGAGTTCAAATTGGATATCGGATCAACCATTGTAGTTACAATCCCAAACACAAAGACAAAATCAGCACGAACCTTTTCGGTAACAAGAAAATACTATGACATATGCAAGAAATTTATGAATCTACGTCCAGAAGTTGGCAACAAAGCATCCTTCTATATAAATTACCGACATGGAAAGTGCACCGTCCCATATGTTCGCGTAAATAAACTGGCGATTATGAGACAAGAAATAGCACTTTACCTTAATATCCCCAACCCCAATTCCTACACAGCGCATTGCTTTCAAACGACTTCGGTGACATTATTAGTGAATGCTAGTTCTGATCGTCACTAGACATCGTGCAGGCTGTAAACAATAGCATTGCCAAAGAAAGTAAATGGTCTCTGCTTTCGAAATTCTTTGACCAACGCATGCGCTCTGTTCAGTCAGCAAACCACCCAGCGCGCTCTGTTCACTAACTGAAGTTACGGAATCCCACAGATATTTATGAATATTTATGTTAAAACAAAATAAAGTTATAATTATCGTCGAACTTAAACAGTCGTATGCAACTCGCCAATAATGGTAATTAAGACACTCGTATGGAAATTATGAAAATCGCTACGCTCGTTTTATAAACATATTCGTGTCTTAATTATTGCCATTACAGGCTCGTTGCATAATGTACTATTTTGTGTTACTTATCGATCAAATGTCATATACTTTGTACCCCGCCCAATCTTTGCGCAAATTCGTGTAGACCGACTGAAGATCTACTAAAAACAGATCGTAAAGGCAACACTGAAAGAAAGGCTTCAAAACTTTACAGCACTGTTGATAATAAACGATAAATATAAACGTGTTAGTTAGTTATTGTTGTTTTAAGAAGCGGAACTACGAGGTCATCTGCCCCTCTTAACACAGATTAAAGAATACAAATTTGGAATAGAATTTAAACATTTGAGGTGGACACCTAAAATTAAAAAGACCTAAAATTAATTTAAAAATAAAATAAAAGTAAAAATATTAATTATAAGAATAAACAAAAATACGGAAAAACAAAAAAAATCATTCAGAAACGAACAAGTCGTTGAGTCAATGTTCACTGGAAAATTTAGATTGCTGGCCCTAACCTACTCTCACTTATCTTTATAACGCGATCAGCAGCCACCGCGTCATCGGCTAATATAAGTTTGAGTGTCATCTGCAAACCAAGGTTTCTTCGTAAGTCAGCAATATCCACACACTCGGTTTAAATGTGGGCCACGGTGAAAATGGCTCCACAGGAACAATGTGGGGGGTTTTCCCTCCTCATTAGGTACGAGTGGGTGGATCTTGTATGACCTATCCTTAGCCTACACAAAATGGTGGACTCTTTCCGTGACCGAAAAGAACTCCGCCACACGCGAGTAGTTCCCTTGAACGCTCGCAGTTTACTGGATTTGTCCGGAGATGATAGAGAAATGAAAGTTTATTAGCCATGGATTTCGAGAATAGATGATTATTAGAAGGATACTTAATAAAAAATTCCGTAAAGAACTAGTATGTCTTTTTTCACAAAAGACTCGTTGTGTCCTAGAGCTCTCCCATGAACGTACGTTATGTCACGGAAAACGCCCCTTAATATTAAAAACTAAGTATGAACATTATAATTCATTTTGAAATCCACCGAATAATTGAATGTATATCCTGCCAGTGGTCGCTAGAACGGAAGTTACGGGAGAAGTCGCACGTTGAGAGAAATGCTCAAAATACTATATGACATTGAAAATAATTGCATACGGAAATGTACAGTGAGATTCTTTTGCTGGAGCGGGGACAGCGGCCAGCTACCAGGAAAGCGTACGCCTTCCGCCAGTCAACCGAACTCGGCCCGCAAATTGCGCGCAGGTAGAATCATTTATTCAACCTAATGAGGTAAGTTAACCAGGGTCACTAAACTTTTATCAACGAGGATGTGAAGTGTCAGCGCACATATAAGAAAGTAACATAAACAACAGCTTCCTGCACATATCTGTTTTATTTCTTAGGAATCTGAATGATCTCACGTCACCAGTTAAGTGTTAGAACTTACCTTTTCACAGAAGATGCTGAAAATGTTCTCTTTCAGCTAACAGACAGTAACTTTGGAAGTTAAATCGTTACATTATGTAGCTACTCCTGTACCACCCTGCGTGTTTACTGTGATTAATTTGAGCACGGACCTAACCCTGTTTGATGATTAATTGTGGGGTAATTTAAAATTTAATATGTACAGATCAATTACCCGTACTCGAGTGGTGCTGGAGAACAATGTAAGGTAGCATATATCCCTCTCAATAGAAGGGAATTACAACGTGTAAACGCTAATTTATTTACACGGTACAACGCCTGTCTGTCAGCCGAAGGAGAACATTTTCAGCATCTTCTATGGGAAGGTAAGTTTTTAATCATAATTTGCTGGTGAATTTACCATTAATTAATGTACTCTGTTACGGTTTCTAGCTAAGCGCAATCTGCGGACCGAGTTCGGTTGGCTGGCGGAAGGCGAGCGCGCGCCGAGTACTGGCTGCTGGCCCCACTCCAGCAAAAGAATCACCCTATATTTGCATATTAAATTAATATTTCTGAAACAGTATAAAAACTACATCACAAAATATGAACACTTAAAACTAAGGTTTCGCGAACTTATGAAAGCGTTTTGCATCATCCACGGCCAGTCACTTTTCATAAAAGACAAGTTGTGTCCTAGAGCTCTCCCATGAACTAAAGTTAATTTATCAAAACTATACTCACGGAAAACGTCTCATTGTTATTTCTACCCGGGAATAATCTGGAACTCTTCCGTCGTAACACTAGCCTATAATTCTTGGATATTTATGTTCATTGTATTCACTATCGCAGTCAGTGTCACTTGCCCCCCAATTAATCCACGTGGAGTTTCACCAACCCAGACTAATATGAGTTTACTAGAAATCAGTGTCTCACAACTGAATCAAATGTTGATGTAATCAATTTCAAGGAGCCACTGCTACAACCATGGAACATTGGATTATAATACTGTGTATGTCGAAACTATTCTTTCTTTTATTTAATCCACCTTGTCAATACTATTTACATGACGTTTATTAATATGTACACGTACATGTTTCGATATTGAATGATAAATTCATCAGCGTTTAACAGTACTAAAATAAAATGGAGATCCTCAAAATAGTGTTACGTGCCACCGCGGGCCAGCAGGAGGCTTTCGGGGGAGGGGCAGTGTGACAGACCAAGGCAGCTGTCTCGTTGGCCTTGGACAGAACCATCAGCGGGAGAGAGAAAGTTCCCACACCTTCCCGGCCCCTCCCACCGGCAGACACAATAGCGGGGCACCTGTGAGTCATCGCGGACCGGCCAGAGAATACGCGAAAAGTCTGGACTTAGAACCGACTAGAACAAACCCATTGCCGCAAGAGATTGTGACATTAAAAATTTCTAGGCCAGGGACTGATTCCATATATACTAGCGAGCTGCGGCGGGGATTGGACAGTATAGGATCGTATTGGACAGTATTGGTCAGTGACAGTGTGTATTGTGTGTATTGGAGTGTTTTCGAGTGTTTAGTTCTGTGAGTGAGTGTGGAGCAGTACAGTGATTATTACTGGACATCAACGATAACAGAGGGAAAGCCTATCTGCCAGGGGGCAACTTTGAGTCACGACTGTGAATGCTTGGTGGTGTCGCGGTGCTTCGGGGAAGACGGGTTCGAGGATCTGGGATCGAAACGGGACGAGGAAGAGCGCACAAGAAGCAGCAAGAGGACTCTGATAGTAAGTGAAGTGGCAGGAGCAAGGCTGTAGAGAACCTGTGTAAACTGTACGTGTGAGTGTGAGCTGGGACACTGTAACGCCTCACGGACAGAGAGAACATAAATAGCAAGAACAGTGGTGTGAAAGTAAATGTGGAAACTACTAGTGACTAGTAGTCTTTTATGAAGTGAGACTCAGTGTGTGTGTGTGTGTGTGCGTGGTGTAATATTGTAGACTTGCAATAAAGCTAATATTTCTTTGAAGGACCATTTGTGTTGTGCTTTTACCCACTATAATCCAATTAACGAACTTGCTAGAAGGGGTAGCACGTATCAATAGTTTGATTAAATAATAGTTCCAAATACGTAAATAAAATGTTTTTCATAAACACGTATATATTATGAAGCTTTAGAATGGTTAGGGAAATTAGATATCCAGCTCTAACAAAACTGAAGCTACTAGCAGATCAAGGTCTCAATCTGTATATATTTGTACTGTAAATACTGTAGAATGTAAATAATTGTATATTGCATCTTCATGCCATAAGAAATATATATTATGTAGATTAAGGCATTCGCGGCCCGGATTACTCTTCAAATAATTCATGGTTTTTGGGCTAATGCCGTGTGAAATTAAATTAAATACCACATTGGACAAACAAAACGGTCCATTGTAACTCGTATCAAAGAGCATCAAAGGAACATCTGTCTAAACCAACCTGACAAATCAGCTATAGCTGAACATGCCCTGTCTTTATGGCACGATGCATGTTTCTAGGATGCTCATGCGCTTGCCCTTGTTAAGCACAACTGGTCTAGAATTATAAGGGAGGCAGTTAAAATTCGTAAAAACTTCAATGATTTTAACGGAGACACTGGATATCAGCTAAGTGACACTTGGCTACCAGTTATTTAAGATCTAGGAAGATAGTTCGTCTCAGTTTCTCTAGTTCCTCACCTATTTCAAATTGTACGGTTTCCTCTATGGCTACAGAGCCGGGATTTGATTTCCTTTGTTCGTCACTGGAGGAGTTTCCATCTATTTATTCGTCGTTACCTGTATGACGTTAGGTATCGTACAGATACACTTCCTTTTGTTTCGGTTTCCTTATATCCATCAACCCCCACCCCCCTTTCTCTTTATTTGGACATCCTCATTCATCGATGAGTCTCGATATTTCCCCGCCCCCTTTACCTTCTCCTTACTTTTCACTCTGTCCGCCGTTCTTATTAATATGGCGTGATTTTCTATCATGGTCCGTACAGTAGGCAGCTGCTCTTTGGTGACGAACAGAGGAATTAATCTATTTTTTTGTTTTGTTTTGTTTGTTTTGTAATCTCATTGATATACTTTCTTTGGCCACATTGTTTAATTCCATTGAAAAAGGAGGCAAGGTTCCTTCAAAACGTAAAATAATAATAATAATAGTCTAATAGTAATAATGATGAAAAATTGGTGGTATTTAATATAATTTAATTTAATTTCACACGGCATTAGACCAAAAGACATGAATTATTTGAACACTTAGATATTGTTTATGAAAAAGGAAATTAATTATATGAACTTTAATTTATTAAAATTATTGTAAATATATCAATTTTATTTTAATAAAGTTAAACGCTGAAGAAGATACCGTATCATTCAATTTCGAAACATGTGCGTTTAAATATTAATAATTATCATATACAGTCGACTCTCGAAAATTTGACACTCGTTAATTTAAAGCTCTCGATATTTGAAAGGTTTTTTTCCCCTGTCCCTTGAACAATACTCGATAAATTAAAAGAAATCAATCTGATTGGTCCCCGCGGTAATTTGAAGTTTAAGTAATGGCATCTTGAAGTCTAGCTTCCCTACTTTATAATAATTTGAAGTCGGTGATAACAGTATTGTTATCATGCACAGATAAGTCGTTTTTGTACATCAATAATTAGATGTATGAGTGAGTTCGGAGTCTTGAGTCTCTTTCAAACGTTAAAGTGTGTTACAGTATAATGCTTTATTTGTGTAATTTGTCATTTTTAAGTACAAAAAGGGTTCAACAAGTGTTCATTGGACAATGATAGATGGAAGTCGCTCACTCAAAAGGAAATTGCAGACATTTGTTCAAAATGAACATTTGTGTGTAATTGTACAAACATTGTGAAATAAAAATCAGTCGGTAAGAACTGTAATAAAATCACGAAAATCAAAATCTTGTTTATTTGAATGTTTACCTCCCTTCCTATAGGTTATTTGAATTCGTATTATTTTGAAGTCTCGGTAAATTAAACTTTTTATCCGGTCCTTCGAGTTTCAAATTATCGAGAGTCGACTTTATAGTTAGTTATTGTTGTTTTAAGTGACGGTACTACGAGGTCATCTACCCCTTTTGACACGGATTAAATTATACAAATTTGGAATATAGGTGATAGTTAAATTTTGAGGTGGAAGCCGAAATATTAAAAAGGACCTAAAGAGAACAAAACAAAATTAAATTATACTAATAATTATAATAATAAACAAATTCAGAATTTCAAAAAAGAGCAAGTCTTTGAGTCAATATTCACTTGTAAATTTAGATTGTTGGTCCTCACCTACTGTCAGTTATAAAGCGGATGGCGAGATCAGCAGCCACCACGTCATCGGATAATGTAAGATTAAGTGTCATTAGCAAACCAAGGTTTGTTCGTAAGTCAGCAAGATCCACACACTCGGTTAAAATGTGTGCCATGGTGAATACGGCACCACAGGTACAAAATGGGGGCCTCCCATTCTCATTAGATACGAGTGGATGGATCTTGCATGACCTATCCTTAGCCTACACAAAATGACGGACTCCCTTTGTGACCAGAAAGAGCTCCACCACAGGTGAGTAGTTCCCTCGATCGCTCTCAGTTTATTGGGAATTGAGTCAGCTAGCCACTAACTCTCCTAAAATGCCGGTACTTGTCGGCGTAACTGAGAGCGAATATCTCTAGCAGGTACCTCCATACTATAGCGAGTTCATAGATAGCAATTGTCATTATTACTGTATGGAAGAGGAACATTCCAATTTTGGTTGAGACTTGTTGAAGATTTTTAATGTTATACGTTGCTCTTATTGCAGCAGCAGCAGCTCTTTCTTGCACATGAATTCTGAATGATGTTACTGTAGTGTTGTTTGAAGGGTAACACCCAAGTAGACAATCTAAATAGTGAAACAACTACTAATGGTTCATCAATTAGAGTCAGAACGTCTTTCGGATTTTTCTCCCTCCTTTCATGAAAGTGATATTTTTGTTTGGTCTTCTGTTGATTTATTCTTAGGCCATTTGTTTATGATCATATTTCAAGTTTTTGTAGCACTTCTTGTAATTGCTTTATATCAGCAGATCCTAGGACCATTTCGTCAGCGTACATTATCAGCGTAGTAGAGGTGATAACGATGATGGTGTTTATGGACCCAGATTCATCGCGGTAATACAAAGTGAAATCAAATTCAGTAGTTCATCGGATAATAAGTGGTAATGGAGGACATATAACACGTGCAGAGGTTAACCGGCAGCTCTACCCTACGCCATGTGGAAGTTTGAAATCGACATTCTTTTCCAATAGGCTATTCTGTATAAGGATATGATTGATTTGGTCAAAATGAGTCACGAAGCCAAGGCCTTAAGAAAATGGATTAAAAAGTAGACTATGCTTAAGCAAAGCACTAGATAGCTTTGATGGCATCTTTCAGGGCTGCCTTATTAATAACTTATCTGAAAAGTTTTCAGTATCAACCGATGTTATGAAAGCTCCTAAACTACTATACATATAGCTTTTTATTTACATAAGACAATTCGTTGTCAGAGCAGCTGGTAGGCAATCCACAATTTCAGATAAGTCTCCTTTTTAGATCTTTCAACACATTTTTAATGGTTTTGTATGTTGTAGTTATTGATTTTTACCATCATCTCAGCAGAGTACTGGTAGGTCATTTCTGCATTCATTTACAATTCTAGAATAGTTTAAGACAAATTGCCTAAGGAGATCACAGCAATAGTAGCTACACCTCCATAGTTAGTTGGTTAAGTGAGACTGTCTGGTGATGAGATTGTCAATAATCAGTCTTGCAATATAGTAGGTACCGCTTCGGTGGCGTATTCGTTAGCATGCTGAACTGCTATGTCCACGATCGCGCGTTCAAACCTGGCCGAAGTCATTGGATCTTTAAGAGCGTTAACATCCATCAGAATGCCTTCCTTCGAAGTAAAGCCGACGGGCCAATGTCCAGATCAATGGTTTCTTGTCAACCGTGCCCCTCTAGCACGTTACGTGTTTGTCGTGTGGTGTATTTTGTACCGGACATGCTGGCAACTAGTGACATCAATGTGTGCACTTTCGTTGTGCATACCAAATACGCTGTCAAACATGGCTGCCCTTACGAAAAGAGCAATAAATAAAACACATACTTATGTGATTTAGCACATATCCGGTGCAGGAAAAGGAGCAATCAAAGTCGGAGATAAGGATTTGGAAGTGGTGAAACACTTCAAATACTTGGAAAGTGAACTGACTGAAGATGGAAGACTAGATTTGGAAATTAGCAGAAGATTACAACTCGGGAGTGCTTTCTATCAACAGGTACGGAGACTAGTATGGAACAAGGATTTACCAATTAAGACTAAAGAAGTTATGTATAAAGCATATTATGTTCCTATAATGACATATGCAGCAGAAACTTGGACAATGACTAAGAGGGATGAGAGCCGAGTACAGGCAGTTGAGATGAGATTCTTGAGAAGTATGGTCCAGACAACGATGAGAGACAGAGTGATAAATGAAGATATACGGAAAGAGCTGGGAGTACAGAAACTAAATGACAAACTGGAGCAAAACAGATTGAGATGGTTTGGACATGTCAAACGGATGAATGAAGTAAGGCTACCAAGACGAGCACTGGAACGACGGATGACAGGGAAGAGAGGACGAGGAAGACCAAGAATGCGTTGGATGGACTCGGTGAAGAATGGCATTAGAAAACGGAACCTGGATTGGAACACCGTGTCGGAAGAGGAATGGTGGGACGACAGAACGAAGTGGACAAGAACAATAGTTGCCCCTAGCCAGAGTTAGCTTAAAAAGAAGAAATGAAGATGATGATGATCCTGTGCAGTCGGTGTAGAAGTGACCAAAGTTAGTAATTACAATATATAATGTGCCCCCAGGAAACGAAATAAGGTATGAAAAACACATATTATCGAAATGAAAGAGAGAAAAAAATATTGACCATTGTTTCATAATAAATCATTTAGCCACAATAACCGTGCCAAAATAATAGAGCAACTTCCGGGGTGATGCAAGGAAATTTACAAATTTTCAAAAACTCGCTCCATTCACAACACGAGATCCAAACACATTTCCCTCGTCAATTCAGAATTAAATGTTTTGGAATGCATGCTTTAGGATACGAGAGTATTTGTAGTTCTTTCGATCCCGAAATAAGATCGTTCGGTAGGTTGGTAACGGAAATAAGTCCAGAAAGAGTTCAGCAATCATCTCATGGACAAAAACTTTCTATTGAAAAACTACTGTACTATAGTGTATAATATTGTGTGTTGTACCTGGGAATTGATAATCTCGAGGGCGTTAAATGCACGGCTGTAGGTAATCATATCTCCTTCTGTGGTGACTATGTTCATAGAAGCGTATTCGATACGAGACATGGCGCGCTCCAGACGGGGACCTAGTACGGCAATACCTGAATTGAGTACCATCGTAGCCACGCTCCGGAACCTCTTGCATACAAGACGCAAAGTCTCCGCTATGAACGAGAATGTACACCATTGGAACACCAGTGTCAACAACTCGGTGGGAAGATCTAGAATTCCAAGAGGCAGTTTAGATATCTCGTATTCAATCGGTGATTCTAATTTCGGAGAAAAACATTGTCGACGTCGCTTTAGGGTAGACATTGTGATATGATCAATCGAGAATTTTATAATTAAGTTAAGATTAAACAGAGAAACATCTGTTCCTAAAGATAAAAATACTGAAAGTAATTTGTGTCTTTTTCTTAGTAACAGGAAACAATTCTTTAATGACAATGTAATGATGTTATTTCACACATTATTAGCTTTGTATCCATGGTCATGCAGTAATCATGGGTCTTGGTGCGGCTAACACGGTCATATCTAACTGTGTTTTGGTCAGTCTGTTTGTAAAGTAGTCAGCCTGGGGGCGGTCGGATCCTTAAGGACACTATCAGAGGTTCGACGGGTAGAATAAAAGAAAAAAAAAGTCACTGCAGCATTATGTGGTTGATGATGTTCTTTCAGTTGAGGGGTTTGGGCATCGAGGTCATTTAGCACCGTGTACTTGGGTGTGTGGGGAATTTGTCTGATAACCTGCGTCAATTTACCGGTGGAGCCGTATTCACTGTGGTTCAAATTTCAACTGGCATTGTGGATCTTGCTGATCTACGGAGAAACCAAAGTTTGCAGAATACGCTCAATATTACGATGGGCCGATGTCGTGGTAACTGCTCATAGCGTCATCCAATTTGTAAGTGAGAGTGGGTTGTGGCTAGCAATCTACATTTTCAAATGTTGTTTGAATCAAAAAACATGTCTTCTTTGATTTAAAATTCTAAGTTTTGCATTCCGCACAATTTTATTTGATATTTGATATTAAGTTATAATTATTAGTTTTATTTTACGTTTGGTTTTATTAATATTAGGATGTCGCATAAGTAACGTCATTTTTAATTTAATTTTTATTTATTTTATATTTTTTTATTTCCCCTTTTCCAGCTGACACTGAGTGGGGGCAAATATGGTTCCTCTCCACTTTGTTCTGTCGTTCCACCATTCCTCTTCCGACACGGTGTTCCAATCCAGGTTTCGTTTTCTAATGCTATACTTCACCGAGTCCATCCAACCCATTCTTGGTCTTCCTCGTCCTCTCTTCCCTGTCATCCGTCGTTCCAGTGCTCGTCTTGGTAGCCTTTCTTCATTCATCCGTTTGACAGGTCCAAACCATCTCAATCTGTTTTGCTCCAGTTTGTCATTTAGTTTCTGTACTCCCAGTTCTTTCCGTATATCTTCATTTCTCACTCAATCTCTCCTCGTTTTCTGGACCATACTTCTCAGAATCTCATCTCAGCTGCCTGTACTCTGCTCTCATCCCACTTAGTCATTGTCCAAGTTTCTGCTGCATATGTCATTATAGGACCATAATATACTTTGTACATAACTTCTTTAGCCTTAATTGGTATATCCTGGTTCCATACTAGTCCCCGTACCTGTTGGTAGAAAGCACTCCCGAGTTGTATTCTTCTGCTAATTTCCAAATCTAGTCTTCCATCTTCAGTCAGTTCACTTCCCAAGTATTTGAAGTGATTCACCACTTCCAATTCCTTATCTCTGACTGATTACTCCTTTTCCTTCTTTCTTACCTCTACTCATCCCCACTGTTTTACTCTTCTCCAAATTTATCTTCAATCCCCATTGCTCAATCTTCTCATTTATTACGTCTAACTGTTCTAGTACCTCCATCTCCTCGCCCCCAGATCACAACATCGTCTGCAAACAACATTACCGTCATCTTTGTCCTACTATAGTCTCTCACTGCTGCCTTCATGATGTCATCCATCACCATTAAGAACAATAATGGTAACAACACACATCTTTGCTTTAGTACAGTGACAATTTTAAACCATTCCGACGTCCCGACTCTGGTCTTCACACTACTGTAGCAATCCATGCACAGTCCTTTTATCATGTCTCTCAGTTCCTTGCCTATACCCCTATTTGTTAAGCTTTCGCAAACTTTTGTTCTAGGGATGCTATCATAGGCCTTCTTTAGATCAATGATATTAATTACCATATCCTTCCCATATTCTCAACTCTTTTCAATGTTCTGTCTCACAATGAAAATGGGTTCCACTGTTGACCTACCCCCTCTAAATCCAAAATTCTCCTCCTCTATTCGGTTTTCTACCTTTACTCTAATTCATTTTTAGCCTACTTTCGATTTTTGCAAAAAATGAAAGTAGACTTATGAGATCAACACAGGGCGAAGAAAAGTGTGTCTGTCTGTGTGTGTGTATGTGTGTGAGTCTGTGTGTGTGTGTGTGTGTGTTGGTGTGTGTGTGTGAGTGTGTGGACTCTGAATGTCTGTCCCCCCCTATCGATTCGAACACAGTAAACGCGAATTGAACGAAATTTGGTACAAAGGTAGCACTAGCAAAGGACACCTCAGTGTCATGTTTTATATCGCCGTCATCTTGACTGAAACGTAATGGCGGCCACACAAATGTTCAAAGCTTAAATCAAATTACGACTAACCTAATCATCCGATCTCTACCAAATTTTGCAACAACATACCTTTATGGGGGGAACATCCTTTGACTATACTAATAGGTCATCAGCCTAATAGTTCGCGGATGGCGGCCATCTTTGTGTGAAAAACGATTCCCCCTATTAATTTGAACACGGTGAAACCGAATGGAACGAAATTTGGTACAGAGGTAGTACTAGCAGAGGGCTCCTCAGTGTCATATTTTATATCGCCGCCATCTTGACGGAAACGTAATGGCGGCCACACAAATGTTCAAAGCTTAAATCAAATTACGACTAACCTAATCATCCGATCTCTACCAAATTTTGCAACAACATACCTTTATGAAGGAAGCATTCTTTAACCAAATTAATAGGTCACTAGCCTAATAGTTTGCGGATGGCGGCCATCTTTGTGTGAAAATCGATTCCCCTTAATAATTCGAACACGGTGAAACCGAATGGAACGAAATTTGGTACAGAGGTAGTACTAGCAGAGGGCTCCTCAGTGTCATATATTATATCGCCGCCATCTTGACAAACGAAATCGCGGCCACACAAATGTTCAAAGCTTGAAGCAAATTACGACTAACCTAATCATCCGATCTCTACCAAATTTTGCAACAACATATATTTATGGAGGATGCATCATTTGACCATATTAATAGGCTTTTAGAGTAATAGTTTGCGGATGGCGGCCTTCTTTGTGTCAAAATCGATTCCCCCTATTAATTCAAACACGGTGAAACCGAATAGAACGAAATTTGGTACAGAGGTACCTCTAGCAAAGGGCACCTCAGTGTCGTTTTTTATATTGCCGCCATATTGACAAAAACGTAATGGCGGCCACACAAATGTTCAAAGCTTAAATCAAATTACGACTAACCTAATCATCCGATCTCTACCAAATTTTGCAACAACATACCTTTATAGGGGGAGCATCCTTTGACTATACTAATAGGTCATCAGCCTAATAGTTCGCGGATGGCGGCCATCTTTGTGTGAAAAACGATTCCCCCTATTAATTTGAACACGGTGAAACCGAATGGAACGAAATTTGGTACAGAGGTAGTACTAGCAGAGGGCTCCTCAGTGTCATATTTTATATCGCCGCTATCTTGACGGAAACGTAATGGCGGCCACACAAATGTTCAAAGCTTAAATCAAATTACGACTAACCTAATCATCCGATCTCTACCAAATTTTGCAACAACATACCTTTATGGAGGAAGCATCATTTGAACATATTAATAGGCTTTTAGAGTAATAGTTTGCGGATGGCGGCCATCTTTGTGTCAAAATCGATTCCCCCTATTAATTCAAACACGGTGAAACCGAATAGAACGAAATTTGGTACAGAGGTAGCTCTAGCAAAGGGCACCTCAGTGACACTTTTTATATTGCCGCCATATTGACAGAAACGTAATGGCGGCCACACAAATGTTCAAAGCTTAAATCAAATTACGACTAACCTAATCATCCGATCTCTACCAAATTTTGCAACAATATACCTTTATGGAGGGAGCATCATTTGACCAATCTAATAGGTCATTAGACTAATAGTTTGCGGATGGCGGCCATCTTTGTGTCAAAATCGATTCCCCCTATTAATTCGAACACGGTGAAACCGAATGGAACGAAATTTGGTACAGAGGTAGCAGTAGCAAAGGGCACCTCAGTGTCTTGTTTTATATCGCCGCCATCTTGACGGAAACGTAATGGCGGCCACACAAATGTTCAAAGCTTAAATCAAATTTCGATTAACCTAATCATCCGATCTCTACCAAATTTTGCAACAATATACCTTTATGGAGGGAGCATCCTTTGACCAAAATAATAGGTCATTAGCCTAATATTTTGCGGATGGCGGCCATCTTTGTTTGAAAATCGATTCCCCCTATCAATTCGAACACGGTGAAACCGAATGGAACGAAATTTGGTACAGAGGTAGCACTAGCAAAGGGCACCTCAGTGTCATGTTTTATATCACCGCCATCTTGACGGAAACGTAATCGCGGCCACCCAAATGTTAAAAGCTAAAATGTAAATACGACCAACCTAATAATCTAGTCTCTACCAAATTTTGCAACAACATATCTTTATGTGGAAAGCATATCCTGACCAAACTGCAAGATCATCTGCCCAATAGTTTGCAGATGGTGGCCAAGTATGTGTAAATCCATTCCCCATATCAATTCAAACACGGTGAAACCGAATTGAATGATTTTTTTTACAGAGGTAGCACTAGCAAAGGGCTCCTCATATTCATGTTTAATATCCCTATAGCACGTTGTATTTCAACAAGCTACTACAACCAACATTCAATTATACTCCTTGAAAAGGACAAAGAGTTATAACAATACCCATGCATTTAGGAGAAAATAGGCTATATGTTCTTTACTGAACATCTTGTTCTAGGATTCTTTCCATTACGTTCGCAACATGCGAGACGATGGTGATTTCTCGGTAGTTACCACACACCTTCCTGTCTCCTTTCTTGATTATTGGCAATATTATTCCCTTTTTCCAGTCTTCAGGAACTTTCTTCTCTCTCCACACACTTCTGAGAAGTCTGTATGTCCACTGCAGTCCCTCTGGTCCAGCCGCCTTGATCATTTCTATTCCCACGTCTTTTAATATTGATGTTTTATAAGACAGAATTGCTTTTCTTAGTTTCGTCAATGCTATTTACACGAGATCACGACTAGGAATGCGTATATTGCGAGAGTGTATCATAATGATACCATACATCGCCAGATTATGAAACTTGGGAAAATCAAAGCGAAGCTGTAGAGCTTCATCTCATGAATTGACTCCTGAACAGGCTCAACGTAGAATATGTCTTCAGCTTATCGGTAAACTCCATTGATGATAGATTGATGATCAAGAGAATTGTGACATTTGTTGAAAAATGGGTCTATTGCCGCAACGTTGACGCCTCGAAACAGTGGATCAGTGCGTTTCAACCTGCCAAGGTCATCGATAAAAGGGATCGGTTCGGTCCTAAAGTGATCTTGTGTGTCCGGTGGGATTTTGTAGGAGTGATTCACTGGGAGATTGTTCCAAACGGGCAAGCAGTCAATGCGGATCTTAATTCTCAACAACTGTAACGAGTTCATGGAATTTTGAGACGGAGATACAGGGCATTAGTTAACCAAAACAGAGTACTCTTGCAGCAGGACAATGCGAGGCATTATACTGCACGAGCAGCAATGCCAAAAATTCAGGAATTGGGAGGAAACAAAATGCCACCACATAAAGCATACAGCCCTGATCTTTCGCCTTCAGATTACCATCTTTCTTTCGATCCATGAACCATTTCTTGCGTGGAAGAAATTTCGAAAACATTGAAGCTGTGGAAATGGGTCTCACCAAATTCTTCGCATCAAAACCCAGAGATTGGTACCGTCGCAGGATAAGAAACCTCGTTGAAAGATGACTCAATACCATAGACACTGATGGTCTCTACTTTGAAGAATGGTTTAATTTCTTGTCAAAAAACTTTCCAAATAAAATTATCTTAAAAAATCGACGTTACTTTACCGGGCATTTTTTCAGGGGGGGGGGACGCGGGGGTACGCGTACTCCTTAAACATTTGAAAACTTTTTAAGAGAAAATATTGGTACTGTAGTGTACCTGAGAGGGTAGCCTCTACAATGTGTGTTAAAAGGGGGATGAAAGGAGAGTAGCTGAAGACTGCTCAGGGCTCTAGTGTAAAAAGTGTAGGTTTGAGCGGTTCGGGCGTGAACGCAGCTCGACGGGAGAACTCCCAATTGTACAGTCTGCTTGGGTAGTTCAAAGGGATGATGGCAAGGGGTGGTTTACTAAATGAGTGTTGGAGCAGCTATGCTGCCGCTCGGGTTCCTGCTGATGTGGACTGACTGGCCGCGCTACTAATGAATAGCGCGCACGCAAGCAATGTGACGTGACGCAAGTGGCTGACTACGGTAGCCAATAAACAATTAACTAAGAGCTATTAGGATCCTACCGGGAGTTGGTTTAAGGGGTATGATCTTATCAACTAGATAAATAAATAAACCAAATGACCAGTTAGCTTTTAGATTTTAAGTTTTAATGCGTACTCCCAATGTGGAGTACTATAGAACTTTGCAGAGCAGATACTATTATCTCAGATGCTTGTTGTCTTTACAATAATTAAGGGTATGAGGGTGTAAGTGTTTGTGTGATGGTGTGTTAGCTCGCTGGACACTCACCAATCTGGGCGTGACGACTTTGGGCAGCGTCCCGGCACCTGGTTGCACTGTGAAAGACTGACCTCTAGTCACCTCACCTCTGCTGTTTTATAGAGGCCGCCTGTTGAGTTTGCAAAGTTGCGGATTCCTTAGGAAGTGAGTTGCTGGCCGGGGTCGCTGGAGGACAAGTATGGGGTTACTGAAGGTTATTGGAAGTGCCAGGCCTTTGGATTTGTAGTGAATTTGTAGAAGTCGTTTGGGAGTTTTATCTGTATGGCTATAATGCATGAAATATAGGGGATATAGCGGGTGGCCTACCCCAGGTATGCAACAGTACATTTGTATCTTCCGACTTGAAAGTTCATCGATCAGGCGCTGTTCACAACGGCTGGAGGAGTTCTCGAGTGATCCTCGATTTAAATCGATCTATCGAATCCGTTTCTTTTGCTCGGCAACTCGGTACTCAGCAGCATAATCGAAACAATAGGTCATATTATTTTCTGCTGGACAATAGCTTTGTGTAATTGCTGCCTTATTCGAAGAAATTTACTTGTTTAGGCAAAATAAGTAACATACCCGTAGTCTACTCTAACAATCGTGAAAAGGAAGTTCTGTTCTTATAAGCACGCAGGCTAGTGTTTGGAGGTGGGGTAGGTTGTTAGTTTGTGTGTGTGAGTGTGGTTAGTTTTGAAGGATGAAGACAATAACGAACTATTTTACATCCACCCAGGCATCGATAAAGCTGGAATTTAATGAATTAATGAATTAATAAATTAACCCAATGCAACCTTTCATTTAACATGTCAGCCCTTGAAGTAATAACCGGGCTCTGCAAATTGCCGAAAATTGCTAGAACATGATATTTTGTCGACTACAACTGAGAATACCCCCTTAAATTCTGTTTAGAAAGAAAGCACTGCTAATGAGACATCCCCTTTATTTGACTGATTTCTTATTGTAATAAGAAAGTTCAAATTTAACTTTGCCCAAAATAGTATAAAATAACTCAAAAAATTGCCCCTCGAAGTTGAATGTAGTGGATTAGCTCGATTGCCTTTGCCTGGTATTGTGGAAAAAATCTGCCTGTGAACACGTAGTGCGACATCCAGAAATGGTAGAGATCAATGATTGCTATCTGTCAAACGGTGTGATGATTGGAACCCTTTGAGCGCCGCGATCTATTACGGTTTGCCTACCACTGAGCGCCAAGGCCAGTTTTCGTTTTTTGCAAGCTTCTGTTTGATCACTCATAGTTCAGCTGTTATTATAGGTAGAAATTTGAAATTTTCGTTATGTGTTTACTAATATGATGGCCTATACGAATAAAGCCTTACTCAGTTCATTTATGACCATTTGTAAACATTTGGCAGCCAGAACCCAAAAATATTAATTAAAAATAAAACAAAACCAAAATTTAGCAATAAAATGTTGGTAGAACAAAAAACATTTTTATCCATCGCGAACCTACTTATTGAATAGTACGACTTATTATGAAGCTATATTGAAAATTTCATTCATTTTGAACCTAAAATAAATCTGTTGTTGTTTGAGTCTTCAGTCTTTTGACTGGTTTGATGCAGCTCTCCATTCCTCCCTGTCCTGAGCTAAACGTTTCATCTCTACATAGCTACCACACCCTACATCCGAGGCAATCTGTTTAACATATTCTAACCTTGGTCTACCCCTACAGTTTTTGTCCTCGACCCTTCCTTCCATAACTAAGCTTGCTATTCCTGGGTGTCTCAGTATGTGTCCTACCAATCTATCTCTTCTCTTCATTAGCAGTCGCCAGAAACATCTCTCCTCTCCCACTTGTCTTAATACCTCTTCGTTTGTAACCCTATCTACCCATCTGATCTTCATTATTCTCCTGTAACACCACATTTCAAATGCTTCAATTCTCCTCTTTTCTGCTGCACCAATAGTCCAAGTTTCACTTCCATAGAGCGCCACACTCCAGACAATGGCTTTCAAAAATGACTTCCTAATACCTAAATCTATATTCGATATCAGCAGATTCCTTTTTTGAAGAAATGCTTTCTTTGCCTGAGCCAACCTACTTTTTATATCCTCTTTGCTTCGTCCATCACTGGTTATTCTGCTTCCTAAGTAACAGAAGTCTCCTACTTCCTTCAGCTTTTCACCTGCCAATTTGATCTCCATAGAGGTTTCTGATTTATTTCGGCTGCATTCCAGTATTTTTGTTTTACATTTATTAATTTTCATCATGAATTCTTTCCGTAAGACGGAGTCCATACCATTCAAAAACTCATTCAAATCCTCAGGATTGTCGGCCAAGATGACGATGTCATCAGCAAATCTCAGAGTTGAAATTATTTCTCCTTGAATCTTCACTCCCACTTCAAATTTTTCTCTAATTTCCTTCATTGCTTGTTCAATGTAAAGATTGAAAAGTATGGGTGATAAGTTGCAGCCTTGCCTTACACCTTTCTGAATACCAGCTTCTCTCTCATGTCCTTCAACTCGAATGACTGCTGTCATATGTAATTAATATGTAATTAATTTACATATTCAAATGAGCCAAAAATACAACATAAGTCTTATTACATTCGTTTGGTTTATATGTCAGTAGGCTACTTACGGAATACGATACAAACTTCTTTTACATAACACTTACATAACATACTGCAAATAATAATAATAATAATAATAATAATAAAAATGATAATAATAATAATAATAATAATAATAATAATAATAATAATAATAATAATAATAATAATAATAATAATGATAATAATAATAATAAAATAATAACCAAAAGTCTTCTTCTCCTTCCTCTTCAATCATATTACGAATAGTGTTCTCACTAACAGGAGATCGGCTCATTTTGACAGCAATAAATGAACATGTAAAAGTTCGAGAGCAACTAGACACAGAGCGGACAACGTGCACAGCGAGACTGCCAGTGTTGATACCGCGCCAAGTAAAGCGCGCCAATAAATATGCCTGTTGATTGGACTGATATACTGAAACAATGGCCTTAAAATTAAAAGAGGCTCTTTATTGCAAAAACAGTAAGTCTTTAACTTACTATATTGAGAAATTCTGAAAGGAAATGACTGTTACTCTTAAAAATAAAAAATAAATACTGAACGTCCTTTTGAAAGGACGTTGGCATTTTTCAGATGAAAACCAAATGGGCTTTCAAAAGGACGTTGGCGCTTAGAGGGTTTTAACATGCAATGATGTATCGGTGACAGATTACGATCAGCATATGGTTGCCAACTTTCAAGTTAAATTATAAATGCCAGTTCCGGTGTCTGCAATTGTTCTGCAAACATGGTGACTTTGTAACAATAGGTGACAACAAAGAATACACCCCTGATTAAGATCAACAGTGAGAAATTATAAAATAAATTATCATACCAGTACTGGTGGGGGAAAACAATGAGTTTACATTTATAGTAACTCATAAAAGGTGAGAGCGGTTTCGGTGGCGTAGTTGGTAGCATGCTGAGCTTCTATGCCCAAATTCGCGGGATCAAACCCGGCCAAAATCGTCGGATTTTTTAAGAGTGTTAAAAATCCCTCAGTGTGGCTTCCTTCAGAGGAGAAGTAAAGCCGGTGGGCAAAAGTCATATCATTATGTTATGTAAAAAAAACTTCCACTAACTAAACTTGTGTGAAGCTAAAATTTGTAGGTTACATTTCATAACGCTATATTAGTTCGTACGTTCACCACCAGGTGGTGGCTGCGATGGAATCTGGTAGCCACGTTTACAACTAGGTGTCGTGGACGGTAGCATTTGGTAGCAAAAGTAAGAACTACTTGAAAATCGTCTGCAGTCCTTACCTGAATCACAGTTAACACACACTAATACAGCCATCACAATTAACACCGGTTATCAGACAAATTCTACACACACCCAAAGTACACATAGCTACATGACAGCATTGTTGCAGCCCTTAACTAAGGAGCCAACCATCCAACCATCCAACCAACCAACCAACCAACTTCCCTACCGACTTAACCTTCGTCTTTCGTCTTCCTCGTAATGAGAATGGAGGAGCAGATATTACCTAAGAAGATAATGCGTTCGGTTGTAGAGGGTTAGAGGTGTTGAGGACTGTACATGGGGCTACATGATCACGAAGTTGCAAAGCCTATAAGTGAATCAACAACAACGACAAACCGAATCCTATAAAAGAGAGAGCTCTGTCTATTTTCTTCCCAGAGAACGTGATCTTTCTGTCTGCAGTATGCCGTCGTTTCCTTTTTCTTGTTTCCCGGGTGTCGACGGCCTCAATTGGTCCACGAGAGGAACTGTGTGGAGCATGCTTCCCCACTTGCTACGTGACGGATAAAGCTTCTCTTTAAGGCCACAAACAAAGGAATCATTTTTGTTTGCGTCTAAGAAGGAATCTTGCTTCACAATGGTATACAGACGACAGCTCATTCCATGACGTTGGTAGCGGTATCTCTGTTTTATTTATTACTATCTGTACCCCACATGCATTGCAATGCCAATGAAAGAAAGGAAGTGTTTGTGTATTTTTAGCCTATTTTCATTTTATGAAAAAAAACAAGATGTTCAGTAAAGAACATATAGCCTACTTTCTCCAAAATGCATGGGTATTGTTATAACTCTTTGTCCTTTTCAAGGAGTATAATTGAATGTTGGTTGTAGTAGCTTATTGAAATACAACGTGCTATAGGGATATTAAACACGAGTATGAGGTGCCCTTTGCTAGTGCCACCTCTGTAAAAAATGTAATTCAATTTGGTTTCACCGTGTTTGAATTGATATGGGGAACGGATTTGCACACATTCATGGCCGCTATTTGCAAACTATTGGGCTTGTAGTCAGTCATAATATGCTTTCCACAAAAAGGCATGTTGTTGCAAAATCTGGTAGAGATCAAATTATTAGGATGGTCGTAATTTGATTTAACCTTTTAACATTTGGGTGGCCGTCATTCCGTTTCCGTCAAGATGGCGGCAATATAAAACATGACACTGAGGTGCCCTTTACTAGTGCTACCTCTGTACCAAATTTCGTTCAATTCGGTTTCACCATGTTCTAATTGATAGGGGGAATCGATTTGCACACATACGTGGCCACCATCTGCAAACTAATGGGCTGACGATCTTTCAGTTTGGTCAGAATATGCTTCCCACATAAAGATATGTTGTTGCAAAATTTGGTAGAGACTAGATTATTAGGTTGGTCGTAATTACATTTTAGCTTTAAACATTTGGGTGGCATCGATTACGTTTCCATCAAGATGGCGGCAATATAAAACATGACACTGAGGTGCCCTTTGCTAGTGCTACCTCTGTAGCAATTTTCGTTCCATTCGGTTTCACCGTGTTCGAATTGATAGGGGGAATCGATTTTCACACAGAGATGGCCGCCATCCGCAAAATATTAGGCTAATGACCTATTAGTATGGTCAAAGGATGCTCCCTCCATAAAGGTATGTTGTTGCTAAATTTGGTAGAGATCGGATGATTAGGTTAATCTTAATTTGATTTAAGCTTGAACATTTGTGTGGCCGCCATTACGTTTCCGTCAAGATGGCGGCGATATAAAACATGACACTGAGGTGCCCTTTGCTAGTGCTACCTCTGTAGCAAACTTCGTTCCATTCGGTTTCACCGTGTTCGAATTGATAGGGGGAATCGATTTTCACACAAAGATGGCAGCCATCTGCAAAATATTAGGCTAATGACCTATTAGTTTGGTTAAAATATGCTCCCTCCATATAGGTATGTTGTTGCAAAATTTGGTAGAGATCAGATGATTAGGTTAATCGTAATTTGATTTAAGCTTTGAATATTTGTGTGGCCGCCATTACGTTTCCGTCAGGATGGCGGCGATATAAAACATGACACTGAGGTGCACTTTGCTAGTGCTACCTCTGTACCAAATTTCGTTCCATTCGGTTTCACCGTGTTCGAATTAATAGAGGGAATCGATTTTGACACAAAGATGGCCGCCATCCGCAAACTATTAGGCTAATGATCTATTAGATGGGTCAAAGGATGCTCCCTCCATAAAGGTATGTTGTTTCAAAATTTGATAGAGATCGGATGATTATGTTAGTCGTAATTTGATTTAAGCTTTGAATATTTGTGTGGCCACCATTACGTTTCTGTCAAGATGGTGGCGATATAAAACATGACACTGAGGTGCCCTTTGGTAGTGCTACCCCTGTACCAAATTTCGTTCCATTCGGTTTCACCGCGTTCGAATTGATAGGGGGAATGGATTTTGACACAAAGATGGCCGCCATCCGCAAACTATTAGGCTAATGACCTATTAATTTGGACAATGGATGCTTCCTCCATGAAGGTATGTTGTTGCAAAATTTGATAGATATCGGATGATTAGGTTAGTCGTAATTTGATTTAAGCTTTGCACATTTGTGTGGCCGCCATTACGTTTCCGTCAAGATGGCGGCAATATAAAACATGACACTGAGGTGCCCTTTGCTAGTGCTACCTTTGTACCAAATTTGGTTCAATTCGCGTTAACCGTGTTCGAATTGATAGGGGGGGACAGACGTTCAGAGTACACACACTCACACACACACACACACACAGACTCACACACACACATACACACACACACACAGAGACACACTTTTTTTCGCCCTGTGTTGATCTCATGTCTACTTTCATTTTTTGCAAAAATCGAAAGTAGGCTAAAACAAGATGTTCAGTAAAGAACATATAGCCTACTTTCTCCTAAATGTATGAGTATAGTTATAACTCGTTGTTATTATCAAAGAGTTTAATAGAACTATTCTTTGTTGAAGACCTTAGAAACGATTTACCTCTACCAAACGCCACAACCTAGATAAAAACTGCTACCATCATTGAAGAAAGAAAGATAAGAAGTATATCAAGAATGTTATGGATCTGGAGACATAATCGACCGGACTGGCGGCGTGGCTCAGCGGTAACGTTCTCGCTTGCTGGGCCATAGGTTGCAGGTTCGTATCCTGGCGCAGTCAGCTGGCATTTGAGGGTGCACAAATGCGAGGGAGCCGTGTCAGTACATTTACTGGCACGTTAAAGATCCCCTTCGGGCCAAAATTCCGGCACCCCGGTGTCTCTAAAATCAGCAGTAGTTAAAAGGGATGTAAAACCAATAACATTATTATTATTATTACGACCTTCCGTGGGCAACATCCAAATTTGAGTTGAGGCATGTCTTTACACGTCTGGTTGTGCATGGCTTTCACAACCCTAATTGAATTAACAAATCTTTCCATGACCCTACAGAGACGTGTGTATACAAACTATGTGGATATTTTCGATAATATAATCCTAACAGAGCGAGTGCATTCTAGCGGCCAGAAGAAGAAACTTTTCAATAAAATCTGGAAGTTACCTTTTTGGCAGCTAGATGTCTCGAGTAAATCTGCTGGCGAATTATGTTTTAATTAAATATATATTTTACACCATAATGTGCACAATATAACGCTTAATAACATTTTCAAGTAACGCAAAATAGGCTGTTACAAACCCTTTAAAATAAAAAGTTAAAATGTATCATAGTATCATCTTGTCATTCTTCAAATTCGATGCGCATAGAATGATAATGGTATAGTAATCAATGGATCCCCACGTAGACTAGTTGTGACATCTATTGGTGAAATATCGAACAATATAATCCTAACAGAGCGAGTGCATTCTAGCGGCCAGAAGAAGAAACTTTTCAATAAAATCTGGAAGTTACCTTTTTGGCAGCTAGATGTCCCGAGTAAATCTGCTGGCGAATTATGTTTTAATTAAATATATATTTTACACCATAATGTGCACAATATAACGCTTAATTTTAAAACATCTGAGTCATTACAAAACAATAAACATATAACATTTCAAGCAAAAAACCTAGCTCTGATCGGGATTAAACCATAGGCATTTGAGCGATAGGCTAACGCTCTACCACTGAGCTAATTGTGTCAACGAACATCGTTCTATTTAAAATGACTTACATAGAACTTGTTAGCAAATAATGATTTATACTAAACGATTTCATCACTGGAGTATATTATTTATATATAAAGCATTACATACAAAGTTTATTTATTTTTTATCAGTACGCTATATTGCATGCAATACTCAAATTAGTGAAATATAAGTCCGGCACAAGATATCCGCTGCCATCTTGTCTTATTACTGAATCAGTTCAGCTTTTTAAAATCACGTCTGCACTATAGTATTACAAAATAAACTTTTAATTTCGAACGTGCCTCTTCCTTTAGAACAGTTAAAACGATTCTCGGCTCGATAATCGGAACTGGTGGGTCCCATGATATGGATTATAAAGTTTGCATAATTCGCACGGCCGCCATCCTGAAATGGTATGGCGGACGACCTTGTAATTTGGTCACAAGACGCATCCTATACGAAGGTATGTTGTTACCAAATTTGGTAGAGATCGGATGATTTAGTTAGTCGTTATTTGATTTTACGTTTTGAACGTTTGAGTGGCCGCCATTCAGTTTTAGTAAAGATGGCGGCGATATAAAACATGACACTGAGGTGTCCTTTGCTAGTGCTACCTTTGTACCAAATTTCGTTCAATTTGCATTCACCGTGTTCGAATTGATAGGGGGGGACAGACATTCAGAGTACACACACTCACACACACACAGACACACACACACACACACACAGACTCACACACACACATACACACACACACACAGACTCACACACACACAGACAGACACACTTTTTTCGCCCTGTGTTGATCTCATAAGTCTACTTTCATTTTTTGCAAAAATCGAAGGTAGGCTAAAAATAGGCTTATGAGATCACCTTTTGTCCGTGTGTCTGTGTGTGCGTGTGTGTGATTCGGGTGCGTGTGTGTGTGTGTGTGGTCTCCCCCTAATAACTTATAATCCGCTAGAGCGATTTCAATGAAACTCGGTAAGATTTAAGCACCGTACCTTACAAATTTTATTGTGTCGCACCAATCCAACATGGCGACAGTGCGAAATATTTCACCAGCATTCAGAATCTCCGAAACTATTACCGATATCACCCTGAAATTTTATACAGTGATAAAGGGCACTGCTACAAGTTTACCTATGTAACATTCAAAAATCTGTAAAGTTCAAAACGAACATGGCGGCCAAGAGATTTTAAATATTTTAATAGACTTTTCTGGTGATTTAACCATCTGAGCGAAGTGAAATGTGGTACAGTAAATGATTATACTTATTGTAATGCACTGGCATATAATTTAGTTCAATTGTTTACATAACCTCAAGATGGCGGCTGTGCAAAATTTTTAAATTAAGCTTTTATTACTTGTGCGGTAACCATGCGATCGAAGTGAAATTTTGAATAATGAAGCTATGCAATAATTTTCCCTTAATGGTACATAACTCTATGGCCTATACATATAACAATTCAAAATGGCGAGCATCCGATATATATTGACGGTTCTCAATATCTACGAATCGTTTACAGCAATCAAACTGATTTTTTTTAATGTTCATAGAGAATACGGACATACGTTCACCTATAGGACTTCCAGTAACCTGGTGGGCACAAATCCAACATGGCGGGGACGCAAAGTATAAATATTTAAATGGACGTTTCTCGCGATTTAACCATCCGAGTGCAGCGAAACTTTGCACGTAAAATGCATATACAATTGGATACCTATCAGTAGAAAGGTGCTAAGTGCCATTTTTATGAACATTGAGTATTATAGTAAAAAGGGTTTAGTCAGTTTATTTGTGAGTATTTATTTTTCTAATTTGAATAACATACAGATATAGTATTCCTTGCTATCCAGTGGCAGATATAGGTTCATAATATGAAAATTGTGGAATTCTGTTTGAGTGAAATGTTAGAAATTGTGAAAGGTGCAAAGTCCACTAGTCTTTACGAATGTGCTACGTGCGAATTAAACAAAGATGACGGCTTTCCGACACGAAAACACGTGACATACGTTTGTCCATGCACGAAACACTGAAACTCAAAGTTAATTCCACAAACTAACAACGACTGACCTTGTGATTTGTTGATGGTCATTCCGAAGGCCATAAGCATGGGAAATTGCAACCGCTTAAAATCGAATAGCACGTCCGGTGGAATCATTGGGATGCGCGGAATCAAAACAACTTCTCCATCGATGACGTTGTTCATTTGCTTTCCCACAGCCAGTCGTGTTCCATTGCATAGTCGAAGTTGATTGATGTTACGCAACATGATGATGACTGAGCCTACTTTCAATTGCAAATTGTGAGGTGGTAATTCCAGGCAATTCCAGCGAATTCAAAAATTCTGTTAGATGGCTGACTACCTCATCCTGGTTGATAACTGTGTCAACCGATTTGAAGGAAAACAACTGTCCCGGAATGAAATGTTGAATGGACTCGTTGGTATCTTTATTTTTCGCTGCCAATATGGCTCGTTCGCTCAGCCAATTATGGTTTTTGAAGTTCTGCGCTACGTTCGAAAAAACAAGCCGAATGAGATCCTCCTTCGATTCGGTCAACGGATGTTCCATGTTCATAGGAGCATCGCGTCGCCGCAATCAGTCATGTCCATTGTGTCGTTGTGTTTAATATTCACGAACTCATTGCATTCTGAATCTATTCGCTGTTCGTTCATTCATTTTCATTTCATTTTGGTCGCTCTCGAACGTAAGTCAGACATGCCCATACGACTATTTTCATTATCCGTCGCTCTTTGGTCATCAGTGCGGTTTGCACGTGATGTAGCTCGCCGCGCATTTAACTGGCTTCGACGACCTCTGTCAGCTCTTCCTTTCCTTGGCATTGTAATGGACACTAAAATGACACGGAATTTTATTAATGTAATGGACACTGTAAAACGACACGGAATGTTTTCATAGTAATTCAAATCTATCGAACCTACCTTGAGAACTTGACAATATTGACATCCTTTCCGTTAGTAGTACATTCTCACGTTAGATATATTGGTCGAAACACATAAACGTGAAATATAATATTATTATAACATACTTTAATACCGGTATGCTGTAATTTGATTATACAGTATGATTCTGTTAAGTTAAGTATTATTTTGTTGCACGTATTGATCAAAGGGTATGGTACGGGATGTTATCTTTGCTCATAGAAAATTTTGAAGTGGATGCACTGTGTCACCATCTGTTAGTCAAGTTATTAGATTCAATATTGGCAAGGCTTTTTAATGTAAATTAATTTAAAAATACCGCCAATTCGATTCTGTTCAAACCACTTTCTAAACACTGTCTACCATAATGAGAACAAATTGTAAAATTTTCATTGAAATCGGAGCAGTAGTTTTCGAGATTTTGCGGCAAAGTCGCGTGTCCAACGGGAAACAAACTGTGCTATCCGTACACAGGTTCCTAACAGTACGAACTGCTAATAATTGAGTATTCTAAGTTCCTTGAACAATTCTGTCAACGATGCACATATTGGAGGGAAATGAGAACAAATGATTGGGACATTGCACCTTTCTTCTGAAAGAGCTGCAGGACTTACCACTAGTGCCATCTTGTGATGCTCTTGGAAGGTCCTTCGAAACCACTGAGGAGTTAGCCCTTTTGATATGTAATGCTACATCGCACATAGCACCATCCTAGCAGAAAAACGGATTTTTTCAAAAAATGGCACTTAGCACCTTTCTACTGATAGGTATCCAATTGTTAATCCACTGACATCTAATTTATTTCAATTGTTTTCATAACTACAAGCTGGCAGCTGTGCGAAATTTTAAAATCCCGTTTTTAGCCTACTTTCGATTTTTGCAAAAAATGAAAGTAGACTTATGAGATCACTACAGGGCGAAAAAAAGTGTGTCTGTCTGTGTGTGTGTATGTGTGTGAGTCTGTGTGTGTGTGTGTGTGAGTGTGTGTGAGTGTGTGTACTCTGAATATCTGTACCCCCCCCCCCCCTATCAATTCGAACAAGGTGAGCGCAAATTGAACGAAATTTGGTACAAAGGTAGCACTATTGGAAATATCTGTTCCCGGAGGAAACAGGGTGTAAAATTGTCCGATTGAGCTATGTACATTAACAAATTCCAAAGAAATTTGATACAATGGTCCGGCTAGCTCAAAACAGTTGCCAGCGTTTCGCCCCAGTGTACCAATGGGCTCTTCAGTTGGTTATGGTACACCTCACCAAGACGCATGGCTAGTACATACTGTGAAGGCCGCTGCAAGGCACAAATGTTGCCACGAGCAGCGCCAATGTACTACGGAAGTCAAAACTTCCTTTCAAAAGTAATGTTAGCATACCTTGCTAATCCATATTGGAAATATCTGTTCCCGGAGGAAACAGGGTGTAAAATTGTCCGATTGAGCTATGTACATTAACAAATTCCAAAGAAATTTGATACAATGGTCCGGCTAGCTCAAAACAGTTGCCAGCGTTTCGCCCCAGTGTACCAATGGGCTCTTCAGTTGGTTATGGTACACCTCACCAAGACGCATGGCTAGTACATACTGTGAAGGCCGCTGCAAGGCACAAATGTTGCCACGAGCAGCGCCAATGTACTACGGAAGTCAAAACTTCCTTTCAAAAGTAATGTTAGCATACCTTGCTAATCCATATTGGAAATATCTGTTCCCGGAGGAAACAGGGTGTAAAATTGTCCGATTGAGCTATGTACATTAACAAATTCCAAAGAAATTTGATACAATGGTCCGGCTAGCTCAAAACAGTTGCCAGCGTTTCGCCCCAGTGTACCAATGGGCTCTTCAGTTGGTTATGGTACACCTCACCAAGACGCATGGCTAGTACATACTGTGAAGGCCGCTGCAAGGCACAAATGTTGCCACGAGCAGCGCCAATGTACTACGGAAGTCAAAACTTCCTTTCAAAAGTAATGTTAGCATACCTTGCTAATCCATATTGGAAATATCTGTTCCCGGAGGAAACAGGGTGTAAAATTGTCCGATTGAGCTATGTACTGTTACGTTTACGGTTCTTGAAATAACCGGTCAGGCATATACAAATACACTACCGTACTTCTTTATTCAGCAAACCTTACACTACTAAATATTAATGTAGTGTTCATTAATATTTAAACTGGGAACGTCGAGCTCTAGTCTTTCTGAAACTACTACACTCCAAGTCTCAACACTGCCTTTTCACCGAATCCTAAATCTCTTCTCTCGCATCGTCGCCTTCTCGATTCATCCACTGCCAGCTTGCCGGCCCAACTCACAATTGCAGCCAGCGCGCCACGCGCTCGCACGAGTCTGCCACCAGGTGCGCTCACACGTGTCTGTCACACTGTCCCCTCCTTAAGATTGTTCCGTCCCGGAGCAGACACCTCGTCTTTGGGACCAGCAGCATGCCAGAATTTCAATCCCTGTGCGCCGAAAGACTTCGTCTAGCATGCTTCTTACGATCCTCCAGTCCAATCCATCCTGCCCACAGCCCAACTTGGGCACAGCTAATCTGGATATGTTCCGCTGCAGTAGGAGCTCTCGCATCGCAAGTAGACTATCCCAGACGGCACGATAGGTCGGTTTCTGATGGGAAAGTTCTTTCGTCACTAGATAGAATAGCGATCGCTCGTTCCTGGGTAAATACAACACGTTTCCGACACGAAGCTCTTGACGCTGCAGCTCTTCAATCCCACCATACTTCCGCCGGAATACTTGAGCGATTCCTCGGCTCATCCTCAGGTCCTTAGCCACAGAGTGAGCCAAGGCATACTCACTGGAGGTTTGGAATAAATCCTGCCGAATCTCAGTACTGACGCCATAACAAACATTGCGGTCAGTACCACATTGGGACATGAATTCTTCGAACGATCGTTCCGACTCCGGGACTCGACATACACGGGCGAGTTGCCCGTGCTCCTCGTCATGGTTGTCGCCCAGGAACGATGCCAGCCGATTGAAGTGGACCACTCGGGGTTTGCCATTCGGTCTCCTCCTGATACGGTAGACGACGTCATTAATCCTCTTCAGTACCTCATATGGTCCGTCCCAGGAGCGTTGCAGCTTTGGAGAGAACCCTCGCCGTCGTTTAGGGTCGAAAAGCCAGACTAGATCTCCTGCTTGGTACCCGCCTGATTCGGCTCTTACGTCGTATCGCTCCTTCATCCTGTCGCTCGCATTCTGAATGTTTGTGCGAACGCGGTCGTGAATGTCATCCATCCTTCGACGAAGGCCGGAGATGTAGTCCTCCCCAACGACATTATCCTCAGGTTTGCAACCGAACGCCAGGTCACACGGCAACCGCAGTTCTCGGCCAAACAGCACATTAGCTGGTGTTTGGCCTGTGGTCTCATGGATAGAAGAGCGGTATGCCAGTAGAAACAAGTGGAGAAACTTGTCCCAGTCCCGCTGGTGGTCGGAGACAATTTTCGACAGGTATTTCTCTACTGTCCTGTTCATGCGCTCCACCATTCCATCGGACTGTGGGTGCAGGGCAGTCGTTCTCGTTTTCCGGATTCCGAGAATCTGGCACATCTCCTGGAACACCGACGACTCGAAATTTCGCCCCTGATCGGAATGCAGTTCCAAGGGTACACCAAATCGGCTCACCAGCTCCTTTATTAGCGTCTCGGCAACCACCACAGCTTCTTGGTTGGGCAACGCATATGCCTCTACCCACTTGCTGAAGTAATCTATTGCCACCAAGATGTATTTATTCCCACTCTCAGTCGTAGGGAAAGGGCCCGCTACATCGATGGCGATCCGTTCAAACGGGGCACCAACGTTGTACTGTCTCATCGCTGCTCTTCCCTTCTTCTGTGGCCCGTTCGCAGTGGCACAAACCACGCACTTCCTACACCATTCACGTACGTCATCTGAGTAATTAGCCCAATAAAACCGCTCTCGAACTTTCTCCATGGTTTTTCGAACTCCAAGGTGCCCCCCAGAGGTTCCATCATGCAGCAACTGTAGTACCTCGGGCACTCTGTTTCGTGGAACAATACCCTGTAGCCTCTCCTGAGCCCCGTCCTCTCTCCCCAGTACCCTCTTTAGCACCCCGTTTTCCAAAATCACGGAATTCCATTGAGCCCAGTAGGCTTTCACAGTGCGCGTGTAGGGTGCTACCTCTTCCCAAGTCGGTCGTTGCTCAGACGTCTTCCACCGCAGTAGGTGTTTTAAGTCCGGGTCATTTTCTTGATCCTTACGGATTTCCTCATCCTTCCAGTGGTCGTCGATCACAGTGCTTCTTCTCACTGCTGCAACTTTTTCGTCAATCCGATTGCAGTGCTTGCAGTCTTGTGCGCATGGTCTCCTTGACAGAGCATCAGCATTTCGGTGCTTAAGGCCAGCCCTGTGTTCAGTGTCGAAGTCGTACTGCTCGAGCCTTTCAATCCACCTGGCTACCTGTCCCTCCGGGTTCTTGAAGCTCAGTAGCCACGTAAGCGCTGCATGATCAGTCCGTAGAAGGAACTTCCTCCCATAGAGATATTTGTGGAAATGCTCCACTGACTTCACTACAGCGAGCAATTCCCTTCTAGTTACGCAGTAGTTCCTCTCCGGTTTAGAAAGAACCTTGCTGAAGTAAGCTATCACCTTTTCTTGCCTACCTTGCAGTTGGGAAAGCACGCCACCTACTCCCACATTGCTAGCATCGGTGTCCAAAACGAATAGTCCTTCCGGTTGTGGGTAACTCAGGATAGGAGCATTGGTCAATACCTCCTTCAGTTGTTCGAAGGCTTGTTGACAGGTCGCATCCCACACAAAACTCCGACTTTCCTCGGTAAGTCTGGTCAGAGGCTTAGCAATGTTAGCATATCCTGGCACGAATCGACGGTAATAGGTGCACAGTCCGAGGTAACTCCTGACTTCTTGCTTATCTTTCGGTACTGGCCATTCCTTCACCGTGTTAATCTTTTCCGGATCCGCGGTGACTCCCTCTCCGGAAACAACATGGCCGAGGTAGTTAACTTGTTTCCGAAACAGGAAGCACTTCCTGGAGTTAAGCTTAAGGTTGGCTTGCTTAAGACGTAAGAACACCTGGTCGAGATTTCTCAGGTGATCTTCAAAAGTTCTTCCCAGAACGATGATGTCATCCAGGTAGACCAAGCATGTTTCCCAAGACAGCCCTTTTAAAACGCGATCCATCAGTCGTTCAAAGGTCGCAGGGGCATTACAGAGTCCGAATGGCATAACTGTGAAGTCCCAAAGCCCAGAACCAATCGTAAAAGCGGTCTTCTCCTTGTCCCTGGGGTCCAATCCTACCTGCCAGTATCCACTCTTGAGATCCAACGTGGAGAAGATCGTGCTCCCACCCAAGGTGTCTAGGGTGTCATCGATGCGTGGTAGTGGGTAACTGTCCTTTTTCGTCACATTGTTCAGTTGACGGTAGTCTACACAAAACCGTGTAGATCCATCTTTCTTCTTCACCAGGACCACTGGCGAAGCCCATGGGCTGCTTGAAGGTTCAATCACCCCATCGCGAGCCATATCATTTATTATCTGCTCTGCTTCCTCTCGCTTGGCTAGTGGTAATCTTCTGGGAGTCTGGCGAATTGGTCTTGAGTCACCCGTATCGATGCGATGTTGAACCACGTTCGTTCTTCCGTTACTGGTCCCGTCCTGGAAGGCATCCTTATGACGTCGAAGAAGTTCCCTCACTTCTCGGCTCTGCCCAGGATTAAGCTCTTGACACGCTGCCTCGATAAGACCGTCGAGCCACACCGAAGATATATCGGATGAGGAAGTAGCTGTTTGTACTTGGCGTACGACGGAGGACACAGACGAACAGCTTCCCAAACTGGTTCCTTTCCGAACGATTATCGAGCGATCATTAAGGTTCATTACTCGCACAGGAATTTTCGCCCCTGCACGGACCAAAGCTCTGGCTACCAGTATTCCACGTTCAGGTTCATCGTCAGCAAACCTAGGCCCTACCATGACGACACAGCCATGAGGAACTCCACCATCCAGCTTTCCTTCTACCATCACTTCACTAAGCCCAGGTAGTACAACATCTACCGCTGCGATCACCCGTACCGATGAGGCGTTCCTCCTCTGCAGCACTACTTCCTCGTTTCCGACTCTCAAAATCCCACTCTCCAGGTCCAGTCTAAATTTATACTCAGTCATGATATCCATCCCGAGAATGACGTCCTCCTCCACTTCAGCGACCAAGACACGATGGCGAAACTGGGTATCACCGATGACGAAGTTGACGTCTACCTCCCCGTGAACGTTGGCTGGTTCCCCCGTAGCCGTTCGCAGTGTCCATCTCGTGGTTGTTACTGTTCGTCTCACGATGCCTGGTCTGATTATTGTCATTGTGGCCCCTGTATCCAGCAGTAGGTCTCTGGGCTCTCCGTCCACATGGCCACTAATAAAAAATAGATTTGGCTTGACAACCCAGAGACGCGACGATAGAAGTGGGGGCATTTCTGGTGTTGCCACTGGTTGACAGTCGCCCCTTTCTATCAACCCTGTTTAGTTTTCCTGTGGCTGGTGCTTCCCGTTCATAAACTTAGGGCATCGATCTCTGAGATGCCCCATCTCCCCGCAGCCCCAGCACCTCGTCCGTTTCTTCTTGGACTGCAAGGCTTGAAGTACTTTCTCCACGATTTCTTCTATGGAAGGCACTGGCTGGACCTCCTTGTCTCTCTCCAGAGCTCGAATGCGAGCCTGGCCGCGCACGGATTGTTCGACAGCCTCAAACTCAAGAGCCAGAGTCAAGGCATCATTCAATGTTTGCGGACGCGCCAGTTTCACAGCCCGCTGCGTATCAATCTCGCGGAGCCCATCGAGAAACTTCTCGGTAGCAAGACTCTCATACACATCGCTGGGCACTGTTGGATAGGCGCTCCTAACGAGACGTACTATGTCTGCTTCGAACTCCTGTAGGTTCTCGTTGGGTCTCTGACAACGGTTTCTCAACTGGGAGCGATACAGCTGTTCCATGTGACGATGACCGAACCGCATTTCAAGTTTCTGTACAAGAATGTTGTAGTTCTGCCTTTCCGACAAGGGAACAGCCTGCAGGACTCGTAGGGCCTCCCCGCGCAGCGACAAACTCATCAATGAAGCCTTCGTGGCATCCGACCATCCATTAATCATGGCAGCGGTCTCGAACAAGGTGAGGTATTCTTCCCACGCAGACTTCCCATCGAAAGTCGGCAGGTCAGTCCGACCAAACGCGGAAACAGGTATACGCTCCTTACCTTCCGATGGTCCACCAGCGGTAATGATTTCGTTTTCCTGCTTGTCTTTATTTGGAAGCACACCGCTCGCAAGCTCGTCCTCAAATTTCCGCAGGGATTCTTGAAATTCTTCCCTCAGTTTGGTTTCGGTAGTGAGCGTTACTTCTTGAAGTTTCCTCTCGAGGTTGGCAGTATTTTCCATTAACTTCCTTTCCAAATTCTCTGAGTTTTCCGCTATTTTCTTTTCCAAGTTTTCTAATACCTGACACAAACCCTCAGTCCCACCAGTAATCTCGAAAAGAAATGTTTCTGGATCCTCACCTGTGTCCACCAGTACCTGTCTTAACCTCGCTTGCAGCACAGATTTTATTCCCGTAGAATCAACTTCCCTTTCTTCCAGTTCCTGACGTAACTCCGAAACCTTCAGTGCTGAAAGTTTAACTTTCCTGGTCGTCATTTCACACTCTAAAATGCGGTACCTCAAGACTTTCACTATGTATTTACTCTATAGCCTGACCCCACACGTCTGACACCAGTTGTTACGTTTACGGTTCTTGAAATAACCGGTCAGGCATATACAAATACACTACCGTACTTCTTTATTCAGCAAACCTTACACTACTAAATATTAATGTAGTGTTCATTAATATTTAAACTGGGAACGTCGAGCTCTAGTCTTTCTGAAACTACTACACTCCAAGTCTCAACACTGCCTTTTCACCGAATCCTAAATCTCTTCTCTCGCATCGTCGCCTTCTCGATTCATCCACTGCCAGCTTGCCGGCCCAACTCACAATTGCAGCCAGCGCGCCACGCGCTCGCACGAGTCTGCCACCAGGTGCGCTCACACGTGTCTGTCACAGTACATTAACAAATTCCAAAGAAATTTGATACAATGGTCCGGCTAGCTCAAAACAGTTGCCAGCGTTTCGCCCCAGTGTACCAATGGGCTCTTCAGTTGGTTATGGTACACCTCACCAAGACGCATGGCTAGTACATACTGTGAAGGCCGCTGCAAGGCACAAATGTTGCCACGAGCAGCGCCAATGTACTACGGAAGTCAAAACTTCCTTTCAAAAGTAATGTTAGCATACCTTGCTAATCCATATTGGAAATATCTGTTCCCGGAGGAAACAGGGTGTAAAATTGTCCGATTGAGCTATGTACATTAACAAATTCCAAAGAAATTTGATACAATGGTCCGGCTAGCTCAAAACAGTTGCCAGCGTTTCGCCCCAGTGTACCAATGGGCTCTTCAGTTGGTTATGGTACACCTCACCAAGACGCATGGCTAGTACATACTGTGAAGGCATACTGTTTCCTCCGGGAACAGATATTTCCAATATGGATTAGCAAGGTATGCTAACATTACTTTTGAAAGGAAGTTTTGACTTCCGTAGTACATTGGCGCTGCTCGTGGCAACATTTGTGCCTTGCAGCGGCCTTCACAGTATGTACTAGCCATGCGTCTTGGTGGGGTGTACCATAACCAACTGAAGAGACCATTGGTACACTGGGGCGAAACGCTGGCAACTGTTTTGAGCTAGCCGGACCATTGTATCAAATTTCTTTGGAATTTGTTAATGTACATAGCTCAATCGGACAATTTTACACCCTGTTTCCTCCGGGAACAGATATTTCCAATATGGATTAGCAAGGTATGCTAACATTACTTTTGAAAGGAAGTTTTGACTTCCGTAGTACATTGGCGCTGCTCGTGGCAACATTTGTGCCTTGCAGCGGCCTTCACAGTATGTACTAGCCATGCGTCTTGGTGAGGTGTACCATAACCAACTGAAGAGCCCATTGGTACACTGGGGCGAAACGCTGGCAACTGTTTTGAGCTAGCCGGACCATTGTATCAAATTTCTTTGGAATTTGTTAAGGTAGCACTAGCAAAGGACACCACAGTGTCATGTTTTATATCGCCACCATCTTGACGGAAACGTAATGGCGGCCACACAAATGTTCAAAGCTTAAATCAAATTACGACTAACCTAATCATCCGATCTCTACCAAATTTTGCAACAACATACCTTTATGGAGGGAGCATCCTTTGACAAATCTAATAGGTCATTAGCCTAATAGTTTGCGGATGGCGGCCATCTTTGTGTCAAAATCGATTACCCCTATTAATTCGAACACGGTGAAACCGAATGGAATGAAATTTGGTATAGAGATAGCACTAGCAAAGGGCACCTCAGTGTCATGTTTTATATCACCGCCATCTTGACGGAAACGTAATGGCGGCCACACAAATGTTCAAAGCTTAAATCAAATTACCACTAACCTAATCATCCGATCTCTACCTAATTATGCAACACCATACTGTGCCCAACTCTAGGAATGGGTATTCCAAGTTTCAGACACCTAGATATCAAGGGAAAGGCTGTAGCCGCTTTTGAAAGTTCAGATATTTGAATATCGCGCTACATTGCTTCTCGAAGCATTTAGAAGAATTTTACCGATAGTTGGATGGCAAGTGACGTAGCGAGTAACAGCAGAGGTGGAGGCTATTTATTGATTAAATAGTTAACTATGGAGTAGAGACTTGAGACTGGGATCAGATTACTGGCACGGCCAAATGAAAGAGAACGCAATTAGTATCAAGTAAATCGGACCAGGGATTCAAGAGATATGAGGATTTCCAGATATCAGGCGATGACGCGTGACCCTGACCGTTTTGAATAAAAGCCAGCTGGAGCAGGCATAGGTAGCTCACTTCAACACAAGCACTTGGCAAGCAAGTTGCGTCTACGCTGAGCCAAGGCACATGGTTGCCGAATCTACGCAGAAGTTCTTTTCAAATCGTGATAGTCACGAGAAGTGCTGCGCAAACGAGTTGGAACTTAGTAAGTTTCTGGTGAGGAGAATCACTGAGGTGATTGTTTTTCTACAGACATTGGTGGAAATATTTATATTTCTAAAAGGACATATGCTAGACTCTGTCTAGAAAATAGTATTTTGTCACAGTCCAATAGTAACTTAATACTTGGATGTTTAAATCCATTTCAAGTCAGTTTTCATTTTTGTAACTATTTAACCACTTCGATCTGTCAGTACATTGAAGACTAGTCTATAACGGTGGCGTTCATTAGTCTACGCAAGGGAAACTGCAAGTTGTCTAGCGCATGGCAGATGGTGATATTAATAAACCATGCCCAGGGAACGATCTTCAGAACAGCCGTTAATTGCTTAGACTGTCAATGTTTTTCTTGTACTGATGAGATTACAGTGAGTTATGTTACAACTGACATATCTAAGAAGAAATCACTTAGATCTGACCCTTTTCAAACAAACTGTTATGGCTTTGATAGAAGCTCATATTATAATGGAACCACAGTTTATTCAAACGTCGAAAGATACTACCACTATGTCTGACTAGACGATTTGTGGGTCTACAATGGCGGCCGATACAAGGATTATACGTGCTTGTCCGATAGGGCATGTCTATGGATAAATCTGGTATAGACCAGGTTTACTACACTTCAAGACCATCAAGAAATGTAAGCCACATTTGAATTATTTTATGCCTAGCTAATTGGAACAAACTATTTTTCTGCAGATGACCAACACATTTTTTTCGTCATATTTAAAGCTTGCAATGATTTACGCAAGACTTGTTAGAGTCATTCTGAGCATTTTCAACACTCAGAACAGTTTAGGATCGATGACCGAGCATTTCGAGCATTTATTTGAATTTTTCATATTTTTGGGAAACCACGGTAATCAGCCGATGTAACTGTAAAAGTTAAATTTATTTTTGTTGAGGAATGTTTTTTTTTTCCATATTCGAAGGTTCGAACATGTGGATTCTCACATAATGAGATGAGAATTAAACATATTTGAAATGATACAAATAATAATAATAATAATAATAATCCACTAATAATAATAATAATAAATTTCATAATTTTTCTAAATAATTCTTGGATATTATATTTTATAATTATCATATTTATTGAGAAAGAGCCTATGAAGTAATTTAAACATTTCTAGTCTGGAACAGGAGATTTTCCGAAGGAGAGTGGTTACCGCAAGCCCGCATTCAACCAACATTTCAGTTCTGGTTGAACAGTTGATATTTGCTATGAGCAAAGTATATGTTTCAGATAACACGGAGAGGCATGAAACGGGAAGCAAATGATATTTGTATCAAATAGGATATTTTTGTATTTATATAAAATCATGACGTAAATACACTCGAAAGTGAAATGAAGCTTTTCATAAGTATGGTAAATTCACGGGTTGAACTGAATGGTAAAATAAAATAAACTTGTCAGTTTATTAATCTTCCAGTGTTGATAACAAGCAGAGGCTTGATTTATTGTATAAATTTTGGGAAGAAAATTTATGTGTGTGGAGTAGTTGAAATGCCATTCCCAGGTGCGCATGTTAAGTCGCAGGAATGAAGGTTTTTTCGAGCATCAATCAAATAGCAGGTTCGATGGCTCAGGTTTATAGTAGGAGTATTGGAGCCACACATTTCGTCGTATGAATGACCCGAAGGTTATTTCTTGAAACCATCAGTTCTTATTTCAACCTTGTTTACGAATTCCATTTAGACTTTGATTTTGCTAGAACCCGGATTTGTCATGATAGTAGTTTATTCTTCTTCAGAGGAAGACCTTTGCCGTTGTTGTTGTTGTTATAATATTGTGTTCTTACACAGATAATAGAATGGGCTACTGCCAATTAAAAATAATTCTTTAACCACGAATAATTTGAAGGATATTTTCAAATCCTAGTACCATGAACTAAATGAATTTATTATAAAACTACAATTCTAATTTCCGCATTCTGTCGAAGAATTGCAAGTTGTAAAAGTTACTAGAAATGGCCATAAATATAAATATTATTTTCATAATGTTTCCAAGTGGAAAATCTAATAGTTGAATGGTTCAACCATTTATTGATCAAGTTGATGATTCAGAAATCATGTATTTTGTTTGGAACTTGAAGTTCATAATTGAGTCACTTCTCGAATGTTTAATGTCAGAAGAACAATTAATTGTTGTTGTGCTTCGCACAGTTCTTCGATGCTATGCTCAAGGTCAAATACTTTTCAGATGTTATTAATATGTGTTAATAATTTGTGTTGCTTCAATGATGATAATATTTTCAACGATATATTTTTGAAAACTGGAAAACAAGTGAAAGTTTAAGAAATTCTATAAATATTTATTCTACGAGTGTTAATATCATGTAAATAGTCAAACAGTGATCTACGTTATTTCCAGTATGGACAATTCATTTTGAGCTGGAATTAAATGTTAATAATTTTGGAACACAGTCCACAGGACTAACAATCGGACTTGTGTTTTCAAAAAGATTGTCAAATGTGTTTGGAAGATTTCTGTATATTGTGTGTAAATAAGAGTGTGGATCGCCACACGTGGATGATGCTGCTTTGAGCATTCTTGCAGTCAGATTTTAACTTTAAAATAAACTGAGATAATTTTACCAGATGTGTTTCTCCCAATTAAATCTCCTTCTATCCTTATTGTTGCATTGAGCCAAAAATCAGTAAAGCATTTTTTTAATTTGATGTCGTTTTTGCGATTTGCTTTAACCCATCTGGCGCTCCGGGATATTTTGACTCTCGTGCTGACTGATTATTGGTAAAATGCATATGTGGTCGTGCGGACTCCGGTCTAAACGGGCACATAAAATAAGATAGAAAGAGAAATGGCTTCGAACGTGGGTCCCGATTTAGACATGGTCAATCGCATGCCGATTTGAAATTGTGATAATTTTTATAGAAATATTTTGGGAGTTGAGAGATGTCTGGTTTGGATGAATAAATTAGTAGGAAACCCAATTAGTGGGGAAACTTAAAAATTTAACTGGTTAATAATTAGAATGGGTTTGATTATTTTTGATAATGGCTTAACCATTAGGGCGTCAAGTAAATTCAGTAGTAAACGTTCGATGACTGGATATACACATTATTAGAATCCAGGTGGAGGATATTTGAGAACTTGCATATTTTTCTTGTGATATTGTGGTAAATGTAATTCGTAAAAGTAGAGACTTTTGTTTTTCCATCACGTCAATATTAGGACAAATCTCATTTTATTATAGTGTTCCAATTAGCTATTCATATTTCTTGTTCTAGTTATAAGCTTGTGTTTGCCACTGTTGTATACCCCTAAGTTTTGAATATTAATTGAAATTATGGAAGAAATGATGAGGATGATGAGGAGTTTGGAGGAGAGTTCAAAAGAGGCTGGACTGCGTGTAGCAGCCATTATGAAAGAAAATACTGAGGCTTTAGAAAAGAAACTTAAAGAAAATTCTGATTCCTTAGAAAGCAGGTTAAAAGATAACTTGAAAGAAAATTCTGATTCTTTAGAAAATAAACTTAAAGAAAATTCTGATAAACTCAAAGAAAATTCCGATTTGTTAGAAAGCAGGTTAAAAGATAACTTAAAGGAAAATTTAAATAGTAAATTTAATTCAATGGAAAGTAAATTTAAAGAGAATTCTGAGATTTTGAAAATGACACTTGAAAGTAAAATGAATAAATTATGCGATAAAACACATGAGCTCGAAACTTCATTAGCTACTAACGCAAGTTTAATGGACGATAAATTTCGCGATGCCGATCTTCGATCCCAAAGCTTAGCTGATAGGATAGAACATGGTCTTAGGAAAGTTGGTGAAGACATGGTCAACCTGGAAGTCCGAGTGAAGAAGGAGAGTAACGAGATGGGAATTCTAGTTGTTCAACGTTCAACGGAACAATTCAAAGAACTTGTCATGGGAGAAATAAGAGAAGGTGTGATTAGTGAATTGCAAACTGAAATTAAAACCACAGTTGTCAATGAAATTAAAGACACACTCAAGCTGGAGAATCAAGAGGGAATCAAGGAGATTAGGGAATCTTTGTCATCCCACATTGAAGTAATTGCCAAGGATATCCAAGCAACTCAGAAGGACATATCAGATATGACAGGGTCATTGAAAAGTCATGAGGCTGTTATGAACCAGATATCCATTGATGTTAAAGACAATTGTAAAGAGACTGAAGCAATTAAGAAGATGGCAGAAGAAAACCAGAAGGAACTTGAGGCTATGAAAACTCAAATAAAGGATGAGAAACAGTCTGATCATCTGTTGAAAATGCCGAATGTAAGGGGAAAGGAACAGATGCAGATAAATCTAGGAGGAGCTAGAGAGACTGATAGACAGGATGAGGTCAGGACAGTATTTCAATCCAACCCCATAACTGTATTTAAGAATATAGAAGATAAGCCTTCTAAATTTTCAGGGCGAGATTCTGTAACACCCGTGGAATTTTTGAGAGAAGCAGGTGATTACCTGAAAGATTCTAAGATCCCTAAAGAAAGACAGATCCGAGTGATAGGGAAGTTCTTGGAAGGTCTTGCACTTTTGTGGTTTAGAGCATTTAGATCCACTCTAACCACTTTTGAGGAGTTTTCTCGTGGGCTATTGAAGAAGTTTTGGTCCCCGGAAACCCAACAGCAAGTTAGAGCAGAGTTATATTCGAAGAGATTCTCGACGTCACAACCTACTCGATACTCTACGTACTTTTCTGGACAGCTGTCTAAACTTCAACATTTAGATCCGCCGATGCCAGATAACGAGTTGATTACTGCATTGATACGTCAATTTCCAGCAGACGTCCAGAGGACTTTGATCGCTGCTGATATCTACAATATGGAACAATTTGATGAAGTATTGCAGAAGCTGGATCATACAAACGCTCAATTCTTCCATCAGAAGGGAGCAAAGAATAACAACGCTGTGTACGCTGTTATGGCTGATAGTTATTCTCAAACACCTCGAGAGATTCGAGAAGGGCGAGAAGAGAAAACGCCGAGGGAAGATTCCAATAGAAGAGGATGGAACCAATACAGTAACAGATACAGTTACAAGCCATATGCGAGACCAGATGGTGCTAATCGATACAATACTCGATGGAGAAGACCACGAGACAGTCAAGGAAGGTACCAGGAAAGAAGATCCTATGGTAGAAATAACTACAATAATAGAGGGAATGTAGATACTCGTCAGTCCAATGAGGAGTTTAACAAGGAGACGAGGAAAAATTTGGAAGCAAGACACCAAGATAACTTGCAATTTTTGGAGCAGAGGCCCAATGATCCAGGTCCATCGGGAACACAACAATCCCGGGGGAATGGTAATGAAAAAAAAAACTTCGAATTCACAGTAGAAGATAGAATTTTGAATACTTTCACTTCCAGAATTATTAAATGGCAAGCAGAGGATGATGATTTAATTCAACAGAATGACGAACGAAAAGAAATGGGTACCAGAATTAGAATGCCAATCATTTCATGCGAAGTATTCGGTATGCCTGTCGATACTTTGATCGATACTGGGGCTATGCTTTGTCTGGTGAGTGAGAAGCTTTATATTCTGTGGAAGCTCAAAGAGAATTTAGAGGAGATTCCAGTATCAGGAATTAAGATCCAAGGAATAATACCCAATAAAATATCTCTGTGCAAAACACAATTATACTTATGTATTACGATTGGAGGACATGATTTCCGACATGTGTTTGTTGTAATGAAGGACATGGCTTTTGACATGATATTGGGAGCAGATTTCATTCAGAAATATCAAGCAGTGATAGATATGAAGACAGAGACGATTAAATTCAAGAATACCGAAGAGATTAACTTCGAGGGAAAAGAAGAGGAAGACATCGAGGGAGATGCTCAATGGTCTCTGATTTTTCATGAAGCTGAAGGAAGAGAAGTCTACACTGAGAAGGAGTCCCCAGAGTTAGGGAAGATTTTGGAAGAGTATCAAGATATTTTTGACATTAAGCCTGGTGAAATTAAGGATTTTGAATATCATATTCGTGTAAATGATGATGCACCTTTTCATGCTAAATTGTATCCAGTAGCAGAAAAGCATCGAGAAAGAGTAAAAGTGCTTATCAAGGAAATGGAAAACAACAATGTGATTGAAAAGTACACTACATCATATGTCAATCCATTAGCAGTAGTGTCTAAGCAAGATGGAAGTCTGAGGCTATGTTTAGACGCGCGAAATTTGAATTCAAGATTACTGCCAGAGTATGACAGACCACCAATCATTAGGGAACTGTTAAGGAAATTCCAAGGCAAGGTCTGGTTCTCTAATATTGATCTCACTTCGTCCTACCATCATATTAGGCTTAGTGAAGATTCTAAGAAGTTTACAGGATTTATGTTTGACCAGCAGACATATGTATTCCGCCGTTTACCATTTGGAGTCAAAACATCTGGATCAGTTTTGATCAGAGCCCTAGAACAAAATTTGAGTCCTGAAGTAAAAGAGATAGCAATTCGTTATATTGATGATATCTTAATTGCATCTGAGACTAAGGAGGAACATTTGTTACATCTTCAAATGTTATTCGCAGATTTGAGAAAAGCGGACTTCAAGGTAAACCTTCGAAAATGTCAGTTCTTTCGAAAGGAAATAAAATTTTTGGGTCACATTTTGGATGGAGAAGGATACCGTCCCAATGAGACGAAGATACAAGCAATTGCAAATTTCCCTAGACCTACTAGAGTGAAGAATGTCCGCAGTTTTCTCGGGACATGCCAATTCTTTGCAGGGCATTGTCCGAACTTCACCAAGACAGTTGCGCCATTGCAGGAATTGTTAAAGAAAGGAAATAAATGGAAATGGGATAAAGATTGTGAACAATCATTTCAAGATGCCAAGAGGTTATTGGTAAACAGTGTGAAATTGGAGTATCCTGACTTTACCAAGAATTTCATCATAGAATCTGATGCATCCACCGTAGGGATTGGAGCTATTCTACTTCAAGAGGATGAAGACCACAAGAGACATTACCTGGCGTTCATTAGCAGGAAACTTCGTCCATCAGAGAGGAATTATTACACCACAGAGTTAGAAGCACTTGCTGTAATATTCGCATTGGAGTCGTGGAAGAAAATGTTAATTGGACATTCAGTCATTGTGAGGACTGATCACCACGCATTGGAGTTTATTTTGAGAACAAACTTTGCCAGCGATAGAATAACTAGATGTTCACTTTTTATTCAGCAATTCAACCTAGTTATTGAACACACTCCTGGAAAGTTGAATGTGGGAGCTGATTTGTTGAGTAGAGCAGTGGAGTCTACATCTAAGGTTTTTCAAGTTAACCTGACGCAGGAAGATGAAGATACCTTGAGAAGGTTAAGGTTATTGCATTTATCCCAGAGGAGAGACCGACGTCTCAGAAACATTTTTCGTTTTCTACAGGGAAACATGGATCCCAATGATGATGATTTTGTGGAAACTGAAAGAATTTCCAGAGATTTTATGATGTTAGATGATTTAATCTACAAGTTTGCAGATCCCGACCATACGAAGCTGAGAGTAGTGATACCTCCACGATTGCAAAAACCCATTATTTGGATGGCACATAGAATCGCAGGTCATGCTGGAGTAGATAAGACAGTCAACATGATTCAAGAGAAATTTTCGTGGGAGCGAATGCGACAAACTGTCAGAAACACTATTCGAGAATGCGACTTATGCCAAAGGAGTAAACATAATTCCAGATTATTGAGAGAATTACCAAGGCCTATTATTCCTTCTAAGCCTTGCGAAATCTTCGCGACTGATTTATATGGTCCTCTCCCAAAGTCTAAAAGAGGTAACCGATATATTTTGGTGACTATGGATGTATTCAGTAAATACACCATGTTACATCCAATTCAGAAGGCAAACGCAAAGTATTGTGCGAAGAGAATTAGAGACAGCGTGATTCCGGAAGCAGGCAAACCGGAATTCCTTTTATCAGATCGTGGACCTCAATTCACATCATTAGAATTTCGTACCATCATGAATAATCTTGGGATTAGACAATTGTTTTGTTCTATTAGACATCCAGAGAGCAATCCAGCGGAACGCGTGATGGCTGAGATAGCAAAATTTTGCCACCTCTATTGTCCAAATGAGCATTGGAAATGGATGGATGTTCTTTCTTTAGCATCCGAATCCATCAACTCTACGATTCATGAGAGTACTGGACAGATTCCCATGTTGCTACATCATGGAATTAAACCAACACGATTATGGGATCGAATCATCTCTATTCCACCTGAGATTGAACCAAGTCGTCAGATGAGGGAAACTCTAGCTTTAGACAAGTTAAGGAGTCAAGCTGAGAAGAGAGAGCGCAGAGTGAGAGGAAAGCGTTTTCGCAGACCATTGCGCGTAGGAACTCTTGTGTTAGTGAAAAGACCTACACCCTCTGACGTGCAAAATCGAGTGTACTCGAAATTTGCAAGCCTTTACGCTGGACCCTATCGTATTGTGGAAGTAAACAATAATGGAAGCTATGAAGTAGCCAATACACGAACTGGTAACATCGTGGGAACTTATAATGCATCGAATTTGAAGATCTATTATTCAAGAACCAGATGATTTAATGTGTAGATAGGAAAAATAAAAATTTTTCAATTTTTATTTTTTGCTAGGTGTGGGGTGGATGTGCCCAACTCTAGGAATGGGTATTCCAAGTTTCAGACACCTAGATATCAAGGGAAAGGCTGTAGCCGCTTTTGAAAGTTCAGATATTTGAATATCGCGCTACATTGCTTCTCGAAGCATTTAGAAGAATTTTACCGATAGTTGGATGGCAAGTGACGTAGCGAGTAACAGCAGAGGTGGAGGCTATTTATTGATTAAATAGTTAACTATGGAGTAGAGACTTGATACTGGGATCAGATTACTGGCACGGCCAAATGAAAGAGAACGCAATTAGTATGAAGTAAATCGGACCAGGGATTCAAGAGTTATGAGGATTTCCAGATATCAGGCGATGACGCGTGACCCTGACCGTTTTGAATAAAAGCCAGCTGGAGCAGGCATAGGTAGCTCACTTCAACACAAGCACTTGGCAAGCAAGTTGCGTCTACGCTGAGCCAAGGCACATGGTTGCCGTATCTACGCAGAAGTTCTTTTCAAATCGTGATAGTCACGAGAAGTGCTGCGCAAACGAGTTGGAACTTAGTAAGTTTCTGGTGAGGAGAATCACTGAGGTGATTGTTTTTCTACAGACATTGGTGGAAATATTTATATTTCTAAAAGGACATATGCTAGACTCTGTCTAGAAAATAGTATTTTGTCACAGTCCAATAGTAACTTAATACTTGGATGTTTAAATCCATTTCAAGTCAGTTTTCATTTTTGTAACTATTTAACCACTTCGATCTGTCAGTACATTGAAGACTAGTCAATAACGGTGGCGTTCATTAGTCTACGCAAGGGAAACTGCAAGTTGTCTAGCGCATGGCAGATGGTGATATTAATAAACCATGCCCAGGGAACGATCTTCAGAACAGCCGTTAATTGCTTAGACTGTCAATGTTTTTCTTGTACTGATGAGATTACAGTGAGTTATGTTACAACTGACATATCTAAGAAGAGATCACTTAGATCTGACCCTTTTCAAACAAACTGTTATGGCTTTGATAGAAGCTCATATTATAATGGAACCACAGTTTATTCAAACGTCGGAAGATACTACCACTATGTCTGACTAGACGATTTGTGGGTCTACAATGGCGGCCGATACAAGGATTATACGTGCTTGTCCGATAGGGCATGTCTATGGATAAATCTGGTATAGACCAGGTTTACTACACTTCAAGACCATCAAGAAATGTAAGCCACATTTGAATTATTTTATGCCTAGCTAATTGGAACAAACTATTTTTCTGCAGATGACCAACACATTTCTTTCGTCATATTTAAAGCTTGCAATGATTTACGCAAGACTTGTTAGAGTCATTCTGAGCATTTTCAACACTCAGAACAGTTTAGGATCGATGACCGAGCATTTCGAGCATTTATTTGAATTTTTCATATTTTTGGGAAACCACGGTAATCAGCCGATGTAACTGTAAAAGTTAAATTTATTTTTGTTGAGGAATGGATATTTTTTTTCCATATTCGAAGGTTCGAACATGTGGATTCTCACATAATGAGATGAGAATTAAACATATTTGAAATGATACAAATAATAATAATAATAATAATCCACTAATAATAATAATAATAATTTTCATAATTTTTCTAAATAATTCTTGGATATTATATTTTATAATAATCATATGTATTGAGAAAGAGCCTATGAAGTAATTTAAACATTTCTAGTCTGGAACAGGAGATTTTCCGAAGGAGAGTGGTTAGCGCAAGCCCGCATTCAACCAACATTTCAGTTCTGGTTGAACAGTTGATATTTGCTATGAGCAAAGTATATGTTTCAGATAACACGGAGAGGCATGAAACGGGAAGCAAATGATATTTGTATCAAATAGGATATTTTTGTATTTATATAAAATCATGACGTAAATACACTCGAAAGTGAAATGAAGCTTTTCATAAGTATGGTAAATTCACGGGTTGAACTGAATGGTAAAATAAAATAAACTTGTCAGTTTATTAATCTTCCAGTGTTGATAACAAGCAGAGGCTTGATTTATTGTATAAATTTTGGGAAGAAAATTTATGTGTGTGGAGTAGTTGAAATGCCATTCCCAGGTGCGCATGTTAAGTCGCAGGAATGAAGGTTTTTTCGAGCATCAATCAAATAGCAGGTTCGATGGCTCAGGTTTATAGTAGGAGTATTGGAACTACACATTTCGTCGTATGAATGACCCGAAGGTTATTTCTTGAAACCATCAGTTCTTATTTCAACCTTGTTTACGAATTCCATTTAGACTTTGATTTTGCTAGAACCCGGATTTGTCATGATAGTAGTTTATTCTTCTTCAGAGGAAGACCTTTGCCGTTGTTGTTGTTGTTATAATATTGTGTTCTTACACAGATAATAGAATGGGCTACTGCCAATTAAAAATAATTCTTTAACCACGAATAATTTGAAGGATATTTTCAAATCCTAGTGCCATGAACTAAATGAATTTATTATAAAACTACAATTCTAATTTCCGCATTCTGTCGAAGAATTGCAATTTGTAAAAGTTACTAGAAATGGCCATAAATATAAATATTATTTTCATAATGTTTCCAAGTGGAAAATCTAATAGTTGAATGGTTCAACCATTTATTGATCAAGTTGATGATTCAGAAATCATGTATTTTGTTTGGAACTTGAAGTTCATAATCGAGTCACTTCTCGAATGTTTAATGTCAGAAGAACAATTAATTGTTGTTGTGCTTCGCACAGTTCTTCGATGCTATGCTCAAGGTCAAATACTTTTCAGATGTTATTAATATGTGTTAATAATTTGTGTTGCTTCAATGATGATAATATTTTCAACGATATATTTTTGAAAACTGGAAAACAAGTGAAAGTTTAAGAAATTCTATAAATATTTATTCTACGAGTGTTAATATCATGTAAATAGTCAAACAGTGATCTACGTTATTTCCAGTATGGACAATTCATTTTGAGCTGGAATTAAATGTTAATAATTTTGGAACACAGTCCACAGGACTAACAATCGGACTTGTGTTTTCAAAAAGATTGTCAAATGTGTTTGGAAGATTTCTGTATATTGTGTGTAAATAAGAGTGTGGATCGCCACACGTGGATGATGCTGCTTTGAGCATTCTTGCAGTCAGATTTTAACTTTAAAATAAACTGAGATAATTTTACCAGATGTGTTTCTCCCAATTAAATCTCCTTCTATCCTTATTGTTGCATTGAGCCAAAAATCAGTAAAGCATTTTTTTAATTTGATGTCGTTTTTGCGATTTGCTTTAACCCATCTGGCGCTCCGGGATATTTTGACTCTCGTGCTGACTGATTATTGGTAAAATGCATATGTGGTCGTGCGGACTCCGGTCTAAACGGGCACAATACCATTATGGAAGGAGCATCCTTTGACCAAACTAATAGGTCATTAGCCTAATATTTTGCGGATGGCGGCCATCTTTGTGTGAAAATCAATTCCCCCTATTAATTCGAACACGGTGAAACCGAATGGAACGAAATTTGCTACAGAGGTAGCACTAGAAAAGGCCACCTCAGTGTCATGTTTTATATCACCGCCGTCTTGACGGAAACGTAATCGCGGCCACCCAAATGTTAAAGGCTAAAATGTAATTACGACCAACCTAATAATCTAGTCTCTACCAAATTTTGCAACAACAAATCTTTATGTGGGAAGCATATTCTGACCAAACTGCTAGATCATCAGCCCAATAGTTTGCAGATGGTGGCCAAGTATGTGTGCAAATGGATTCCCCCTATCAATTCAAACACGGTGAAACCGAATTGAACGAAATTTAATACAGAGGCAGCACTAGCAAAAGGAACCTCAGTGTCATGTTTTATATCGTCGCCATCTTGACGGAAACGGAATGACGGCCACCCAAATGTTAAAAGCTTAAATCAAATTTCGACCATCCTAATAATTTGATCTCTACCGGATTTTGCAACAACATGCCTTTTTGTGGAAAGCATCTTATGACTGACTACAAGGTCATCAGCCAAATAGTTTGCAAATAGCGGCCATGTATGTGTGCAAATCCATTCCCCAGATCAATTCAAACACGGTGAAACAGAATTGAATGAATAGGTAGCACTAGCAAAGGGCACCTCATATTCATGTTTAATATCCCTATAGCACGTTGTATTTCAACAAGCTACTACAACCAACATTCAATTATACTTCTTGAAAAGGACAAAGAGTTATAACAATACCCATGCATTTAGGAGAAAGTAGGCTATATGTTCTTTACTGAACATCTTGTTACTTCTTGTGTCCTAATCATGCGATTGAAGTTCGAATACCACACGTACACAATAATCGTCATGTAATAGTACTCCAACCTGGCGACCATCTGGAATATTTAGACGGTTCTCAATATCTACGAATCTATCACAACAATAAAATTGAATTTTTGTATGTTGATAGAGGCAATTAACATGAGTAGGATATATGAAAATAGGCTGTATAGTTCTTCACGGAACTACTTGTTAGCCTATTTTCAATTTTGAAAAAAATAGGCTTATGAGATCACCTTTTGTCCGTGTGTGTGTGTGTGTGATTCGTGTGTGTGTCCCCCCCTAATAAAATCTAAACGACAGGAGCGATTTCAATGAAACTCGGAAAGTTCATAGCACTATTCCCGGCGACCTCGACCGTGCCCTTCAAATTTTGTTACGTCTCACCAATCCAACATGGCGGCTGTGCGAAATATTTCACCAGCATTCAATATCTCAGAAACTATTACAGATATTACCCTGACATTTTCTATGGTGATAGAGGGAACTACTATAAGTTCACTTATGTGACTTTTGAAAACCTGGTAACTACAAAACCAACTTGGAGGCCAAGCGAATTTGCGACTTTTAAATAGACGTTTCTCGTGATTTGACCAACCAAACGCAATGAAACTTGGTACAGTATATGTTTATATACATTGTAATGCACCGACATCTAACTTCGTTCAATTGTTTACATAATCACAAGATGGCGGATGTGCGAAATATTTCACCGGTATTCTATATCTCTGAAACTATTAGCGGTATCTCCCTAAAATTTTGTACGGAGATAAAGGGCACTACTGAAAGTCCATCTATAAGACTTTCAAAAACCGGTTAACTACAAAACGAACATGGCGGCCAAGCGAATTTGAAAATTTTAAATAGACCTTTCTCGCGATTTAATGATCCAAGCGCACTGAAACCTGGTACAGGAAATATTTATAAACATTGTAATCCACTGGTATCTAATTTAGTTCAATTGTTTACATAACCTCAAGATGGCGGCAGTGCGAATTTTAAAATTAAGTTTTTATTTCTTGTGATGTAGTCATGCGATCGAAGTGAAAGTTTGAATAATGAACCTACGCAATAATTTTCCTTTAATGCTACATGACTCTATGGCCTACACATTTAACAATCCAACATGGCGACCATCCGAAATATTTAGACGATACTGAATATCTACGAATCTATTTTAGCAATCAAACTGCATTTTTTAATGTTCATAGGGGCTATGAACTTAAGTTCACCTATAGGACTTTAAATAACCTGGTGATCACAAATCCAACATGGCGGTGACGCGAATTATAAATATTCACATGGACGTTTCTCGCAATTTAACCATCCGAGTGCAGTGAAACTTGGTACAGTAAATCCTTATATGAATGTTAATCCACTGGCATCTAAATTATTTCAGTTGTTTCCATAACCTCAAGATGGCAGCTGTGAAAAATTTTAAAATCTCCTTGTTTTTTCTTGTGTCCTAATTATGCGATTGAAGTTTGAATACTACACGTTCACAATAATCTGCATGTAACAGTACATAACTCTAGGACCTACATATATAAAATCCAACATGGCGACCATCCGAAATATTTAGTCGGTTCTTAATATCTACGAATCTATTACAGGAATCAAACTGAAATTGTGTATGTTGATAGTGGCAATTAACATCAGTAGGATATATGAAAATAGGCTGTATAGTTCTTCACGGAACTACTTGTTTTTGATTGAAATGCATTTGGAGGCACAATATTTATTTGTCAGTCTGGAGCATACCTGAATAAATCTGAAGGCTTTCCGACGAGTGAGCGAACCATATACAGCTGCCCATGTGAGAAGAATGGATTTTTCTAATTTAGTCCACACAGTTACCGGAATTGTCCCTGAGCTTTGTTGATGGTCATCGCAAATGCGGGTCGTAACGGAAACTGCAAACGTTTAGAAGCACAAAAACTGCCACTAAACTGTATGAAATACACCCATTTGTTGAAATGTCTCATGAGCCACCTATTGTAGAATGGATTTATTAACTCAGAAATCTCTTCAGAGGTGCACAACAACTGACCAAAATAAATTTCATGAAACGACTCACGTGCCACCTATTGTAAAATGGATTTTCTAGTTCAGAAATCATCTCATGAGTGTGCACAACTCACTAAAGTGAATGAATGGTATATGAACGCATTCTAGACAAACGAGACAAACTACCAGGAAACTTTCATTATAATATGTAGGGATTTGATTTTTGTGTTTTTCTTTTAAAAGGTTTCATACACTAGCGGGCAGACATTCAATGGCTCTGCAACTATATGAGTTTTTTTATTTATTTATTTATTTATTTATTTTGTATTTTGATTTAACTTATATAAAATGTCCCTAAATAATGTATACATTCTTTGAAAAAAGATTAGGCATAACTCATTAATTAAAGCAGATGCAATTATAATTTTCGTGGTGTCGAACACCTTAAGGTGTAACTTTAGGTGGTAAATGTTGTTAATGGTAATGATTCCATTCCGAGTCCGCAAATATGAACTCTGGTTTTGCAGTTCTCAGTCCCACGATCATCTTGTCTCACAGATTTGTTCGGCGATTTGATGACCACCTGTATCACTTCATCGACATATGCTTTGCCGTTGGCGTTTCCTTCCTTCCGCTGCGCCCCTTCTTCACATGTCCCGTTCCATCGACTTCAAACTTATCTCGGATTCTTGTAAGTGTTCACCGTGTTGGTGAAGGTGTTCCAAATTCGAATCCCCAACGTCGTCGAAACTCGCACACATTCTCTGTTTTCCAGAAACACTCCAGGAGACACATCCGTTATTCAAACGGTAACTGCAGCACCCACGAACAAATGAAAGCGTGGCTAAGGTTTCACTACCATTTGAATTATTAAACACACAAGTGGTATTTCCTTCTGCTTTAATTAAAGAGATAGCCTATTCTATATACAATATTTAGTGACACTGTATATATTTATTGGGTGCCGGTCGTGGTGTTGGTGTACCGCACCTGGCTCTCATCCGGAGGTTTCAGGTTTGATTCCCGGCTCCGTCAGGGATTTTAGAATGTGACGTGAGGGCTTGAACAGGGTGCACTCAGATTCGTCACGACAATTGAGTAGCTGTCTGAGAGTTAGGCAGCGTCTCAGTCAAGAAAACCAAGATAAATGACCGAGGGGACCCAACGCGCTGAATGCGTCACCCTTCTTCTATGCCCAAAATTGCGGGTTCAAACCTGGCCGAAGTCGTCGAATTTTTTAAGAGCGTTAAAAATCCCTCAGTATGCCTTCCTTCGGAGGGGAAGTAAAGCCGGCGGTCCCAAGTAATAGATTTATGGTATGTTAAAGAACCTTCCACTAATTACACCTGTGTGAAGCTAAATTATAGGTTAAACATTTTTCAAACGCTCTTAGGTTCCGACGTTCGTCATCAGGAGCCGACTGCGGTGGCATCTGGTAAACAAGTTCTAAACTAGTAGTCGTTGACGGTGGCATTTGGCGGCAAAAGTAGGAACTATTTGAAATAATTCAATGTCTGCAGTCCTTACTTGAATTGAAAACAGATAATACACACTAATGCAGTCAACACAATTAACACCGGTTATCAGGCAAATTCTACACACACCCAAGTACATGTGGCCACATGACCGCGTTATCGCAGCCCCTAAACTGAGGAACCAACCAACCGTGTGACCCTGCAATCTGAATACCAAATAGTTGGGTAGCGGCAGTTTGGTAGACCAAGGTTTCTCCAAGGGCTGTGGGGCAACGGGTATTGGTTTCTTTTTTTAAATAGTATTGTGTGTGATGTGACTGGTATATTTTTTTTCAAAGTTGTGTTGCCTTATTTTCCAAGAAACTCAATATTCTCAAAAATATATCAAGAAACGCAACTCAATAAGGCAGAGGTTCTATTCTAGAAGATGGACCACCCTGAGATTAAACATGGTGAGATTTATATATTTAGATATACTGTAGATCAGCCATTCTCAACCTGGTCCCCCCAGGGGCTCCCATCTAGTGGGACGTGGGTTGGCGACCACGGGACCCCAGCTGAGTCCGGCATTGTTTCCACTTGTGTCGGGCTCCTCTCAGTCTTCTTTCCTATCGACCTCTCTTGGTCAACTCTTGTTCTCATGCGACTCCGACGGCCTAGGGAGTCTTTCAGTTTCCCGCCTTGATTGGCCATTGTCTCATCTTTCCTGATCTCATTCTTCGAGGGGTCAGCCTTTTTTTCATTTCATGTTATCTCCTGCCTTTTGCACAAGGCCCTCATGGAGGCTGAGTGTATGTAGCCCCACCTCTTCTGGTGTACCCTGGATAGTGAGTGCTACACCCTCAAGGGCTCACGGCTGGTGATTTGGGAGTTGGCGACCCTGAGGGATTCCTGAACTGGGTCGGTTTTGTCCCCGTTTTCCTCTGACCTTGGGGTGGGCCCCTCTCCTCTTTCCCTTTCCTATCTACCATCCATGGCTCTCCTACTTTCCAAGTCCCTCCATCCTCATTCTTCGAGATTTGAGGGCATTTCATTTCTTCCTATCCTTTATTTGCCTTATCCTTTATTTGGTAACCATTTCTTCTTCTAGTATGTAAGTTTGTAAATTGTATTAGTTATAGTTTTCATTCTCATCTCATCTTTCACTATCACCCATACCATTAGGGGCCGATAACCAATATGTTAGGACCCTTAAAACAACAATTATCATCATCATCATCATCATCTCAACCTGGTCCTCCCGTCATGCGAGCCAAAATGTGCTCGCGAACACAAGCTCCGTGATATCCATTCTTCAATTCAAATCTGTTGCAAGAACTGGAATAATAGTGTGTTCATTACAAGCTTTGACAGTCAGAAATTTTGTCATTTAGTGAAATCATCACCACCATCATCATCATCATCATCATCATCGATTTTGGCCAACTAAGGACCACGTAAATGACTCTTCATGATTTCAGTTTTCTTTGGCGCCTGTATCCCTTCATTCTCTTGCTCACAGCTTCTCTCATTTCAGGTGTCCAATGTTGTTTCTCCTTGGCCGCTGTTTCTGGCTCTAGAAACTCCTCAAATGTGTGTATCTTATTTTTCTGTTCTGTTGTGATGTTCATTTCTTGTAGATTCTTCTTAGTGTTAGAAAACCTTTTTTCATAAGAGTCGCCTTTTCAATTGGGCTTGTTGAAGTGGTTAAAAATTTTCTTAGTGAGTCTGTCGTCGGGCATTCTTCCATATTAAGCGAATGCCGGCTGTAAGGACAGTGCAGGAAGCGTACCGCGAGATGCCGGAGGAACGATTCCTGCCAGGATGTCCGAAGACAAAATGGCTCGATAATGTAGAGAAGGCGTTCTCAAATTTTTGATATTATGAGTTCCCCCCTCGTGCCCTACCAAGTACCCGAGCACCATTAAATCAAATATAAGAAGAAGAAGAAGAGGAAGAAGAAGTTAGTTATTGTTGTTTTAAGGGGTGGAACTACAAGGTCATATATGCTCCTTAATAATAATAATAATAATAATAATAATAATAATAATAATAATAATAATAATAATAATAATACAAGCATGCGCCTCCCATTCGTTCTCCTATCTTTCCCTCTGAAGTGCTGAATTACCAAGGGATTCACCTCTCACCGGGCTTGCTGCAACTGTTTGCATGACTCATACAGAAAAGATACATTTCCGTGTAGACAGTCGAGTCGAATCAATATATAAGGTGCGTTCAAAAAGTAACGAGCCGGAGGCTGGAATACGCAAACCAGTGACGACATGGCTAATCGTGGCGTGTGTAACGAGGTGTGGTTCCGACCAGAGCGTGGAAGGTCACAACCCGTAGCTAGAGGGCACGCGTGCACGTCACGTGACGATACAAAGCCAGCAGCAGCATGCATCAATCGCCCAACCAAGACCAAGACAGTAGGCCATTCGACATGCTTCCTGGTGTGGTTGAAGACTGTGGGGCACCAATTGGGCACACACTTTCCGCAAGTGGAGTCGTTCCTTCATGATGGTGTGCACACTTCCGACGCTTAATCCGACCACGGCGGCTATGGCGTTCACTGTCACTCGGCGGTCCTGGGTAATGAGTGCATCAACCAGCTGGAAGTTGTCATCGGTAATGCAGGGGGGGGGCCCAGACCGGGCATCATCGGCTAACGACACTCGTCCTTCCCTGAAGCGCTTGTGCCAGGCCTTGACCCTTGCAAGGGACATGCAGTGTTCGCCGTACACTTGTGATATTCGGCGATGAATGTCCGTTCCCCCTACTCCTTTCGCTGTCAGAAACCGAACAACACCTCTTTGCTCTTCGTTAGTGGCCTCCATGTCACTGTTTGCAATGCGACTGGCAGCGTTGGACTTACTTCCTCTTTAAATGCCTCACAATTAATAAATACCTTAAAAAGGTACATTTACAATGGAAGCACCGTAACCTGGTGATCCAGCCGCTAGAGCGCGGGGCAGCGCGGTGGCGGCAGCCATCTAGCGGGAGCGCGGCGTACTGCTAGGCGAGCTACCCCATAAACCTACATTCTCGTTGCGAAAGCTCGCACGGACCCACTAGTCATTAAAAATATCATAATCTGATAAGAGTGAAAAAGTTAAGTGTTGCGTTTCGTTTGCACCTGTGTGTATAATTAAAATAGTTTTCGTGCAAACAGAATCTTTATTCAATTATTGCTTTTTATGAATAATCGAAATAACATTTTAATAATGTACACAAGTACCGCATGAACGAAGAATCCCCCCTGATAAAAATCCTGCGTATGCCATTGGCTGGAACTAAAATGGAAGTTAATGCTTTTTAAACACGTAACTTATTTTGTGACCCGTTCAATTTAACCACACAAGAAATGACATCAACTGTACCAGAAATTTACGTTACAGTTTCGTGGATTATCTCACTTTATTTACACGAACAGACGTTCACATAAGTCGTTGAAACAATAAACACAACTTAAGACAAACTGTACAACATGACTTGATTCAATGTAATTCATTTGTATATCTGTACTTAATCAATTAATATAACTCACGAACACTCCTGAGAGGATAATCACATTGATATTCATTTTACCACTAATAGACTAAAGGTCATACTAGCCATAGACTAATTGACCATTCTATCTGTGACGAGATAAATGAATGTTTCACCACATGTTGAAGAGCGTAATAAAGCATACGTTTGCCATATGTTCCTGTGGGAAGTACCACGGCCTCGTCAATAAGAATGATAAGTGTACAACGCCACTATAGTGTTCCTTGAAGCAACATTACTTACACTGACAAGGAAACTGCTATTTGACTTGAAACTCACATGAGTAATTCCATGGCTAACTCATTGATTGTGATCATTATATTTACAGTAATGTTTTATTATTCTATCTCCCATGATGATGATCCAGCACATTCCATTCGTAAAATGTTGGCAGTCTATTCACAGACGATGCTGGACATTCAAAAGTTAGCTTCAGACTAAAGTACGAATTTTTCACAAAGTTGTTTGAATGCATATCGTAGTCAAAATCCGAAAGATTAAAATGTTCATAAGCTGCACGTGGAGCTAATTGCTTGGGACAGACTAACGCTACTGTTATTTTTAAATCAAATGGAATTCTATGCACCAGGTAGGATGGTGGAGAACCAAAATTTTCACCAATATCCAAAATCCGAAGTTCTTCGTTATTTTGTATGAACAAATAATCATATTCACTTCTATTGATATGGCCATAGTAGAAGAACCTCTTCTCACAATGGCCAAACCCAATGTATCTACATCCCAGAGGAGGAGATGTTATTAAATGTATTGCACTCTGGAAATGAACCAATACTTCCCGATCATAGTGTTCGGCTTCCAACGTATGAATGTTTACATTGGATACAAGCCTTCGTAACCGAAGATACATATGACGTTGTTCCTCACTCCATGTAAGGGTACGTATGTTCTGAGGCCGAGTTTCCATCACTGTAAACCAAGACCTTGGAACAATGTACGTAGCAGAATAATGATATGTACTAGTGCTTTCATCTTGGTAACATTTGGCTGAGTTAATTTGCTGTGCGTTTTCCTTTTCTAAGCAATCGAGAATATCCACTATTCGAGCACCGGAAATAAAAACATTCTTGTTCATCTCACGCTCAACAAATTTCTCGAAGTGAAACATGAATCTATCCGCCATATTTTGCAGCAGCTTTCGATGAGTATTGTTTCGATCTTGGTGATGGAAGTGAAAAGACCAACCCAAAGATATAGGATCATTTTTTGCCATGCGAGTAAGTTCATTGAAGAGATCTAGAAGACGACCAGCGTAGAAACAGCTTCTTGCGGGAGAACCACTCCAACTGTTTGTCACATATCGCCATGTTACCGCTTGCACCAACCGGAACTGAGAACAAGATAAAATTGTCTCTTATTTTGGTTCATTGTAAAAACATACATAAAAATTAAACAAGATGTTCAGTAAAGAACATATAGCCTACTTTCTCCTAAATGCATGGGTATTGTTATAACTCTTTGTCCTTTTCAAGGAGTATGATTGAATGTTGGTTGTAGTAGCTTGTTGAAATACAACGTGCTATAGGGATATTAAACATGAATATGAGGTGCCCTTTGCTAGTGCTACCTCTGTACCAAATTTCGTTCAATTCGGTTTCGCCGTGTTTGAATTGATAGGGGGAATCGATTTGCACACATACTTGGCCACCATCTGCAAACTATTGGGCTGATGTTCTTGACGTTTGGTCAGAATATGTTTCCCACATAAAGATATGGTGTTGCAAAATTTGGTAGAGACTAGATTATTAGGTTGGTCGTAATTACCTTTTAGCTTTTAACATTTGGGTGGCCGCGATTACGTTTCCGTCAAGATAGCGGTGATATAAAACATGACACTGAGGTGCCTCTTGCTAGTGCTACCTCTGTACCAAATGTCGTTCATTCGGTTCCACCGTGTTCGAATTAATAGGGGGAATCAATTTTGACATAAAGATGGCCGCCATCCGCAAACTATTAGGCTAATGACCTATTAGATTGGTCAAAGGATGCTCCCTCCATAAAGGTATGTTGTTGCAAAGTTTGGTAGAGATCGAATGGTTATGTTAGTCGTAATTTGATTTAAGCTTTAAACATTTGTGTGGCCGCTATTACGTTTCTGTCAATATGGCGGCGATATTAATCATGACACTGAGATGCCCTTTGCTAGTGCTATCTCTGTACCAAATTTCGTTCCATTCTGTTTCACCGTGTTTGAATTAATAGGGGGAATCGATTCTGACACAAAGATGGCCGCCATCCGCAAACTATTAGGCGAATGACCTATTAGATTGGTCAAAGGATGCTCCCTCCAAAAAGGTATGTTGTTGCAAAGTTTGGTAGAGATCGGATGGTTATGTTAGTCGTAATTTAACTTAAGCTTTGAACATTTGTGTGGCCGCCATTACGTTTCTGTCAATATGGCGGCGATATAAAACATGACACTGAGATGCCCTTTGCTAGTGCTACCTCTGTACCAAATTTCGTTCCATTCGGTTTCACCGTGTTAGAATTAATAGGGGGAATTGATTTTCACACAAAGATGGCCGCCATTCGCAAACTATTAGGCTAATGACCTATTCATTTGGTTAAAGGATGCTTCCTCTATAAGGGTATGTTGTTGCAAAATTTGGTAGAGATCGGATGATTAGGTTAATCGTAATTTGATTTAGGCTTTGAACATTTGTGTGGCCGCCATTACGTTTCCGTCAAGATGGCGGCGATATAAAACATGACACTGAGGTGCCTTTTGTTAGTACTACCTCTGTACCAAATTTCGTTCCATTCGGTTGCACCGTGTTCGAATTAATAGGGGGAATCGATTTTCACACAAAGATGGCCGCCATCCGCAAACTATTACTCTGATGACCTATTAGTTTGGTCAAAGGATGTTCTCCCCATAAAGGTATGTTGTTGCAAAATTTGGTAGAGATCGGATGATTAGGTTAGTCGTAATTTGATTTAAGCTTTGAACATTTGTGTGGCCGCCATTACGTTTCCGTCAAGATGGCGGCGATATAAAACATGACACTGAGGTGCCTTTCGTTAGTACTACTTCCGTACCAAATTTCGTTCCATTCGGTTGCACCGTGTTCGAATTAATAGGGGGAATCGATTTTCACTCAAAGATGGCCGCCATCCGTAAACTATTACGCTGATGACCTATTGGTTTGGTCAAAGGATGCTCCCCCCATAAAGGTATGTTGTTGCAAAATTTGGTAGAGATCGGATGATTAGGTTAGTCGTAATTTGATTTAAGCTTTGAACATTTGTGAGGCCGCCATTACGTTTCCGTCAAGATGGCGGCGATATAAAACATGACACTGAGGTGTCCTTTGCTAGTGCTACCTTTGTACCAAATTTCGTTCAATTCGCATTCACCGTGTTCGAATTGATAGGGGGGGACAGACATACAGAGTACACACACTCACACACACACAGACACACACACACACAGACACACACACACACAGACACACACACAGACTCACACACACACATACACACACACAGACAGACACACTTTTTTCGCCCTGTGTTGATCTCATAAGTCTACTTTCATTTTTTGCAAAAATCGAAAGTAGGCTAAAAATGGAAATGAACAAACGTGTAGAGTGAGTGAATTAGGTCCGTTGAACTATATAACAACTAGCAGTACCCGTCGCGGCTTCGCCCGCGAATATTTTAGTTGTAAAGATTACAATTAGCAACATCTCAATCATGAATGCTATGACGGATTTATCATTTAATTTTGAATAATAATGATAATAATTTGGTAAAGACCGAAAACAATCAGACAATAAAGACAATATAACACAACAATGTCACATAAATATCAAAATTTCACGAACGTCACGTCCTCCTCAGTTTAGGAGCTGCGACAACGCGGTCACGTCGCATCGCATGTAAAAAATTCGACTCAAAATCACAACACTGTTCCCGCCCACAAACGTAAATAGGAAATAAGTGAGATACAGTACGGTATATTAAACACACTGAGCAAACACAAAATTCATTTACCTAAATTCCTATGGAAAAGTACACATCATTAAATTACACAAGTAAAAAACCTCTAAGACCACCGTTTCTTCCTTCCACCTCATAATATACACCACATCGAAAAACCCTTAGACACGTGTCTGCTTATTTTTTAAATCATTAGTTAATATGCCGAGTATCACATCCCCAAATGAAACCACTCGCGAGATATTGTAATTCAATGAAATTGCACGTTTACCTACTTAACACCTCTTTAGAACCCGAATATCCAAAAATCCTACCTTAGTGGAAGTTTTCGACACACAGCGAACATCTCCCCAAAATTCAATAGTTGTCGCTGGGCGATGATGAGTGAGTGAGTCAATCATGACATTTTTAGCCTACTTTCGATTTTTGCAAAAAATGAAAGTAGACTTATGAGATCAACACAGGGCGAAAAAAGTGTGTCTGTCTGTGTGTGTGTATGTGTGTGTGTGAGTCTGTGTGTGTGTATGTGTGTGTGTGAGTCTGTGTGTGTGTGTGTGAGTGTGTGTACTCTGAATGTCTGTCCCCCCCTATCAATTCGAACACGGTGAATGCGAATTGAACGAAATTTGGTACAAAGGTAGCACTAGCAAAGGACACCTCAGTGTCATGTTTTATATCGCCGCCATCTTTACTAAAACTGAATGGCGGCCACTCAAACGTTCAAAACGTAAAATCGAATAACGACTAACCAAATCATCCAATCTCTACCAAATTTGGTAACAACATACCTTCGTATAGGATGCGTCTTGTGACCAAACTACAAGGTCGTCCGCCATACCATTTCAGGATGGCGGCCGTGCGAATTATGCAAACTTTATAATCCATATCATGGGATCCACCAGTTCCGATTATCGAGCCGAGAATCGTTTTAACTGTTCTAAAGGAAGAGGCACGTACGAAATTAAAAGTTTATTTTGTAATACTATAGTGCAGACGTGATTTTAAAAAGCTCAGCTGATTCATTAATAAGACAAGATGGCAGCGGATATCTTGTGCCTGACTTATATTTCACTAATTTGAGTATTGAATGCAATATAGCGTACTGATAAAAAATAAATAAACTTTGTATGAAATGCTTTATATATAAATAATATACTCCAGTGATGAAATCGTTTAGTATAAATCATTATTTGCTAACAAGTTCTATGTAAGTCATTTTAAATAGAACGATATTCGTTGACACAATTAGCTCAGTGGTAGAGCGATAGCCTGTCGCTCAGATTCCTATGGTTCAAACCCGATCAGAGCTAGTTATTTTGCTTGAAATGTTATATGTTTATTGTTTTGTAATGACTCAGATGTTTTAAAATTAAGCGTTATATTGTGCAAATTATGGTGTAAAATATATATTTAATTAAAACATAAATCGCCAGCAGATTTACTCGAGACATGTAGCTGCCAAAAAGTTAACTTCCAGATTTTATTGAAAAGTTTCTTCTTCTGGCCGCTAGAATGCACTCGCTCTGTTAGGATTATATTGTTCGATATTTCACCACTAGATGTCCCGACTAGTCTACGTGGGGATCCATTGATTACTATACCATTATCATTCTATGCGCATCGAATTTGAAGAATGACAAGTTGATACTACGATACATTTTAACTTTTTATTTTAAAGGGTTTGTAACAACCTATTTTGCGTTACTTGAAAATGTTATTAAGCGTTATATTGTCCACATTATGGTGTAAAATATATATTTATTTAAAACATAATTCGCCAGCAGATTTACTCGAGACATCTAGCTGCCAAAAAGGTAACTTCCAGATTTTATTGAAAAGTTTCTTATTCTGGCCGCTAGAATGCACTCGCTCTGTTAGGATTATATTATCGAAAATATCCACATAGTTTGTATACACACGTCTCTGTAGGGTCATGGAAAGATTTGTTAATTCAATTAGGGTTGTGAAAGCCATGCACAACAAGACGTGTAAAGACATGCCTCAACTCAAAGTTGGATGTTGCCCACGGCAGGTCGTAATAATAATAATAATAATAATGTTATTGGTTTTACATCCCTTTTAACTACTGCTGCTTTTAGAGACACCGGGGTGCCGGAATTTTGGCCCGAAGGGGATCTTTAACGTGCCAGTAAATGTACTGACACGGCTCCCTCGCATTTGTGCACCCTCAAATGCCAGCTGACTGCGCCAGGATACGAACCTGCAACCTAGGGCCCAGCAAGCGAGAACGTTACCGCTGAGCCACGCCGCCAGTCCGGTCGATTATGTCTCCAGATCCATAACATTCTTGATATACTTCTTATCTTTCTTTCTTTCTTCAATGATGGTAGCAGTTTTTATCTAGGTCGTGGCGTTTGGTAGAGGTAAATCGTTTCTAAGGTCTTCAACAAAGAATAGTTCTATTATACTCTTTGATAATAACAACGAGTTATAACTATACTCATACATTTAGGAGAAAGTAGGCTATATGTTCTTTACTGAACATCTTGTTTCTTTATTCAGAATTTCACCACTCTCCATGGGCCCCTTATATTGGATTTATGAAGAAACGGTCGAATACCTATTTACTTATTTTTACGCTGATTGTTTTCCTTTGAGTTTCAAACTCCTCGCCTATATCGTTTAAGAGATACACGCTCCGTTAGGAATCCTCCATCCCCTACTTTTCACCCCTTTCACCTCATAATATACTGAACCCATGTGCCATAGGGTCCAAGGAGGTCGAATCCATGTATTTGGGGAAGAAATGAAAGAAACGTACAGTTTCTAATGTAACATAGAAAAAGATCAAGCTAGGATTCTAGCCTAACGTTGTGCAAGCAGCGCGAGCCAGATGTTCGAGAGATGAGATCACCCCTCTTGACATTCAGAAGGAGCTGGTGATGAGTATTAATAACCGAGTGGAAAATTCCGACTGTTAGACAAGGAAGCCTGACTCGGAAATCGAGCTGAGCTTGCTTAAAAACGACAACACCGCTTATGCGCCAGAAGAGGAATAATTAAATTTAACCCGTTTACGAGTATAACAAGAAGTTCCGTGAAGAACTATACAGCCTACTTTTCATGCCAATGATTATTCTACAGAATATGAACCTATCTAGAATAATGACGAATTTAAGTTGCTAATATCGAAATTTCGAATTAGTTCGAAATACTGTATACCTGGCATAATGTATCCTAATAGAGCACTACAGTTGGCAGCCCTGATGACTGAATATATTCTTAGTTCCATCTCTTAAGGTACAAAATACAAAATTTGGTTGAAGTCCAATGAATAGCTTGGACGTTACATGCAGTTAAACATTGGATCTAACAGCGCGCGTAAAATCATGTTGGCAACAATGGCATGCATGTATTGGTCAGAAATAAACTGATATAATATGATCTATTGTTGTGCCAATTTTGAATGAAATCCATTAGTTAGTATAGAAGTTAAATGCATTTTAAAATTGGACCTATCAGCAGGCTTAGAATCATGTTGGCAGCACTGACGTATATTAGTTATTCCAAATTCGTGTAGAATGCCAGGTACTATACGTGTGCAAAGTTTAGAGCTATTGGCTTGCATACTTTCTGATATATTGATATTAGGGTAACACAAATAAGGACAGCACATATTAACAGTTGGCACCCCTGGTTGCTCCTTAGAATACGCATAGTCATATCTGTTATGGTATACATAGCACATACGAAATTTGGTTGAAATCCAAATGATAGTATGGAAGTTACATGTATTTAAAGTTGGACCTGTCAGCAGGCTTAGAATCATGTTGGTAGCACTGACGTATATAAGTTACTCCAAATTAATATAGAATGTCAGGTACTATACGTGTGCATAGTTTAAAGCTGTCGGCTTGCATACTTTCTGATATATTGGTATTTGGATAAAATAAATTAGGAGCATTTATTAACAGTTGGAAGCCCTGGTAGATCTTAGGAATACGCTCAGTCATATCTGGTTATGTACACATACAACATACAAAATTTGGTTGAATTCCAATTGATAGTGTAGAAGTTATATGCATTTAAAAATTGGACCTATCAGGAGGCTTATAATCATTTTGGCAACACTGCCATGTTTGGCCTCCTGGAAATTAAACTGAAATATTATGATCTGTACGTGTGCCAATTTTTAAATAGCTCCCATTCATACTTTCCAAGATATCCAACATGGAGCTCAAATTTCAATTGCGATTTTTTAGCAGTTGGTAGCACTGACATCATTTTCAAATATGGCCGTGAGATATTCAGGTATAGATCTTTACTCCTACCAAATTTTGTTTCGATTGCTGCAGCCGTTTAGGAGTTGATAGGGGGGGACACACACACAGCCAGACAGACAGAAGGACAGACAGACAGACAGACAGACAGACAGACAGACACACATTTGCCCGATCTCATAAGTCTACTTTTCCTCATTTTTGCAAAATGTGAAAAGTAGGCTAAAAATAAGTAAACAATTACAGTACGGTGAATCATTTCGAATTAGAGATTTTTGTGTAAAGAAAAACCCTTTAATAATTGCACAGGAGAAAACTGCAAACGCAAGTAGACGTCATCGGGGATTTACCAAGGCCTGTGGAGAGGGGAGAATGCAAATGAACAGCAACACCCACACAGTTGAGAACGAGAAATTAATTAATATCTCCGAATTGCACGATCGATTCTTATGCGCAATGAGATTATTTAACATTGAGAAGACGAGCTTTCTGAAGGTATAATTTTTATAATGGTGCAACCATTATTTTAAAAGTTGGGCACGGAAAGGGCTAGAGTCTTACCTTTTTGTAGCGAAAGAGTATAAAAACTCCTGGCATCACCAAGCCAAACATGCAGTTATTGTCAGCCTGCGGGCGTGACACTGTGTCACTATCATCAATGCAGTACGAGTCCGTCCAGGGGGGCGTGACGTTGGAGCATCATCAACGCAAAGTATTATTCAGTCCAGGGGACGTGAAGTTATATCAGTGAATGCAGTTTCAAACAGTCCAGGGGACGTAACGCTGGAGCATCAGTACAAGCAGTTCCAAACAGCCCGAGGGGGGCGTTGCTACGCATCAGTATTCAGACAGCCGTGTGGGGTGTTACTCTGCTCCACACCGAAGACAGTTTACCAGTACTCCTTGAGGGGAGAAACGCTGTATTACACCGCTAAATTAATATCCGATAGCCACGGGCGTCGCAGTATTAATAACTTGCGTGCCTCCATAAGGAGTTGTAAAGAAGAAATATTAAAGTATCGCCGTGTTGAAAAATTAGGAAAATCCTAGTTACTGGATTTTAGGTCCGACAGTACACAAGTTTACAGTGAAAAGTTCGTAAAATATAGTCAGAGCAGGCTGCGAACGTTGGACTTAAGGCGATAGGTCTTTAAATAAACGACCGAAAATATCATAACGTACGGAAGTACCGTAACAGAAAGATAAACAGTTATCTAATTTAAAGAACCCAAATAGGGAAAAACAGAGTAAGGTTCGCAACGTATTTCAGAAAAGTAGGAGTGCGAGAACCGAATAAACAAAGAAGAACGGAGACTATAGACATTATCTCCAGAAAGCAGACGATTTATTCTAAAGCATTAGACTCGAGAAGTACTAGCTGCTATAAAATAAATCCATCGATCATCGATAGGTTATCGAGGGGACCTCGATCCAAACAGACTGTCACTAGGATCGATAAACTAGATCTAAAAAAAGGAAGCCGTTCAAGCTAGAGAAATAGCCGGTCATCCAGAATAGGATTCGAAGAATTAGGATTCCAGGGAAAAGTAGATGATTCGAGACTTTCGTATTCTGCAGGATAGGAAGCCGACATTGAATAAATTTCACCCTTGGAAACGGGAGATTAAGAGGTTACGTGTGATAGGCTAGGAAAAATACGGCCTAGTGATCAACAGTGGTGAAGTGTAAATCTATCAAGATTGTGTGTTAAAATAATATTTTTTAGTGTTTATTGTGTGTTCTAAATGGATACACCAGTGTATTAAAAATGTTGTCAATGTTAAGTGTATTATTATTATTAACAGAAAAGCGCACGAATGTGCATAACATAGATTTACATTAGTGAAACAAACATGTTACAAAAGAGTTAATTAATGTTAAAAACATCATGATCCAGTAATCAATCAGGAATGTGTGCATTAAAGCATTTATTCATGACCAGTCATTATATTGTGAATTGAATGTTATTTGTGAAATAGAGCAACACTGTATGATGCTTTGTTCATTTTAAATGTTATTCCTTGCTATAATCACAGAGTGATTTCTGGTTATTTTTACATCGTGTGATGTGATATGTGTCACAGAACTGGTCACATAACGAGCACACGCAGAGTTCATTTGGGGCGTGGTAGGACATGTTTTTACATATTTTATGGTGGTACCCATGCACTGCTAACTTTATCACCACATGTCTTAGTTTCTGATTGGCGCTGGTCCAGTTCCGGTTGGTCATGGCATCCGTGCTGTAAAATTCTAGCGGAATGTCTTCTCTCTTATCTCTTCTCTCTGCTAGGTGCGCTTCAGCATTCTTTGTTGATGGAAGCTGTAATTTTGTTCTTATTTCTTCGACGAGGAAGGGTTCCCGTGCTAATTCATATGTTAGGCGTGAGCGCGTGTATTTTGAGATGCCCATTAAGGTTTTCAGGAATTGGGCTTTAACTCTTTCGATGGTGGCCAGATCTCTCTTCGTTAGTCGGTCCCATATCAAGTGGATCCCGTACGTGAGAATTGGTAGGATCTTTGCGTCAAACAGATGCATAGCTGTTTTTAAGGATAGCTGCTGGAGATTGATAACGTCGTACATGGCTTTCAAGCAAGCCACTGCTCTGTCTTGGATGTGTAGTCTGAATGTTCCGGTAGTCTGTAAAGTAATCCCAAGGTATTTAACTGCATTTACTATTTCCACTTTGACCTCTTCATATTGCAAGTTGTCGTTTGCTGCTACACGTCCACCTTTCCGAAAAAACATCTGTTGGGTTTTTGTCCAGTTTATTTTCAGACTGTTATTTCCTGCCCATTCTACCAGTGCTGAGAAGGCGTGTTGGAGTTCTTCCTTATTTGGTGACCCTAGGACCATGTCATCCGCATATATGTAGATCACTGCGTCCTTTGATTTCTCTCGGATTGCTGTTGTTACATCGGCTGTGGCAATATTGAACAGTATGGGACTGAGGGGGTCACCTTGCAACACTCCATTAGTTTGGGTGATTTCCTTTGTTTTGCATACTGCGTCATCTATGGTGATCTGGTTGTATGCCAGGATATTTTTTACTAAGATTGTTAAAGGATTGTGATTTCCGATGATATTTTGAAGTTTCGATGTGAGCTTTCTTCTGTCAATTAGGTCGAAGGCCTTTGTATAGTCTATAAAGACTGCATAAAACTTTCCCTTTTGGAGTCGTTTTGCTTCCTCTATGTCATTTAACAGATTTTGAATTGCGTGCAAGGTTCCTCTTCCTCGTCTAAAGCCGAATTGTTCCTCCGGTATCTTGGAGTCGACTTCGTATACTATCCTGTTGGTTAGAATTCTTGTCAGTAACTTGAAGGTGTTGCTTTCCAGTGCAATTCCTCTGTACGAGTTGGGGTCGTTGGTTTCACCTTTTCCTTTATAGAGAGTTTTAATGGTCGATTTTCTCCATTCATCGGGAATATTTCCTGTTTCTAGGCATTTGGTAAAGAGCTTGGACCATAGTTCTGATAGGTGTTGTGCCGATTCCTTTAGATGTTCGTTGAAAAACCCGTCTGGTCCTGCGGCCTTGTTACATTTCGTAGCATTGATTATGTCCAATACCTCTGTTTTAGTGATGGGGAGTATTTCTTCGTGTTGATCTCTACATTCAATTTCATATGCCGCTTGTTGACCTGTACCGTTAAGGATGAGAGTGAAGTGCGATTCCCATATTCCTATTTCTACGTTGCTAGATCTTGACGATCTTCTTGGTCTGATGGCTATGTATGGATCATTCATTGCTTCTTTGGCGATCCTCTCACCTTCTTTTTCTATGTATTGAAAGCGTTTACGTTTTAGGAGATTCTTGTAATATCTCCGTGTTTCCCCATATACTCTTAGGTCCTCTGGTGTTGACGTGATCCTAGCTATATGTAGCGCCTTTAGTGTAGTTCGTCTTTCTGCATAACATTCCTTATCAAACCACGGTTGAGCTTTCCTTGTAATCTGTTTGTGGGTTATACTTGCTCCTAGTATCTTGTTAATTCTTGTTAGGGCTGAATTTAGGTCGCTTTCCTTGATTGTCTTTTCTGCTTCAGGTACTTTTCCTAGTTGTCGCTGTAGTGCTGCCATGTTAAGGTGTCTGGATATGATGGTCTTGATGCAATTCGGAACAACTTTCTTTGGAGTTTTGAGTAAGAATTTGGTCTGTATTGGGATGTGTTTTCTTAGTGGGGTTACTGGTGAAGTCCATAGACTCTTTTGTTCTAAAATTTCAATATCGTTTCCTTTGTGGAACACGAGGTCAATGTGCTACTGCCATTATGGGCAAAGTAAGTTTTGCCTCTTGGGTCATTTACTATTTTGAAATTTTCTTCTGTAAGGAATGTAAGGACAGTTTTACATTTCTTATCGGGTTTGTCTAGTCTACAGTTCATATCTCCTGCTAGTATTATGGTTTCTTCTGGGTTTGCAACTTTCCGTAGGGAGAGCGTGAGGAGTTCCATTATTTCCTCGGTATCAGTGTTGGGGCGTACATAAGTGCCTATTATCGTGAAGTTGTTTGCTTTCGCGATTATGAGGTTTTCTTCTATATGTAAGGTCTTTAAGGGTCCTATCCATGGTTTATAGAGGATAGATACACCTCCTGATGGCCTTCCTTCTGTAGGTTTTCTTGCTAGAGAGTGGATAGAGTAGAAACCTTCTATATCAATAGGTGTCGTTAGGAATGTCTCTGTGAAGATTAATATGTCAGATGTTTCAAATGTGTTTCCTGGGGTTAGTTTCAGTAGTCCTTTAAACCCTTCTACGTTCCACAGGAGCATGTTAATGCAGTTATTCGAGAGATGCGCCTTCGCTTCTTCTGCGGAGGCGAAATCGAAATCGACGCACAATTACTCTACTTGGCCAAAATTCGGGGTTGGATGTCATTTCTAGGCAGTCAAAAGGGATGCCAACTTTGTACGCTTTGGAGTCTCCTCTTATGGCGGTCTCTTCGCAGCTGACTTCCCCTCGGATTCCTTTCTTTCTTAGGTAGTTTATTACCGTCTCCGATGTCGTTTCGTTCTTCAGCTTCCCAATAAATAGCCATGCCGTTTTCCCTTCCGCTTGTAGATCGCCGTTCTCTGTTCCAGTGCCGATTACTGTGTTAGATGGTGATCGGTATTGCTGACTATTTCGTGGTTGATTCTGTTGCTGATATCTTTTTCCTGTATTGTCTGGTCTTCTCGTCTCTCCTTGTGTTGTAGTGTCACGGTTGATAATTTTGTTGGGTAGTCCTGGCCATTCTATGCTTGATAGTGATCTGGTTTCGTATCGATAGTTGCGTTTATTTGTTGACTCTGCTGTGGTGGTTTGTGGGTTTGGTGATTGTGGTTTGATGGTTGGGGGGTGCAGCGGCGTTGCTGTTGTTGGTTTTTCGGTAGTGTCTTGAATTTTTGAGTAGCGCGAGACTTGTTGTTTTGCTAGTATATCTGCTTGTTGCAGTTGTGTCTCGAGAATTAAGGTCATTTTCTTCATGAGGTTATCAGATAGTTCTTCAAGGTTTTCTTGGATGTGATCATATGATTTTTTGTTTTCCAATGCTAACTCTTTTACTTCGTTGTTTATTCCTTGGTTGCTCGTCTCCATTGGGGCCATTCCGTTCGATTTCAGACGTAGACTGCAGGTTTCGCACATGTGATTATCCCCCTGTTGAGAGAATCTAGTATTGCAGAGTTTTTCCGCTGAAGTAGGCCTTGGATATGCAACCACAGATGATCTTTCTCTATGACCGCCAGGTGCCACTAGGTGCTGATGTTTGATTCCGTGGTGTGCAGATTGACCACCAGTTGTCACTAGCTGTTCCACCAACAGACAGTCTTCCTCCTGTATGATGTTATCACTTTGCACACTCAAAACCTCCTTTGTTGCATTCATGACATTCATGACATTTTCCATTTCGCCTTTTGTAACTTCCACTGACATTTTCATTTCTGTGATATATGACCTGATGTCAGTTACCGCTTTGAGCAAATCTTCTCTGTTCACCTTATTTAAGTATCCACCGCTACTCACAGTATTTTCAATAAATTTGAGAGCTCCTTCTAAGCGTGCTTCTAACTCGATCGCCATCTTGAAGTTTATGCGAATTGTGCGAATGTCTTGTTGCGATCGCGACAGGTGCTGTGGATTTGTCGCCTATGGAGCAATATCAAGCGGGTCTAATTTGTATTGTGTGTAGCGCTTGCAGTAAGGCTTTTGGTAAAATGTCTTGTTGCGATCTCGACAGGCGATGTAGATTTGTCGCTTATGGAATAGTGCCATGCGGGTCTAATTTGTATTGCATGCGGCGCCTGTTGTAAGGCTTTCGGTAGAGTTTCCTATTGATGTGTGTCGTTTGTAAACTGCTGTGATTTGTTCAACTCTAACCTAACTATTGAATATGTATTGAATATGTGTCAAGAAGTGTTTGTACATGAGATGAATTTCAACAATATGGAGTAAGTTTCAAAGTGGGCCAAAATGAAACACCGCACAAGGATAAAGGTCATGAGACGACCTTAAAAACATGTGAGAAATGAATTTCATTATATTTTGGTGTCAGGAAATGATTGTGTACAAATCCACCGGAGTTTTTGAGTAAAAGGGATGTGTTTAAATAAATACTGAATAAACAGGAACGCGGTCTGAACAATAATAGAAATTTGAGAAACTATAAATAATTATGTAAAAGAATAAATCCAGTAGATGAAATATATGAATAAAATGTCAGTGTATTTGACGAATGTCATAAGAGCAAGCGAAATATTAATAATTATCATGAAAGATAGTTAAATGAAAGTAAATTTGAGTTATATGAAAGAAATAGCTTTTGAGCTTGTGTAAAAAAAAATGAAGATATGAATTAATAATAATAATAACCAAGTAAGGAAATATTAAATAAAGATCAAATTAATTGATGTGAACATAAGAGCGTTAGAGCCTTAATAAAAAGTATAGACTTGTTGTTCAAATGCATGTTCTTAAAGATAGAGAAAGTTATTGTCAAAGGAAAAGAATAATATAAAAATTGAGATGTGTATCAATTGTTAATATGATATTATCAGTTCTTTGGATGACGCTAGGCTTAAAATGAAGTATAGTGCAAAAGGAGCGCAATTAAAATAAAATGTCACGCTAGGAACGCGTAAAAGATAATGTACTTGGTAAATTACTTATGAGAGGTAGTTGATTGTAGCGAATTGAGAATTGGTGTAAGTCCTCTATGTGTGACGTAGTATCACGAGGCCATTGTGTATTGAAAGGGAGCAAATGTATGGTATTGAGCGTAGGTCTTATAGCTATAGGCTGACCCTAAATCGCATTTTGTATAGTCCTCTATATGGGAAAGGTTCCCGAGGCATGTGAAGAGATTCGAACTCAGAATCCTCTTATAGTGAAAGCCCCTTTATTATTCGTCGTAGAATGTGTAATTACTCTTCCCCAATCAATGAGGACTTTTCATAATTAATAAATACCAAGATTACGAATGTGGTTTTTGAGCCCAATAATACTGTTGAATTTAAACAAGGAGTAGAATGCCAGGTCTCCCCAAAGAATTGAGAATGAACGAAAAGCTGTTTGTAAAAGCATTAAAGAGAGCTCAAGCTTAGGCTAGACGGGAGGGTTCCCGCATAGTCATAAATAACGCTCGAGTAGCACGGTCAGACCCTCGGAGCAGGAGGGGTGTCTGAAGGCCGTTTTGTAAGGAGTAATGAATACACCGTGAGTGTTTAAAGTTGTTAACGACCCGGGGGTTGAACCGAGGTCCTTGTAGATTGATATTTCCGCTTGCCTGTTCAGATCGTAGTTTTTTTTATGTGATAATGGTCTTATAAGACATATGAGATAAATAACAATCCCTATTGTAATGTTGTATGAAGTAGGATTCCACGAGTTAATTGAAGGCAACTAGGTTCCGGGAGTGACCATAGTTTTTTTGACTGTGTCAAGTATCTTCATACTCTGGAGTACACAAGTAATTTCCTGATTACCTTAATGTATTTGTAAACCTAGAGAGAGATGATAAAAGCTGAAAACCTGTGAAAATGCCCAAATATTGAGTTAGATAATTAACATGTAAATTTAAATGTAATTATACATTTGTTTGATGATTAAGAAAAATATAAAAAAATAGTAATGGAGGTGTACAAAGAATGACACCATTATTATAGAAAGCATTGAGCCAAAAGAGCTCGGAGTTATATGAAACTTACAGTTGATGCTTTCTGGAAGTAAAAATAATTAGGAAGTGTTGGTTGATATGGAAACCAGATGTTTTAATACAATATTTGTTTTATTTTTATGTGATTCCTTGTTCATTTGGAACAAGTAGATGATTATGGGTCAGTAATTTAATTGTTTAATTGTTTGTAGCGCCATAATTTTGATAAATTAAATGTGTTCAAATAGGAGTTGATTTTGTTGTTATTTTTGCAAGTGTATCCTCTAATTAATCCAAAATATGTGAGTCACAGAGTGGGTGAACTTACCGCTACCCCGAAAATCCCGAATTGAGCTACGCTGGTATACTGTGATTTGCATATTTCTTGCTAAAAGGGCACAATACCCCACATCCAAAAATTCTTGGACATGTGTCGACTTGTTTTTAATGATTAGTTTATATGCCAAGTATCACATCCCCATATGAAACCACTCGTGAAGAATTGTTTTTCAATGAAATGCACGTTTACCCGCTTAACACCTCTTTGGAACCCGAATAATGAAAAATCCTTCCTTAGTGGACGTTTTCGACATACAGCGAACATATTCCAAAATTTTCATCTTTCTAACTTCAATAGTTTTCGCTGGGCGATGATGGGTGAGTGAGTCAATCAGGACATTTTCTTTCTTTCTTTATTTATTTCTTAATTTCTTTTTTTTCTTTCAGAATTTCACCCCTCCCCTTGGGCCCCTAAAATTTGATTTATGAAAAAGCGGTCGAACACCTATTTACTTATTTTTAAGCTGATTTTTTTCCGCTGAGTTTCAAACTTCTCGCCTAAGTCGTTTAAAAGATACACGCTCTGTTAGGAATCCTTCAACCCCCACTTTTCACCCCTTTCACCTTACACCACATCGAAGAACCCTTGGACACAATCATGTCTGCTTATTAGCCTATTTTCAATTTTGAAAAAATAGGCTTATGAGATCACCTTTTGTCCGTGTGTGTGTGCGCGTGTGTGTGTGTGTGTGTGTCCCCCCTAATAAAATCTAAACGGCAGGAGCGATTTCAATGAAACTCGGTAAGTTCATAGCACTATTCCCGGCGACCTCGACCGTGCCCTTCAAATTTTGTTACGTCTCACCAATCCAACATGGCGGCTGTGCGAAATATTTCACTAGCATTCAATATCTCCGAAACTATTACCGATATCGCCCTGAAATTGTGTACGGTGATAAAGGGCACTACTAGAAGTTCACCTATGAGACTTTCAAAAACCTAGTTACTACAAAACCAACATTGCGGTCAAGCGATATTGAGACTTTAAATAGACATTTCTCGCGACTTAACTATCCAAACGTAATGAAACTTGGTGCAGCAAATGTTTGTACACATTGTAATGCAGTGGAGTGTAATTTAGTTCAATTGTTAATATAACCTCAAAATGGCGGCTGTGCGAAATATTTCACTGACATTCTATATCTCCGAAACTATTACAGATATCATCATGCAAATTTGTACGGTGATAAAGGGTACTGATACAAGTTTACCTATGTATATTTCATAAACCTGTAAAGTACAAAACGAACATGGCGACCAAGCGAATTTGAAATATTTTAATAGACTTTTCTCGTGATTTAACTCTCTGAGCGCAGTGAAATGTGGTACATTAAATGATTTTGCAGATTGTAATGCACTGCCATCTAATTTAATTCAATTGTTTACATAACCTCAAGATGGCGGCTGTGCGAAATTTTAAAATTAAGTTTTTATTCTTGTGTCGTAATCATGCGATCGAAGTGAAAGTTTGAATAATGAACCTAGGCCATAATAGTCCTTGAATGGTACATAACTCTATGGCCTATACATATAACAATCATAAATGGCGAGCTTCCGAAATATTTAGGCGGTTCTCAATATCTATGAATATTTTACAGCAACCAAACTGATTTTTAATGTTCATAGAGACTATGAACATATGTTCACCTATAGGACTTTCAGTAACCTGGTGAGCACAATTCCAACATGGCGGCGACGCGAAGTATAAATATTTAAATGGACGTTCCTCGCGAATTAACATCACAGAAGTGACAAAGAGGAAATCTGACATTCTACGGATCGGAGCGTGGAATGTTAGAAGTCTGCTAGGACGTGGAAAGTTAGAAAACTTAGAAAGGGAAATGGATAGGTTGAGGTTGGATTTGGTTGGGATTAGTGAAATGCGCTGGCAGGAAGAACAGGACTTTTGGTCAGGAGACTATAGGGTCATTAGCACTAAATCAAACAATGGCCAAGCAGGAGTTGGTTTTATATTGAGTAGGAAACTTGGACAGCGGGTGGAATATTATGAGCAATACAGTGAACGGATTATTGTAGCAAAAATCAATACTAAACCTACGTGCACCACAGTGGTACAAGTCTATATGCCTACCAGTCAAGCTGATGATGAGGATGTGGAAAAGGTCTACGAAGAAATAGATGACATTCTGAGTTATATCAAAGGTGATGCAAATGTTATAGTAATGGGAGATTGGAATGCTGTGGTAGGAAAAGGGAGGGAAGGGAAGATAGTAGGAGATTTCGGATTAGGTGAAAGGAATGATCGAGGAAGCGGGCTGATGGAATTCTGCACCGAACATGAGTTTGTCATAGTCAACACCTTATTCAATAACCACAATAGAAGAATATACACATGGATGAGACCAGGAGATACAGGGCATTACCAAATCGACTTCATTATGGTCAAGCAGAGGTTTCGAAACCAGATTTTGGATTGTAAAACATATCCTGGTGCTGACATACACTCTGACCACAATCTGGTTGTAATGAAATGCAGATTAAAGTTGAAGAAACTGAAGAAAAGTCAACAGCCAAAAAGGTGGGCAATAGACAGACTGAAAGTAAAGGATGTGAACGAAAGATTCAAGAAGAGTATAAAGGAATGACTAATCAAAACCCCTAAACAAACTTCAATTGCAGACGAATGGGCACTTTTGAAGAATGAAATAACAAAATCGGCAGAAGAAAACATTGGTAGGAAAGAAAGAATAGGTGGAAAACCGTGGATCACTCAATATATACTAGAATTGATGGATGAAAGGCGGAGACACAAGAATCTAAGAGATGAAGAGGGGAAAGCAGAATACAGACGTCTGAGAAATGAGGTTAACAAGAAGTGCAAGGAAGCGAAAGAAGAATGGTTGAAAGAGAAATGTACAGGTATAGAAAAGTGTCTGAAATTAGGAAAAGTAGACACAGCTTATCGAAGGATTAAGAATACTTTGGGGAAAAGAAGACTAAGTGCTGTAATATTAGGGACACAAATGGAAAGCCTCTAACAGATAGGGAAGAAAAGGTTGAGAGATGGAAAGCTTACATAGAGTGCTTGTATAAGGGAAAGGAGATTGAGAATCATGTAATGGAAAGGGAGGAGAAAATTGATGAGGATGCAAAAAGAGATTTATTATTGAGATCAGAATTTGACAGAGCATTAGAGGACTTAGGCAGGAACAAAGCACCAGGCATAGATGATATACCGATTGAGTTGCTACGCTGCATAGGAGATGAAGGTCTGATCGGGTTATTTCACTTGGTGTGTAGGATTTATGAGACAGGTGAGGTACCCCCTGATTTCAAGAAGAATGTTATCATCCCTATACGAAAGAAAGTGGGAGATGACAGATGTGAAGATTACCGTACACTCAGCTTGATTACTCATGCTTCAAAGATCCTGTCTAGAATAATTTACAAGAGGATTGAAAGCCAGATAGAAACGGAGTTGGGTGAAGACCAGTTTGGTTTCAGGAGAAATGTAGGAACAAGGGAAGCTGTACTAAGTCTTAGGCTGATTTTGGAAGGTAGAATAAGGAAAGATAAGAGAACGTTCATGGCATTTGTAGACTTAGAAAAGGCTTTTGATAACGTTGATTGGACTAAATTGTTTGACATTTTGAAATCTATTGGAATAAAGTACAGGGATAGGAGGGTGATATACAATCTATACAGAAACCAGACAGCAGTCATTCGAGCTGAAGGATATGAGAGAGAAGCTGGTATTATGAAAGGTGTAAGGCAAGGCTGCAACTTATCACCCATACTTTTCAATCTTTACACGGAACAAGCAATGAAGGAAATCGGAGAAAAATTTAAAGTGGGAGTGAAGATTCAAGGAGAAATAATTTCAACTCTGAGATTTGCTGATGACATCATCTTGGCCGACAAGCCTGAGGAGTTGAATGAGTTTTTGAATGGTATGGATTCCGTCTTACGGAAGGACTTCATGATGAAAATTAATAAATGTAAAACAAAAATACTGGAATGCAGCCGAAATAAATCAGAAACCTCTATGGAGATCAAATTGGCAGGTGAAAAGCTGAAGGATGTAGGAGACTTCTGTTACTTAGGAAGCAGACTAACCAGTGATGGACGAAGCAAAGAGGATATAAAAAGTAGGTTGGCTCAGGCAAGGAAAGCCTTTCTACAAAAAAGGAATCTGTTGACATCGAATATAGATTTAGGTATTAGGAAGTCATTTTTGAAAGCCTTTGTCTGGAGCGTGGCGCTCTATGGAAGTGAAACTTGGACTATTGGTGCAGCAGAAAAGAGGAGAATTGAGGCATTTGAAATGTGGTGTTACAGGAGAATGATGAAGATCAGATGGGTAGATAGGGTTACAAACGAAGAGGTATTAAGGCGAGTGGGAGAGGAGAGATGTTTCTGGCGACTGCTAATGAAGAGAAGAGATAGGTTGGTAGGACACATACTAAGACACCCAGGAATAGCAAGCTTAGTTATGGAAGGAAGGGTCGAGGACAAGAACTGTAGGGGTAGACCAAGGTTAGAATATGTTAAACAGATTGCCTCGGATGTAGGGTGTGGTAGCTATGTAGAGATGAAACGATTAGCTCAGGACAGGGAGGCATGCATAGCTGCATCAAACCAGTCAAAAGACTGAAGAAAAAACAACAACAACAACTATCCGAGTGCCGTGAAACGTTACACGTTAAATGCTTATACAAATGTTGATCCACTGGCATGTAATTTATTTCAATTGTTTGCATAATCACAAGATGGCTGGTGTGCGTACTTTTAAAATCTCGTTTTTACTTCTTGTGTTCTAATCATGCGATTGAAGTTTGAATACCACACGTACTCAATAATCTTAATGTAATAGTACAAAAATAAAAATCCATCCTGGCGACCATAGGAAATATTTAGACGGTTCTCAATATCTACGAATCTGTTACAGCAATTAAACTGAAATTTTGTTTGTTGATAGAGACAATTAACATGAGCAGGTTATATGAAAATAGGCTGTATAGTTCTTCATGGAACTACTTGTTTTTAATGATTAGTTTATATGCCGAGTATCACATCCACAAATGAAATCACTCGTGAGATATTGGTATTCAATGAAATGCAGGTTTAACCCCCTTAAGACCCCTTTAGAACCTGAATATCCGAAAATCCTTCCTTAGTGGAAGGTTTTGACATACTATGAACATATCCCCAAAATCTCATGTTCTAACTTCAATAATTTTGGCTGGGCCATGATGAGTGAGTAAGTCTGTCAGGACATTTTCTTTAATTTGTTTTTCAGAATTTCACCCCTCCCCATGAACAACTTAAATTGGATATATGAAAGAAAAAAAAGTCGAACACCAATTTACTTATTTTTACGCTGTTGTTAGCCTATTTTCATTTATGAAAAAATAGGCTTATGAGATCACCTTTTATCCGTGTGTCTGTCTGTGAGTGAGTGTGTTATGGTGTGTGTGTGATGGATTTTTGTTTGTCCCCCCAATAACTTATAAACGGCTGGAGCGATTTCAATGGAACTCGGTAAGTTTATAGCACTATCGCTGGCGACCCCGACCGTGCCCTTCAAATTTTGTTACGTCTCACCAATCCAACATGGCGGCTGTGCGAAACATTTCACAAGCATTCAATATCCCCGAAACTATTACCTATATCACCCTGGAATTTTGCACGGTGATAAAGAGAACGTCTAGAAGTTCACCTAATTACTTTTGAAAACCCGGTAACTACAAAACCAATATGGCGGCCAAGCAAAATTGAAAGTTTAAATAGACGTTTCTCGCGATTTAATAATCCAAACGCAATGAAACTTCGTACAGAAAATGTTTATATACATTGTAATGCACGGGTATCTAATTTAGTTCAATTGTTTACGCAACAGAAAGATGGCGGCTGTGCGAATTTCGAAAATTAAGTTTTTATTTCTTTTGTTCTAATCATGCGATCCAAATCAACATTTGCATAATGAACGTACACAATAATCATCATCTAATATTACATAACTCTATGGCCTACATATATTAAAATCCATCATGGCGACCATCCGAAATATTCAGACGGTTCTTAATATCTATTAATCTACTACATCAATCAAACTGAAATTTTGTAAGTGTATGGAGGCTATAAGCATAAGTTCACCTATGGGACGTTCATTAACCTGACGAGCACAAATTCAACATGGCGGCGTCACGAATTTTAAATATACAAATGGACGTTTCTTGCGTTTTAACCATCCGAGCGCAGTGAAACTTGATACGGTATATGCTTATACAAATTTTAATCGACTGGCATCTAATTCATTAAAATTATTTTCATAACCACAAGATGGCGGCTGAGCAAACTTTTAAAATCCCGCTTTTATTTCTTGTGTCCTACTCATGTGATTGAAGTTTGAATAAAACACCTACACAATAACCTTCATTTAATAGTACATAAATCTATGGTCTATAATATAAAAATCCAACATGGTGACCATCCAAAATATTTAGACGGCTCTCAATATCTAAGAATCTAATGCAGCAATCAAACTGACAATTTGTATGTTGATAGAGGCAATTAATATTAGTAGGATATATGAAAATAGGCTATTTAGTTATTCACGGAAGTACTTGTTTTTCCTGAGTTTGATGAGTGAGTGAGTCAATCAATCAGTTAGGACACTTTCATTCCTGTTGTTTTTCCCCTGAATTTCACCCCTCCCCCTGGGCCCCTTAAATTGGATTGATGAAAAAACATTCGTATACTTATTATTTTTTTAAGCTGATTTTTTCCGCTGTGTTTCAAACTCCTCGCCTATGTCGTTTAAGAGATACACGCTCCGTTAGTAATCCTTCAACCCCCCACCTTTCACCCCTTTCACCTCATAATATATACCACATCGAAAAACCCGCAGACAAGTGTCTTCTTATTTTCAATGATGAGTTTATATGCCGTTCATCACATCCCCCAATTAAATCAATCGGGAGATATTGTTATTCAATGAAATGCAGGTCTACCCCCTTAACACCCCTTTAGAACCTGAATATCCAAAAATCCTTCCTTAGTGGGCGTTTTCGACTTACAACGAACATATACCCAAAATTTCATGTTTCTAACTTTAATAGCTTTGGCTGGGCGATGATGAGTCAGTCAGTCAGGACACTTTGTTTTATATAATAGAAGATAGTTATATCGGTGAGTATAAAATTTTGAGCCTTCGCACGATAAAATACTGTATACCAAAGATCACGTTGATAACTATTATCTAGGTGCCAGCAGCTGTCCCCTAGTTACTATGCACTATGGAGCTTAGGAACTTGTGTGCTGGTAGAGCTGATAACATTTTCAGTGTTGCCTTAGTATTAGAAATTTGATGTCTTTCAGTCGGTCAACACGATTGTACCCAATTGTGATGGAGTATTCCCTAATCCCGAAAAAAAATGAGATTAGTAAATGCGCTTGGATGACCAGTTTCGATCGTCAAGCGGTCATCACCAGATCCATTACACTTAGGCTTCTAAATCTGTGTCTAAAAGTATGGGTGAAAGCGTTTACAATATATACTCTTATTTAGTTGCAGTAGTAGTTAAACAAGAGGAAGCCTCCGTGGCTTAGGCGGCAGCACGCCAGACTCTTACCGCTGGGTCCGTGGTTCATATCCCGGCCACTCCATGTGAGATCTGTGCTGGACAAAACGGAAGCAGACAGGTTTTTCTCCGGGTACTCAGGTTTTCCCTGTCAACATTTCATTCCAGCAACACTCTCCACTAGCATTTCATTTAATCTGTCATTCATTTAATCATTGCCCCAGAGGAGTGCGTCAGGCCTCGGCAGCCGACACAGTTCATATTCTCGCCGCTAGATGGGGGCTTCATTTATTCCATTCCTGACCCGGTCGGAGACTGTAAGTAGGCTGTGGATTTTCATTCATTTTTTTCAGTAGTTAAACAAGAAGTTCCGAGACGAACTAAAGAGCCTACTTTACTTAAAATTTAAGATTCATGCCAATGATTATATGGATCTATGTAGAATAATGACGAAATTGAGTTTTGGAGTTCCTTCAACAAGACCATGTGTAGGTGTGCTGCGTGATATATCCGTCTATTTGGAACATCTGTACCTCAGTCCTGATTTCTAAGTGATATTTGTGACTTTTTTTTATATGCTGGCCTTGTGTTCGTATTGTCTAGGGTAACTGATATCTTTATTTGTTGTTATCAGGGTTATATTTGCAAACATTTTTGTGCCCTAAGTGACGTCCATCTTGGTTTTGAAACAATCAGCCCACAGATAACACCAATTAGAAGGGTGGTTTATCATATCTGTCATTAGTTCTGTGCCCTAACTGTCATCCATTTTGTCGGTTGTAACACCATTGCCATAGAAATCACGAAACAGATAGGAACTCTATAACTACACAGACTATACATTGATCTATTACATCTTCTGCCCTATTTATGTCAGCTATTTGTAAACAGGGCAAAATGCTTATTTGGCTTTATTATGATCATGTTAGGAAATGCCATAATGGTCCTAAACTCAATGACAGGAAATACCTGTTATTCACCTTCCCGCTGTAGAGAGGGGGCAACGTTTGGTGTATAGTTACATACTCAAGCGGCTAACGAATACAGGGACCGACTATCTCCCGGTATAAGGAGATCCACTTCCAACCTATTCTAACAACCTCTTCGGAGGGTGGAAGAGTGGATGGAAGTTTGGGCACTCTCTTGTCCTAGGGGTGATAAATTGCCCCTGAATACGGATGAGCTACTAGTTGGTCAACGACATGAGAATGCAGAAAGCAATGAGAAACTACTGCATTCAAGATCCATATGGATTTTTCTAGTAACACATCATGGCTGTGTTCAAAACCAAATGTTCCGGAGTTTCAAGTCCCCCAATTGGATCTCCGGCTTCGGGGAAGTTGTCAGTGAAAGATGGTATAAAGATTAGCTCGTGGAATGTGCAAACTATGGCACAAGCTGGGAAACCCCATAATGCGATTCTAGAAATGGACAGAATGAAGATAGAAATTATGGGCGTAAGTGAAATGCGTTGGTCAGGATCAGGTTCTTGTGACATCAATGGACATGTAGTTTACCATTCAGGGACATCCAATGGATTGTATCAACACGGAGTAGGAATTATAGTATATAAATTGGTCGCAAAGTGTGTCACCAATTTTATACCTGTCTCAGAGAGAGCATTGTTGCTTCAAATAAATACTGGGCCTGCACATCTTAACATCATCCAGATGTACGCTCCTACGACAGACCATAGTGATGAAGAAGTTGCAGAGTTTTACTCCCAAATCACAGGGGTTTTGCACCAGTTACCAAAGAAAGATCTAAGAATAATTATGGGAGATTTCAATGCAAAAGTAGGACATGGATCAGAAGGCATACTATAGGTCAATATGGGCTTGGTGAAAGGAATGAGAGAGATCAACTTTGCGCATTTGCAGGAGAATGGGGATTTGTAGTAACCAACACATTCTTCACATTACCATCACGACGTTTGTATACTTGGAAGTCTCCTAGAGATTCATGTGAAAGAATTATAAGGAACCAAATTGACTATATTTTGATAAATCAAAGATATAGGAAGAGCTGTGTCTCAAAGAAAACATATCCCAGTGCGGACATTCATTCCGATCATATCCCTCTAGTTGGAGTTTTAAAAACCAAAATGAAAAAGATTCAAAAGAGAAGAGCCATAAAGTATAATATGCGTAAATTAATTGAACCTTCAGTAAGACAAAATGTAGAAGAGCAGCTCAATGATGAACTTGGATGAGAAAATTAAAACATTAATACCGTTGAATCTATGAAGAAAGATCACTTAGTAACAGATATCACTAAAAAGAAATCATGGATGACTGAAGTGATTCTTAAAATAATGGATAAGAGAAGGAAAGCAAAGGGTAATCCTGATGAATATAAGAACATCAACAGGGAAATCAGGAAAGAAATAAGATTAGCTAAGGAAAGGGACATGCAAGAAAAATGTAATGAAATAGAGATGTTACAATTAAAACATGACAGCTTCAATGTTCATCGAAAAGTTAAAGAAGTGACAGGGAATTATAGAACTAGACAAGGAAATAGATTGGTCAATATTGAAGGAAAACTAATTGTTGAAAAAGAAGAGTTTAAAGATACGTGGCAAAGATATATAGAACACTTGTTTTATGGTACTCGACAGGAGCCACCTCGAATAAATGGTGAAACAGGACCCCAAATTCTGGTAGATGCAGTACAAACCGCGATAAAAGCCATGAAGGATGGTAAAGCCACTGGCCCTGACAATGTGAATGCTGAATTTTTAAAGCTTTTGAATGAAGATAATGTGAAATGGTTGACTGAAATATTCAACGACATTTACAATTCTGGGAACATTCCTCAGGAATGGTTTAAATCGGAATTCATCACACTACCTAAAAAACCCGGAGCTAAGTTTTGTAGTGAGTACCGAACAATCAGTCTCATGAATCACATCTTGAAGGTATTTCTGAAGATCATTCATCGCAGAATATACAAAATATGTGAAGAACAAGCTTCTTTTACACAATTTGGTTTTAGAAACGCATTTGGCACACGTACAGCCCTATTTAGCATTCAAGTATTGTTTCAAAGGTGCCGTGATGTGAACTGCGATATATATGCCTGCTTTATTGACTATCAAAAGGCTTTCGATAAAGTAAGACATCATAAGATAATAGAAATTTTACAAAAGATTGGCTTAGATGATAAAGATTTACGAATAATTGTGAACTTGTACTGGAATCAATCTGCTTATGTGAGGTTGAGTAACGAGAACACGGAAGATATAGATATTCTAAGAGGTGTAAGACAAGGCTGTATATTGTCTCCATTGTTATTTAACATCTATTCGGAATATATCTTTAAAGAAGCTCTAGAGGATGTTGAGATGGGAGTGCTCTTAAATGGTAACTGGATAAATAACATTCGATATGCCGATGACACTGTGATTTTTGCGGATAGTCAAGAAAGCCTGCAACATATCATTGATAAAGTTATCCAAAAAAGCCATGAATATGGTTTAGATATAAGCCCTCAGAAGACAAAACTGATGGTCATTAGTAAAAATTGCAAACTAAATATAGACCAGAAACCCATTGCACAAGTGCATAAGTATATATACCTTGGCACTACCATAAATGACCAATGGGACCCTTCTGATGAGGTGAAGTCTCGAATTGGGAAAGCCCGGACAACTTTCAATAAGATGCGGAATTTGTTCACACATCTTGGGCTGACAATGACTACGAAAATCAGGCTTTTGCGTTGTTATGTGTTCTCTACTCTTTTTTACGGTGCTGAGACATGGACTCTGACAGAGTCTTTATGTAAACAGTTAGAGGTCTTTGAAATGTGGCTGTACAGAAGGATATTGCGGATACCATGGACAGACCATGTCACAAATTTTGGGGTTCTCCAAAAAAAAATGAAAAAAACTAAGGGAGTATTAACCACAGTGAAAATCAGGAAAATCCAATACCTAGGACACATCATGAGGAATACCACCAAGTATCATCTCCTACAGTCTATTCTTCAAGGAAAAATACCAGGGAAGAGAAGTGTTGGACGAAGAAGAATATCCTGGTTAAAAAACCTCACAGCCTGGACCTCAAAAACATCTACTGAATTATTCCGAGCTGCAAGTGATAGGAACAGCACAGTCAAGATGGTAGCCAACATCCGGAACGGATAGGAACCATAAGAAGAAGAATATTGAAATGTCTAATCAGTTCGAAATACTGTATACCAGGCATAATGTAGCCTAATTGAACACTACAGTTGTCAGCCTGGTGACTGAATATATTCTTAGTTCCATCTCTTAGGGTACAGAATACACAATTTGGTTGAAGTCCAATGGATAGCATGGACGTAACATGCAGTTAAATATTTGGATCTAACAGCGCGCGTAAAATCATGTTGGCAACAATGTCATACATGTATTGGTCAGAAACAATCTGAAATAATTATGATCTATTATTGTGCCAATTTTGAATGAAATCCATTAGTTAGTATAGAAGTTACATGCATTTTAAAATTGGACCTATCAGCAGGCTTAGAATCAGGTTTGCAGCACTGACGTATATTAGTTACTCCAAATTAATCTAGAATGACAGGTACTATACGTGTGCAAAGTTTAGAGCTATTGGCTTGCATACTTTGTGATATATTGATATTAGGGTAACAAAAATAGAGACAGCATTTATTAACAGTTGGCAGCCCTGGTTGCTCTTATGAATACGCATAGTCATATCTGTTATGGTACACATAGCAAATACGAAATGTGGTTGAAATCCAAATGATAGTAGGCTATAGAAGTTACATGTATTTAAAGTTGGACCTCTCAGCAGGCTTAGAATCATGTTGGTAGCACTGGCGTATATAAGTTACTCCAAATTAATATAGAATGTCAGGTGCTATACGTGTGCATAGTTAAAAGCTGTCGGCTTGCATACTTTCTGATATATTGGTATCTGTATAAAAGAAATTGGGAGCATTTATTAACAGTTGGCAGCCCTGGTGGTTCTTAAGAATACGCTCAGTTATATCTGTTTATGTACACATAGCACATACGAAATTTGGTTGATAGTGTAAAAGTTATATGCATTTAAAAATTGGACCTATCAGCAGGCTTCCTGGAAATTAAACTGAAATAGTATTATCTATACGTGTGCCAATTTTGAAATAGCTTCCATTCATACCTTCCAAGATATCCAACATGGAGCTCAAATTTCAATTGCGATTTTTCGGCAGTTGGTAGCACTGACATATTTTTCAAATACGGCATTGAGATATTCTTTACACCCACCAAATTTTGTTTCGATTGCTGCAGACGTTTAGGAGTTGATAGGGGAGGGGACACACTGACAGCCAGACAGACAGAAAGAAGGACAGACAGACAGACAGACACACATTTGTCCGGATCGATCTCATATGTCTACATTTTCCTCATTTTTGCAAAATGTGAAAAGTAAGCTAAACAAGATGTTCAGTAAAGAACATATAGCCTACTTTCTCCTAAATGCATGGGTATTGTTATAACTCTTTGTCCTTTTCAAGGAGTATGATTGAATGTTGGTTGTAGGAGCTTGTTGAAATACAACGTGCTATAGGGATATTAAACATGAATATGAGGTGCCCTTTGCTAGTGCTACCTCTGTACCAAATTTCGTTCAATTCGGTTTCACCGTGTTTGAATTGATAGGGGGAATCGATTTGCACACATACTTGGCCACCATCTGCAAACTATTGGGCTGATGTTCTTGCAGTTTGGTCAGAATATGTTTCCCACATAAAGATATGGTGTTGCAAAATTAGGTAGAGACTAGATTATTAGGTTGGTCGTAATTACATTTTAGCTTTTAACATTTGGGTGGCCGCGATTACGTTTCCATCAAGATAGCGGTGATATAAAACATGACACTGAGGTGCCCTTTACTAGTGCTACCTCTATACCAAATTTCGTTCCATTTGGTTTCAGCGTGTTTGAATTAATAGGGGGAATCGATTCTGACACAAAGATGGCCGCCATCCGCAAACTATTAGGCGAATGACCTATTAGATTGGTCAAAGGATGCTCCCTCCATAAAGGTATGTAGTTGCAAAATTTGGTAGAGATCGGATGATTAGGTTAATCGTAATTTGATTTAAGCTTTGAACATTCGTGTGGCCGCCATTACGTCTCAGTCAAGATGGCGGCGATATAAAACATGACACTGAGGTGCCCTTTGCTAGTACTACCTCTGTACCAAATTTCGTTCCATTCGGTTCCACCGTGTTCGAATTAATAGGGGGAATCAATTTTGACATAAAGATGGCCTCCATCCGCAAACTATTAGGTGAATGACCTATTAGATTGGCCAAAGGATGCTCCCTCCATAAAGGTATGTAGTTGCAAAATTTGGTAGAGATCGGATGATTAGGTTAATCGTAATTTGATTTAAGCTTTGAACATTCGTGTGGCCGCCATTACGTTTCAGTCAAGATGGCGGCGATATAAAACATGACACTGAGGTGCCCTTTGCTAGTGCTACCTCTGTACCAAATTTCGTTCCATTCGGTTCCACCGTGTTCGAATTAATAGGGGGAATCAATTTTGACATAAAGATGGCCGCCATCCGCAAACTATCAGGTGAATGACCTATTAGATTGGTCAAAGGATGCTCCCTCCATAAAGGTATGTAGTTGCAAAATTTGGTAGAGATCGGATGATTAGGTTAATCGTAATTTGATTTAAGCTTTGAACATTTGTGTGGCCGCCATTACGTTTCCGTCAAGATGGCGGCGATATAAAACATGACACTGAGGTGCCTTTTGTTAGTACTACCTCTGTACCAAATTTCATTCCATTCGGTTGCACCGTGTTCGAATTAATAGAGGGAATCGATTTTCACACAAAGATGGCCGCCATCCGCAAACTATTACGCTGATGACCTATTGGTTTGGTCAAAGGATGCTCCCCCCATAAAGGTATGTTGTTGCAAAATTTGGTAGAGATCGGATGATTAGGTTAATCGTAATATGATTTAAGCTTTGAACATTTGTGTGGCCGCCATTACGTTTCCGTCAAGATGGCGGCGATATAAAACATGACACTGAGGTGCCTTTTGTTAGTACTACCTCTGTACCAAATTTCGTTCCATTCGGTTGCACCGTGTTCGAATTAATAGGGGGAATCGATTTTCACACAAAGATGGCCGCCATCCGCAAACTATTACGCTGATGACCTATTGGTTTGGTCAAAGGATGCTCCCTCCATAAAGGTATGTTGTTGCAAAATTTAGTATAGATAGGATGATTAGGTTAGTCGTAATTTGATTTAAGCTTTGAACATTTGTGTGGCCGCCATTACGTTTCCGTCAAGATGGCGGCGATATAAAACATGACACTGAGGTGTCCTTTGCTAGTGCTACCTTTGTACCAAATTTCGTTCAATTCGCATTCACCGTGTTCGAATTGATAGGGGGGGACACACATTCAGAGTACACACACTCACACACACACACACACACACACACACACACACACACACAGACACACACACACACAGACTCACACACACACATACACACACACAGACAGACACACTTTTTTCGCCCTGTGTTGATCTCATAAGTCTACTTTCATTTTTTGCAAAAATCGAAAGTAGGCTAAAAATGCAACTAGTCAATATTTGTTACTTATAGTCTATGTGATGTTAAGATACTTAAAGTAGTATTGATCTCAAAATTTGCTTGCTTAGTGTGAATATGTAATTATTGTTAAATGGTCAGTTCAGATTTTATTGCACAGGCTAGTTATCTGGTTAGATCATCCGTGGTCTGGATGAGAGCAGTTAACTTCGACACTGTCAGCTCTTGACTTAATAGATTTAATAGCCGAAGTGTGATAGATCTGATGATGATTGCTTGACGATCGAAACTGTTCATCCAAGTGTATTTATTAATCTCATGTAATGTTTTTTTTTTTTCAGGGAATAACTCATTACAATTGAGTACAATCATGTTTATAGACTGAAAAACACCAAATTTCGAGAGCTTGTAATAAGCCATGTCTGAATAATCGATTTGAATCTAATCGATTAATTGACTGACCGATCATTCGATTAATTAATCAGCTAACCGGTGAATCAATTAATTGATTAGTATACACGAGATAAGAAAATACGTTTAAATGACAGTTCATCCCTTGAGTTACGCTCATTTTCGGAATAATGTATAGAAATAGAGTTACCTTTTGCCCAAATATACCCATACAAAGTGTCCTTCCTTGTTCATGTTAACAATAACCAAATTATGGTCAGAGACGGTGAAAGGACAAACATCAATTAAATTAATAAGTGGTTTGAGAAAGAAAACGAAGGGTTTTCAGCAAAGATTTTGAATTCTTGTTCAAGAATATGTGAAATATCGAATCCATTCAAAGTACATAAGTTACTAAGTGTCGGATAAGGGCCAACATATTATGTTAGAAAAGTTTTTGATAGCACCAACCATTGAATAAAGGGAAGGGAAAAAGTGCTTTTTTTTAAAGAAAAAATCACATCTCTCTTAATAGGTACAATATCAAAACCATACAAAATGGACAATAGTCCCCTATTAATTACCTAAAATGTTTGTCTGAAAGAATTTTTGATATGACCCACCATTATGCCAAGGGATGAGCAAAATGATTTCGGAATTATACGAAAACTAGCAGAAGTACCCATTCCTCGAACGGTCTTCGGTATTAATAACCAGACATTATCAATTGAGCTACTGTTGCAATGGTTAGGGGCTTGGAACCTGTTTGTCGACAAAGAACAAGTAGTTCCGTGAAGAACTATACAGCCTATTTTCATACATCCTACTTAAGTTAATTGCCACTATCAACATACACAATTTCAGTTTGATTGCTGTAATAGATTCGTAGATATTGAGAACCGACTAAATATCTCGGATGGTCGCCATGTTGGATTTTATATATGTAGGTCCTAGAGTTATGTACTATTTTATGCAGATTATTGTGAACGTGTAGTATTCAAACTTCAATCGCATAATTAGGACACAAGAAGCAACAAGGAGATTTTAAAATTTTTCACAGCTGCCATCTTGAGGTTATGGAAACAATTGAAATAAATTAGATGCCAGTGGACTAACATTCGTATAAGGATTTGCTGTACCAAATTTCACTGCACGCGGATGGTTAAATTGCGAGAAACGTCCATGTGAATATTTATAATTCACGTCGCCGCCATGTTGGATTTGTGATCACCAGCTTATTTAATGACCTATAGGCGAACTTAAGTTCATAGCCCCTATGAACATTAAAAAATGCAGTTTGATTGCTAAAATAGATTCGTAGATATTCAGTATCGTCTAAATATTTCGGATGGTCGCCATGTTGGATTGTTAAATGTATAGGCCATAGAGTCATGTACCATTAAAGGAAAATTATTGCGTAGGTTCATTATTCAAACTTTCACTTCGATCGCATGACTACATCACAAGAAATAAAAACTTAATTTTAAAATTCGCACTGCCGCCATCTTGAGGTTATGTAAACAATTGAACTAAATTAAATACCAGTGGATTACAATGTGTATAAATATTTCCTGTACCAGGTTTCAGTGCGCTTGGAACATTAAATCGCGAGAAAGGTCTATTGAAAATTTTCAAATTCGCTTGGCCGCCATGTTCGTTTTGTAGTTCACCGGTTTTTGAAAGTCTTATAGATGAACTTCACGTAGTGCCCTTTATGTCCGTACAAAATTTTAGGGAGATACCGCTAATAGTTTCAGAGATATAGAATGCCGGTGAAATATTTCGCACATCCGCCATCTTGTGATTATGTAAACAATTGAACGAAGTTAGATGTCGGTGCATTACAATGTATATAAACATATACTGTACCAAGTTTCATTGCGTTTGGTTGGTCAAATGGCGAGAAACGTCTATTTAAAAGTCGCAAATTCGCTTGGCCGCCATGTTGGTTTTGTAGTTACCAGGTTTTCAAAAGTCACATAAGTGAACTTATAGTAGTTCCCTCTATCACCATAGAAAATGTCAGGGTAATATCGGTAATAGTTTCGGAGATATTGAATGCTGGTGAAATATTTCGCACAGCCGCCATGTTTGATTGGTGAGTCGTAACAAAATTTGAAGGGCACGGTCGAGGTCGCCCGGAATAGTTCTATGATCTTTCCGAGTTTCATTGAAATCACTCCTGCCGTTTAGATTTTATTAGGGGGGGGGGGGGGACACACACACGAATCAAACACACACACAAGCACACACACACGGACAAAAGGTGATCTCATAAGCCTATTTTTTCAAAATTGAAAATAGGCTAAAAATGATTAGATAAAATGTGCTCTCAAACTAAATGTTCCTAACGTGTTCTTCCTGACGTGAAAATACAATTGAAAACCTCGTAGACGAATCGCAATACACGTAACATACAAACTGACCCTCACCGATGTGTCAAGTCCCCAACCACAGGAAACCCCTTTTTTAGCCTACTCTCGTGCTCGGCCAGATTAGCTGTTTCCGAACGCAAGCCGCAGAGACGCATCATTCAGGAAGTCAACTAAGATCCAGGATTTGAAGTAGATAGTCGGAGCTGAAGGTAGAAAAAGCGATCTGATTATATTTCATAGTTATAGCATATTGGCTTTCAAGGCCAGTGAATTAAAACTCAGCAATTCTTCTAGGTTTGTGCTGTGTCTTATATGGGGTTTCACCTAGGACACCAAGCTGGCTCATCAGCAGGCTCCTGATGTCCCCGCTTGAACCCTCACAGGAGTAGATAACTGCGCGCTACCTCCCTTTCCATGAAGCGAACCTGTGCCTCTTGACTGCGAATACTAAAAGCTCAAGCAGCCTTAACCTCCCTATGAAGGCTTCCAAGAAGATGGTGTATTGGCATTCACGGCCAGTGAATTAAAACTCAGCAATTCTTCCCCACTCAAAACACGGCACAAATCTAAAAGAATTACTGAGTTTTCGTAGTTATGTTAGAAATGTTGTGGATATTATAGACCTGACCAAATTTTGTGTAGCTATTTGACATTTTTTATGCTTAATGTTTGATGGTCCAGTTTAACGGGCCCAATAGTGGCCACTGCTTCATTAGTGGACACACTGGCCTTAATTCGCTTAAAATAAGGCCCACAGCCATCAGTTGTAACTGAAATGGACGAAAGTAGTAGCCTATGACATCTAGCGGTGATTGTAAGTACTATTAGCTTCATGCTGCATCATGGGAAGAAGTTGGGGAATGCTTACAATGGCGTCAGCTCTCTCTCTGTTGAAGTGCAGTGATATGTTGTTGATTTGACTAAGAATATTGGTAAGCATTTATTCTTTTTTTCTAAATGTAAGTTATTGACGGCATTTACTCATATGCTATACCGATACTTGAGAATGTATAGGTTAACGTTTGAGTGTGTCCTGAGTAATAAATCATGTGCACGACGCGTTAGGCTTGGTGTCCGCTATTCCAGCACAGAATCGGCGATTATCGGATAGTGGACACCAAGTGTCCACTATTGGTGTTTCACGATATAATATGTTCTTCAAACTGATACTCACAAATAAGCTTGCAGTCACTTATAGACTATTCTATATTGATTTAATTAAGTTTTGATTCGAATAACCAATAGTGGACACGGGGTGTCCACTATAGGTTCACCAACTGTCCACTATACCATCAGCTGATTTTGTTCCCCTTATTTGCTCTAAACATCCTGTAGTTGATATCCTCATTTCTTCTATCCTATCAATGTTTCACGTAATTTTAACATTCCAACTATTGTTCTCATTTAGGACGAAGCATGGCCTCTGTCAAGGCAAGCTGGTGGGCTTACGAAAATGATCAAATGGAAAAAGCAGCAAAAGATTTTGCCCAAGGTGTCCCTCTATTGACTGCAGCCAAAAATCATGGAGTACCTCGTACGAGCTTACGTAGATATGTGCAGGGAGGTGAAGACAAATTCAAAACCATGGGACGCTCTCCCGTGCTAACCAAAGAAGAGGAAGAGACGCTAGTATTGTGGATTTCATCTGCAGCTAAGGCTGGTTTCCCAGTTAGTAGGAATGATCTTTTAGATAGTGTTCAGAAACTGTTGAAAGACTTGAACAGAAAAAATGATTTTGTGAATGGTAGGCCAGGACGTTCGTGGTATGAAAATTTTTTGAAAAGGAATCCCGCTATTTCTACTAGGGTAGCACAGAACCTAACAATCACGAGAGCATCAGTTACAGCGGAAAGTCTAAACAAATGGTTCTCAGAGGTTTTTGATTATTTAAAAGAAAATGGTTTGGAAGGAGTTTTGCTGGAACCAAACCGTGTGTACAACGCAGATGAGAGTGCCTTTTTCTTAAACCCTAAGGGAAGTAAGGTGCTGGCAATGAAAGGTGCGAAAAATGTGTACCAACAAATAAACTCAAATGAAAAGGAGTGTATAACTGTATTAATTATGGCAAACGCTGATGGACAGTTAGGACCGCCTCTAGTGGTGTTCAAATATGAACGTATTCCCCAAGAATTAGTGAACAGCGTCCCGGGAAATTGGGGTTTAGGAAAATCAGAAAATGGTTGGATGACAGGTGCTCTTTTCTTCGAATACCTGACAAATGTATTTCATCCTTGGTTGGCAAATAATAAAATTCCACGCCCAATAATTCTATTTGTGGATGGACACACGTCACATCTAACAATGCATACCAGCCGCTTTTGCCATGAGAATGGAATAATTCTTGTCTCTCTATTTCCCAATGCTACACATCTTTTACAACCCATGGATGTAGCTGTATTCCGTTCTCTTAAAGAGAACTGGAAACAAAAAGTCCATGAATGGCGCCTTGAAAATGTGGAAAATCCTATTCTGAAAAAGAAAGATTTTTGTCCTCTATTGAAACAAGTTCTCGATGACAAGATATCACCCATCATAATACAAAACGGATTCAAGAAATGCGGATTAGTGCCCTGGGATCCTTTAGCACTATTTAAGACCATCCGAAAGAATCCACCATTGCCTGTTACAGTACAGCACAACCAAAGGCAGCTCGAGGCATCCCTTAAAATTTTGGAGGATTACATTGGGTATGACAAGATTGATAGATTCAAACTATGTTCAACTTGGACAGGCCCTGATGAGGACAAAAGTCTCTTCCTCGTATGGTACAAAATGAAGAGCGATATTTCAAAGAGAGAATGAGTTCTGATTCCACCTGAAAATGAAGATCAAGAGATAGCTTCTTTGCAATCAATTGAAGATGAGGGAAATCAACATCCCTCGGCAGAGACTTGTGAAACCAGTACAGTTGATGATTGTCAGGAGACTATTTTGTTGGATGTTACGAACAACAGTATTAATAACAGTTGTGACGGAGGGGCCAAATCTCCAAGAGAAACGGAGAACATTGAAATTCCAAGTCCGTTTAAAAGGTCAATGTACTGGCCGGAAGAAAATAAAAAAAGAACTATGACAAAACGGAAGAGGCTGTTTGCACCTCCGGTGGTGACTTCAGACAAGTGGCGTGAGCACAATGAAAGTAAACAAAATAAAAAAGTGGAATTGGGAAAACAGAAGGAAGAAAGAAAACTGGAGAGGCAGAAGAAAAAAGAAGAAAATGAGATGATGAAGAAAAGAAAAGCAGAAGAAAGAGCAATAAAGAAGCGGGCTATTCCTAAGAAGAACCCTAAGAAGACAAAGAGGAAAACGGCGAAGATAGTTTCCTCTGAAGAGGAAGAAGAAGATTCTTGGAGGCCATCTGGAAGTAGTGCCGATGATATTAGTTTTGGGGAAGAAGAGGACGATATTGTATTAGAAGAAATGGAGCCTAGCATTGCTAACATAGCTTTAGAAACTCAGGGAGAAATTGAATCTGAGACTTTTCTTAAAGAAGTGCTTCATGATAAAAACAAGATTGATGACAAGACAATGTCTACAAGAAATGAGATATTCATAACTCCTTGTAACCCTTCAACTTCAGACGTAGTGAATGATTGCGTTGATGGACAATGGCGTGAACTTCAGGAAAATGAGAAAAACAGTGCAATAGATCAAGACAAGGAAGTGGAGCAACCGAGAAAGAAAATAGGGCCAATAGATGAACCAGCGCCAATGACTAAGAGTAATATTCAGATAATCAAGAAAGGAAATACACAGGACATAACTAAAGACAAAGAATTTGAAGAAGAAAGGAAAGAACCGAAAGAAGATGAAACCTTAAAAGTACAAAATGTTTGTGATAGTGTACGGGGGATTGAAGAGTGCGGGAATGAGTCATTTGCCGAAGGAGGTGAAAACGTGGTGGCTGAGAATGTTGACATTAGTAAAGGAGACTTTACTTTAATTTCTTTTAGTGGGACGAGAAAGGAGTACAAGGCTGTATGTCAGATCAAAGAACTGCATAGTGATGTTGAAGCTAGTGTAGTTGTTCTTAACCACTGCAACCGCATGAGAAATGTTTTCGTTTTGAGTGACAGAGAAATAAAAAAAGTGAGTGTGTCTCAGGTTGTCTCGAAATTGCCAGTGCCATTAATTTTTGGTACCCTGGACAAACTTTACCAGTTTCCACACACAATTGAAGTTGCGTAACTGTATTAGAGTGGCCATAAGAATACGAAGATCTCATCATGTAAGATTTTTCTCAATTTTTCAGTTTTCTGGTGTTGCTACTACGTTTCTGCTGGAGTTGAATTACATTCCAAAGTTGTATTGAACCTGTAACTATCATATTATAGTATTACTTTTGTCTTCAAGATTGATTTTAATAAATTCCGCTGTTTTTATACTGTGTCCATTATTGGTACAAAGAAGTGTCCACTATTGGTTTCCTGCTATATTTTTGTGTCCACTATGCCAACATTTTTGATAATGAGTAAAAATTTATTTAAAATATAGAGATATATTATCTTTTACTTTTGTGTGTGTGCACCTTTTAAGGGAAGAGTTGAAGCATAAGAAAATGCATACCCAAAGATTTAAATGCCATTAACAAGAATTTAATTCGGAAAAATATGGAAAATTTGTCTTAATGTGTCCACTATTGGCCCCGTTATGAATTCAGTAATTTAATTTTTGTATTTTTGAACGTCACCGTTAACGATTGTTACGTAGCGTAAATTTTGTATTCTTCATCGCATTTTTGATATCGTTTAGTCTTTCGAATTTCTATGCGAATCCGTGTTAATTGATAGTGGAAGGTTTCAGAGTATTTTATTCGGAGTATTATATTTCAGAGTATTTTATTTCAGACTATTTTATTTCTGAATATTTTAAATAATTACTTCGTAATTATTTCGTAATGTTAAGTTAGGAGCTATATTATGGTTGTTATCTTAATAGCATTTATTTAAATCTTCGGATTTAATATTGATATTGACTTGGTTCATTATTGAACGTCTATGTGCTATCATGTTTGAATAGCCTGCATAACCAACTATTGCAGCGTGGATCACTGCGAGACGTGCAGGACGAGAGTCAATGAAGGTCTGGAAGGTACCGACAGGGATGTGGTGCCATGCCGACTCTAGTGCCGTTCTTAGCTGTACTAGGTTTCTCGGTTGTGGATCCATGGCGGGAACAGCCCGATTGAGGTGGTCCCGCAGATTCTCGATTTGGTTTAAATTGGGGAAGTTTGGTGGCCAGAAAAGTACTGTAAACTCATCCTGGTGTTCTTCGAACCATGCACGTACGCCGCGATTTGTATGACACGTTGCATTGTCCTGATGGTTGCATGTGTGCATGAACCAGGTGCCTGCTGCGGAGGCCCACCCGCAGCAGTGTTCGCCCTCACGGTCACTGAGAAGACACGATTGTTAGCCCCGTCGTCCATCTGGACGGACAGTTGCTCGTCCATTCACCCGTAGACATCTCTGCAGCCGTCATTCACCCCTCATCCCTATGGCCCGTGGTGCACCACATCGACGCCGGTTTTGAATAGATCCATTTTACCATGAACGGTACACCTTAACCACGGTGGCACACGAACAGTGGCAACGAGACTGAAACCCTCCCTCTTGTCTATGAGTTCTGCAATTATGGTGAGGCTCTACGTAACACAAGACATCACTCAGTAAGATCCATCCTTGCAGAGAGTCTGAGGGATGTTGGCTGCGGGGTACATGAAGATGTTTCAGGGCTAACCACGCAAGGCAGTACAAGGCGCATTGACATCATAGCCTACAAGGAGGATAAAAAGAAGGGTTATATATTGGATCCAACCGTGCGTTTTGAAACCCATGCCGAGCAGCCAGATTAAGTGAACCAAGAAAAGAAGGAAATTTACGAGCCTACAGTCCCTTTCTACAAGGAAAAATACCACCTTCAAGAAATATAAGTTTTTGGGTTATTAGTGGGGATCCGGGGAAAAATACCTTTTCTTTTTGCTCAATGCCACCATTAATACCATAGCAGTAACAGGCCGTAAAGGATCCATTAGTATTTTGAGAAATCACCCATATTCGTAAATTATGTGTATTTTAAGACTGAATAGCTATTTTAATTATTTATTTCTAGTTGCGGTTTGCGCACTCTTCAGGTCTTTTATTCTAATTTATGTGTGTGTCATACATTTCATAGTTCATTAGTCGTATTTTGTTAACCTTCCAATTCTTTTTCTTTCACCTCATTATGATTGTTAAGCTTTGTATATTAGCAGCCTTATATAAATAAACGTAGCTGTTTAGGAAATGCTTCCACCCTTGGACCAAAAGCCAATGATCATGCCCTATTGGACGTCAGATATATCGCTCCGTGTCCGCATTGTAACAGCAACTGCACTGTTTTCCGTTTCCATTCGACATGCTTTATAAACCCTCCAATGCTGGTGATGTCACCTGATGTCAGTGCGGGGTAATTGCACGTTTATGTCGAATATAGGAGGTGGCCACGATACTGTGACTAGTCAGTGCATGAGTTCGTATTATTCCTACTGCATTTTAGATCAAGTAATAGGCCTAACACGAAACACGACTAGTAGTGTAGACTAATATTATTTATATACTGTTATATTACTAACCTGAGTTCTTGTTAATCCTACCACAATAACTTATAAATGCGACTTAGGTAACAGTTGAGGAGTGGTGCATCTTCTCCAAAACTACTTAAATTAGCCGAAATACCTCTTGCAATGATGAATTGATATATAGAACCGTGTGCACGGGGTTAGCAATTCTATTTCTCCCATAATTCACGCGTATTATGGTGGATACAACTGGAATTTTACTATGAAAGTCGTGATCTAAAATGGGGATGGGTGGATGAGTTATAGGCAGCAGAGGAGAAAATATCAGTAGGACTGGAGAATACCTACTCCTGCCAAAGAAAATAATCTACTAAAATTAGCCAATACACCTGTGGTAATGGTCGGGAAAAACCTGGAGATGATCTAGTAATAGATAATTACTCCTCCACTGTCTATACCCATCCACCGTCCCAATTTTTATCACGACTTGTATCGATGAAATTCCAACTGAGTCCGCCATTATACGCCTGATTTGGGGACACTAGCGCTTAGAGACAGTCCAGCGGGGCTAACGAAGCGACCCGAATACTCACGACCGCAATCGATCATCCATCCACATTCACGATCTTCTGACACGCACCGAGACAGACCAGCGCAGCGGGGCAAACCGAACGTGCCCGAAACTTCACAACCTGGACCGATCATTAGGGCTAGGATTTTTATATAAATACATATTCCTGCCCTTTGCTTGTACATAACTAAAAATGATAAATGTCGATGAATTAGAACCTTTGCTATCATATAATTACATTTTATTGTTACATATTTTTAGCCTATTTTCAATTTTGAAAAAATAGGCTTATGAGATCACCTTTTGTCCGTGTGTGTGTGCGTGTGTGTGTGTGTGTGTGTGTGTGTGTGATTCGTGTGTGTGTCCCCCCCTAATAAAATCTAAACGGCCGGAGCGATTTCAATGAAACTCGGAAAGTTCATAGCACTATTCCCGGCGACCTCGACCGTTCCCTTCAAATTTTGTTACGACTCACCAATCCAACATGGCGGCTGTGCGAAATATTTCACCAGCATTCAATATCTCCGAAACTATTACCGATATTACCCTGACATTTTCTATGGTGATAGAGGGAACTACTATAAGTTCACTTATGTGACTTTTGAAAACATGGTAACTACAAAACCAACATGGCGGCCAAGCGAATTTGCGACTTTTAAATAGACGTTTCTCGCGATTTGACCAACCAAACGCAATGAAACTTGGTACAGTATATGTTTATATACATTGTAATGCACCGACATCTAACTTCGTTCAATTGTTTTCATAATCACAAGATGGCGGATGTGCGAAATATTTCACCGGCATTCTATATCTCTGAAACTATTAGCGGTATCTCCCTAAACTTTTGTACGGAGATAAAGGGCACTACTGGAAGTCCATCTATAAGATTTTCAAAAACCGGTTAACTACAAAACGAACATGGCGGCCAAGCGAATTTGAAAATTTTAAATAGACCTTTCTCGCGATTTAATGTTTCAAACGCAATGAAATCAGGTACAGGAAATGTTTATACACATTGCAATGCACTGGTATCTAATTTAGTTCAATTGTTTTCATAACCTCAAGATGGCGGCGGTGCGAATTTTGAACATTTTAAATAGACCTTTCTCGCGATTTAATGTTCCAAGCGCACTGAAACCTGGTACAGGAAATATTTATACACATTGTAATCCACTGGTATCTAATTTAGTTCAATTGTTTACATAACCTCAAGATGGCGGCTGTGCGAATTTTAAAATTAAGTTTTTATTTCTTGTGATGTAGTCATGCGATCGAAGTGAAAGTTTGAATAATGAACCTACGCAATAATTTTCCTTTAATGGTACATGACTCTATGGCCTATACATTTAACAATCCAACATGGCGACCATCCGAAATATTTAGACGATACTGAATATCTACGAATCTATTTCACCAGCATTCAGTATCTCCGAAACTATTCCCTATATCACCCTGGATTTTATCACGGTGATAAAGGGAACCACTAGAAGTTCACCTATGTGAAGTTTGAAAAACTGGTAACTACGAAGCCAACATGGCGGCCACGCGAATTTGCGACTTTTAAATAGACGTTTCTCGCGATTTAACCAACCAAACGCAATGAAACTTGGTACAGTATATGTTTATACACATTATAATGCACCGACATCTAACTTCGTTGAATTGTTTACATAACCACAAGATGGCGGATGTGCGAAATATTTCACCGGCATTCTATATCTCTGAAACTATTAGCGGCATCACCCTGAAATGATGTACGGAGATAAAGGGCACTACTGGAAGTTCACCTATAAGACTTTCAAAAACCGGTTAACTACAAAGCGAACATGGCGGCCAAGCGAATTTGAAAATTTTAAATAGACCTTTCTCGCGATTTAATGTTTCAAACGCAATGAAATCAGGTACAGGAAATGTTTATACACATTGCAATGCACTGGTATCTAATTTAGTTCAATTGTTTACATAACCTCAAGATGGCGGCGGTGCGAATTTTAAAATTAAGTTTTTATTTCTTGTGTCGTAATCATGCGATCGAAGTGAAAGTTTGAATAATGAACCTACGCAATAATTTTCCTTTAATGGTACATGACTCTATGGCCTATACATTTAAAAATCCAACATGGCGACCATCTGAAATATTTAGACGGCTCTCTCTGAATATCTACGAATCTATTATAGCAATCAAACTGATTTTTAGCCTATTTTCAATTTTGAAAAAATAGGCTTATGAGATCACCTTTTGTCCGTGTGTGTGTGCGTGTGTGTGTGTGTGTGTGTGTGTGATTCGTGTGTGTGTCCCCCCCTAATAAAATCTAAACGGCCGGAGCGATTTCAATGAAACTCGGAAAGTTCATAGCACTATTCCCGGCGACCTCGACCGTTCCCTTCAAATTTTGTTACGACTCACCAATCCAACATGGCGGCTGTGCGAAATATTTCACCAGCATTCAATATCTCCGAAACTATTACCGATATTACCCTGACATTTTCTATGGTGATAGAGGGAACTACTATAAGTTCACTTATGTGACTTTTGAAAACATGGTAACTACAAAACCAACATGGCGGCCAAGCGAATTTGCGACTTTTAAATAGACGTTTCTCGCGATTTGACCAACCAAACGCAATGAAACTTGGTACAGTATATGTTTATATACATTGTAATGCACCGACATCTAACTTCGTTCAATTGTTTTCACAATCACAAGATGGCGGATGTGCGAAATATTTCACCGGCATTCTATATCTCTGAAACTATTAGCGGTATCTCCCTAAACTTTTGTACGGAGATAAAGGGCACTACTGGAAGTCCATCTATAAGATTTTCAAAAACCGGTTAACTACAAAACGAACATGGCGGCCAAGCGAATTTGAAAATTTTAAATAGACCTTTCTCGCGATTTAATGTTTCAAACGCAATGAAATCAGGTACAGGAAATGTTTATACACATTGCAATGCACTGGTATCTAATTTAGTTCAATTGTTTTCATAACCTCAAGATGGCGGCGGTGCGAATTTTGAACATTTTAAATAGACCTTTCTCGCGATTTAATGTTCCAAGCGCACTGAAACCTGGTACAGGAAATATTTATACACATTGTAATCCACTGGTATCTAATTTAGTTCAATTGTTTACATAACCTCAAGATGGCGGCTGTGCGAATTTTAAAATTAAGTTTTTATTTCTTGTGATGTAGTCATGCGATCGAAGTGAAAGTTTGAATAATGAACCTACGCAATAATTTTCCTTTAATGGTACATGACTCTATGGCCTATACATTTAACAATCCAACATGGCGACCATCCGAAATATTTAGACGATACTGAATATCTACGAATCTATTTCACCAGCATTCAGTATCTCCGAAACTATTCCCTATATCACCCTGGATTTTATCACGGTGATAAAGGGAACCACTAGAAGTTCACCTATGTGAAGTTTGAAAAACTGGTAACTACGAAGCCAACATGGCGGCCACGCGAATTTGCGACTTTTAAATAGACGTTTCTCGCGATTTAACCAACCAAACGCAATGAAACTTGGTACAGTATATGTTTATACACATTATAATGCACCGACATCTAACTTCGTTGAATTGTTTACATAACCACAAGATGGCGGATGTGCGAAATATTTCACCGGCATTCTATATCTCTGAAACTATTAGCGGCATCACTCTGAAATTATGTACGGAGATAAAGGGCACTACTGGAAGTTCACCTATAAGACTTTTAAAAACCGGTTAACTACAAAGCGAACATGGCGGCCAAGCGAATTTGAAAATTTTAAATAGACCTTTCTCGCGATTTAATGTTTCAAACGCAATGAAATCAGGTACAGGAAATGTTTATACACATTGCAATGCACTGGTATCTAATTTAGTTCAATTGTTTACATAACCTCAAGATGGCGGCGGTGCGAATTTTAAAATTAAGTTTTTATTTCTTGTGTCGTAATCATGCGATGGAAGTGAAAGTTTGAATAATGAACCTACGCAATAATTTTCCTTTAATGGTACATGACTCTATGGCCTATACATTTAAAAATCCAACATGGCGACCATCTGAAATATTTAGACGGCTCTCTCTGAATATCTACGAATCTATTATAGCAATCAAACTGATTTTTTTATGTTCATTGGGGCTATGAACTTAAGTTCACCTATAGGACTTGAAATAACCTGGTGATCACAAATCCAACATGGCGGCGACGCGAATTATGAATATTCACATGGAAGTTTCTCGCAATTTAACCATCCGAGTGAAGTGAAACTTGGTACAGTAAATCCTTATACGAATGTTAATCCACTGGCATCTAATTTATTTCAATTGTTTCCATAACCACAAGATGGCAGCTGTGCGAAATTTTCAAATCTCCTTGTTACTTCTTGTGTCCTAGTCATGCGATTGAAGTTTGAATGCTACACATACACAATAATCTTCATGTAACAGTACATAAATCAAGGACCTTCATATATAAAATACAACATGGCGACCATCCGAAATAGTTAGTTGGTTCTCAATATCTACGAATCTATTACAGCAATCAAACTGAAATTTTGTATGTTGATAGTGGCAATTAACATAAGTAGGATATATGAAAATAGGCTGTATAGTTCTTCACGGAACTACTTGTTTACATATGTGATCATAATTAAATTTGTTTTAGATATTTTCACTTTAAAATTAATATTATGTGTTTTTATTTTACATATTTGATTAAAATGACATTTTTAACATAACTATACTTGATTTATTTAAAATTAAATATTCTGTCTTTTACGGTACTGTAAAAGAAAAATATTTTTTCGCAAGTGAAATATATTTGTTCACTTGAAACTCAGGTACATGAAACGGATTTTCCAAGCAATTCATAAGCTGTTGAGAAAGGACCAGGGAAGATATTAGTGGAGATAACGGGATGGACACCCTGCTGGAGACTCAGCGGCTGGACTTAAGATTATTTCAGTTGTCCAGTGAGTGCCTGAGACTCTAAGAATTAACGCACAGAACAACACATCCTGCGATTATTCACAGAACAAATGGCCCGTCGATAAACGAAAGAAAAATGGCTGCCCTAGGATCATGCCCCACTTGGTCTGCCTTATATAGTAGGCCTACGTGGAAGAGGTTGGCTGATCGGTTATATTCGTGAGCATTCGGATCACTTCGTTAGCCCCGCTGGGCTGTCTCTAAGTGCTAGTTTGGGGGCAAGTACAATGTTGCCAACCCCACGCATACGGTAGTACATCATATCCGGTATAGTAAAACAAAAGTGTGTTGCCAAGTTAATGTGTAAGTGAGCCAACCTCCTGTCTCAACTTCATTTTTTGCCTAAACCAATTTTTTTCTCATGCTCGAATAAACTAGAAATGACTGTTTTTATTTCGGAAGCAATTTCACTGTTGGCTAGTCTAATTAATTGTTAGCCAATATACAGTAAACACCCCTGGTTTTTGTCACGCACAGTGGGGATAATCAGGCATCATTAATCCTTATTTAAGTGAATGGTTTTGCCAATTATTGCTTTTTTCACATAATTACAACATTAAGTGTGTCGAGTTGTGTATTTCGAATGAAACATGTCGGTAACAGCCATAGGATATGATTATGACGGCTATGTGAGCCCCTGAAATACGGCTGCCGTCACGGAATAGCAAGCAATAAAAACATTAGGTAGATTTCATTAGAAAGCTAACTATTTATTTACGTAATACAACCGATATTTCCGGTGCAGCTGTGATAATTGACAGTAATTTAAATTCCTAATGACTCCGAGAAAGGTATGTGAATCATATATATTCAATAATCTGCCGGGTAGAAGTGTAAAAGCCAAGAGTATGTATTCTCCAGAATTATTAATGTTTGGGTACAGAATTAGTGTTCTGTTAGGTTCACCACTCCTTTCGGTGGGTGAGTGGTTATCGTGTCGGTCTACCAACCCCACGCTAGCAGGTTCGCTCCTGGCCCTGGTAAGTGATTTTTCAAAGGCGACAAAAATCATGATATGCATGTCATACGTTGTTGGCACGTTAAGGAACCCATTTGAATTCAGTAGGCCGTGTTCATAATGGCAAAATTAATCTCGGGATTTTCCACCAACACATAAGTTCCTCCTTTCTCTACTAGAGAGTGCTATAGTGTCAAGGAGCATAGATATCTAACCTCCTTGACCTTTATAGCACTCCAAGGAACAAAAAAAATCGACATACAAGCTGCCCTCTGGGTGTCAAATAACAAAGCTTGTACCCGGCCCTCGAGGCCATACGATATTATTATTACCACTCTTTTAAGGCTCGGTCAGACAGAAAGCGGTCTGTCGCGGCGAGAAGCGATATCTGACCGATGCGGTCAGGCGGTCCAGTTGTATTTCCCCAAGTTGCATCAACCCTGGCAAACAGAACGCGGTCTACTATCACCCGCTAGTGTTACCTTGGTGATCTGGGTTCGTAATATTTCTATGGTGTTTTACTAACCTGAGCTCTTATTATTTCGAGCGCGTTATAGGCACGAGATATGCGGAGTAGCTCTCCCTCTGTGCGCACCAGTTTCATTGCCTGCTCCACGTTCTGCAGTGACCGGTCGATGAAGGGCCCCAACTTGGCCATTCCTGAGTTAAGCACCACCTTAGCGACGAACTTGAATCGCCGGCATACGAGCCGGAAACACTCCGCCACCTGTTGGTAGGGACACATTTTGAAAACGTCCGCTAGAAGGTCAGTGGGCAGATCCAGCACTGACGGCACTTTAGGCTTTGACCGCTCTGGTGAGGAGCGCGCTAAGCGCGGTCGCTTAGATCGGTTCATTACGTTTACATCCCCAAAATTTAGAATACAATAAACAGTTGAGAATTGTATATAAAACCAGATGATGTGTGTGACAGGAAATTTTATATGAAACCATATTAGCCCTGTCACTTAGTAACTGTTGATACAACGCGGCATTATTATCAAGCAATAAGTAATAGAGTTCATTGTTGATTTCTTTCCGAGATTTGCGAAGTCGCGATCATGTAGCCCCCGTGTTCTTCGGTGTGTGTGGAATCTGTCTGATAACCTGTCCTATTGTGATGGCTCTATTAGTGTGTGTGTTTGTAAGTCAAGTGAGGATTGGGAAGGAGACGGCTAGAAACCATTCCGACATTTGCCTGGAGTAGAAGTGAGAAACAACTGAAAACCACTTTCAACATGGCTGAAATGGGAATGGAATCCACCTCTTCTAAGTTTTGCCTCACAAAGCTGACGAGGGGAACCCGCCAAGTGTAACAACCCGATATCCCGGAAACTTCGCTAAGCGAACTTCGAGATGAGCGAACACATATTTCAGCTAATAATAATAATAATATCGTATGGCCTCGGAGGACGGATGCAAGCTTTGTTATTTGACACCGAGAGGGTAGCTTGCATGTCGAATTTCGTTGTTCCTTGAAGCACTATGAATGTCAAGGAGGTTAGATATCTAAGATCCTTGAACACTATAGCGCTTTCTAGTAGAGAAATGAGGAACTTTGTGTTGGCGGAAACTCCCGAGATTAATTTTGCCATTATGAACACGGCCTACTGAATTCAAATGGGTTCTTTGACATGCCAACATCGTATGACATGCGTGTCGTAATTTTTTCTGCCTTTCAAAAATCACTTACCGCGGCCAGGAACGAACCTGCAAGCTTGGGGTTAGTAGACCGACACGATAACCCCTCACCCACCGTGGCAAGCTTATCCGTAGACACTTGAACGTTTCCGTGAAAAAGACGGTCAAAGTGTGTTCACGTGCTTTAAGTGCCTTTTAGAACGTAATAAAAATCATAAAGCCGCAGCGATAGCTGCTGCGCCACCAAGTCAGTTGAATCTGTTATGTGCTAAATGCACATTTCGACCGTTATTTTCTCGGAAACGGTCGAGTGTCGACGCCTAAGCCGAAACATAGGCTATGTTCGCTTATTTCAACCCCTCTTTCACTGAACGAAGTTTATTGGAAATCGAGTTGTTACAATTGACGGGTTCTCCTCGTGAGTGTTGCCCGTTCCAGCCCTCAGACACTTCCAGGGCGACAACAAAGCTTGCTAGCCGCTATTCATGTATCTTTCTCTCGGTCAATGATCAGACAATCCTTTCTAAAATGCCTGCGTACACTTTGGCCGGTTAACATATTAGCGAAATGCATCTCTAATTGTTTCAATCTTTTGTGTTACTTTGTTATTTATTTTCCGGGTCCGAATCAAATTACATTTTGCCAGTAAGTAGCAACAGTTACAGCATTAGTATTTGCAGCCATAATATCGTCTTTTGAACATGTCCTCCATTAAGGGGCATATCACCAGATGCTCTGGATCTTTTAACATGCTGCAGTCGCAGAACTCATCATTGTTGACGAGCATGTTCCATTTCTTGAGATTGTTCTTGCAGCGTGAAAGCCCCGTCCTCAGCCTGTTGAATGATTACCAATTTCCATATTAGTCCAGTGCAATTAGACAAAATTGACCTTTGACTCGGACAAAATTAATAACAAGCTGAAAATTGGTGGAAACATTAAGAACAATGTCCTAAACGAAATCCCAAAAGTCCTAAGAAATCCGAGCTGGGGAAAAGCCGCCATCTTGAAGAAACCACCGCCATCTTGAATTGTTCGATTCTTGGCCATATCTTTCGAACTAGCTGTCCTAGCGAGGTCAGACTGGTGTCAAATTGACCAGAAGTCTCGGAAACATTAATAAGATATGCTAGACGCATTCGTACAGCTATTTTATTTATTTTAGTACTGTTAATAATATAAATAGTGTGTTTAAAGTTCAATGCGCCTGTTTTCAAAACAGTAACTATGTATCTTACGTTTTGTCAGGTTTCTCTACAATGTTTGGTTACGCTAAGAATGGAAGGAAAAAATACACGCTAAGATTACTTGTCTGAATAAAAAGCAACGCAAACTATACCACTGAGAAGTTGAGCATAGACAAATAACTTGACTATGGATTGTATTAAACGGAAATAAGTGTTGGGTTGCAACGTCTTATAATTCAAAACTAATAGTAACACAACATTTCAAGTCTGGTTTTTGTTTGTATTTGTGGTTTTAGTGTTAAAGTGGAATAAAGTGCTTATATACCACGGTGCAAAAGGAGGTTGGTACCGCTGGTCTCGGTATAAGTTTATGAGCAGGCGGCGGGCATTGTTGTCGTGTTCTGTACGGCGAGTTTGAATACGTCTGTGTTGTTTGTCCGTTCGTGGTGTTGAAACCGAAGATAGCGACGTGTTTTATGAACGTTGTGTGGGTTCTAAATGATAATTTGAGTGGTCTGTAGTGATAATCCGTAACTTGGTTGAAGGCAAAAGCACGGATTGGTAAAGTGTTGGAAGTTTTATGGTAAAACTTTGAAAGCAGAGGTGTGTTGTGTGTGTTAAGTGTGGTGTTCGCATGGATTATTTACTTCACCTATCCTATTACTGTGGGTGTTGCTGTTCAAATATTGCAAGTTAATGGTTGAAGTGGCGGTTATTTCTTCGAAGTGGACAGTGTATGTATTTTGTGTCGAGAGGAAAACGGTGGTGAGCAGGTTAGGGTACAAAGAGGGATTGACACCATTCGCCGGTATAGTGAAGCTCGCAATGACGGCATTGCCGCTCTAATCGGCGACTCGAACTGTGTTACAGTGCACGTCAACTGTAGGAAAGAATATACTCGCCATGTTCCTACGCTGTCGAATGATACGCAAGAGGAACCAGTTGAAAGAAAGGCTCGTTCTTCGTTTGACGGTTTTGATTTTGAACGCCAGTGCATGTTTTGCGAACGCGAGATCGGCTGTGATGACAATAATAAACACCCAGATCGACAAGGACCTTACAGCGTAGTTACGTTGGTCCACGTTATAAATACTGTTCGCTCTATGGCTTCTGGACGCTCTGATGCTTGGGCAGAAAAAGTATTGTTGAGATTGAACACGGAGGTCGACCTAGTGGCAGCGGAAGCTCGTTATCATCGTAAGTGCAACGCGTATTGTGACCGCCCAGGTCACTTTCCGCAAACATTTGGACTTCCCTGCGGAAATGCCGGTCGCCCCGAGGATCCCAGCAAGCTTAGAGCGTTTGAGAAACTGTGTGAATATATAGAGAGTGACAACGAGTGTCAATACACCTTTTCCCCCAGGGGCTCACATCTTGTGGGCGTGGGTTGGCGACCACGGGGCCCCAGCTGAGTCCGGCATTGCTTCCACTTACTTGTGCCGGGCTCCTCTCTGTCTTCTTTCCTGTCGACCTCACTTGGTCAACTCTTGTTCTCTTCTGACCCCGACGGTATTAGGGTATCCGAGGCCTAGGGAGTCTCTTCCTTTCCCGCCTTCATTGGCCCTTGTCTCATCTTTTCTGATACCCTCCTTCTGCGAGGGGTCAGCCTTCTTTTTCTCTTCCTTTTACCTCCTGCCTTGTGCTCTAGGCCCTTAAGGAGGCAGGGTGTATGTAGCCCCACCACTTCTGGTGCACCCTAGATAATGCTACACCCTCAGGGGCTCACGGCTGGTGAGTTCGGGAGTTGGCGACCCCGAGGGATTCCTGAGCTGGGTCCGTTTTCCCCTTTTGTCCCTTACCTTTGGGGCGGACCCTCTACTCTTTCACTTTCCTATATGCCTTTCATGGCTCTCCTTCCTTCCAAGTCCCTCAATCCGCCTTCTCCGAGGGTTGAGGGCATTTCTTTTCCTTCTGTCCTTTTATTTGCCTTACTCTCCTTTATTTTTCCATTTCTTCTTCTAGTATGTAGGTTAGTAGTTAGTTTTAGTTTTAAGTTCGCTTTTCATTTTCATCTTCACGATCACCCAAACCATCAGGGGCCGATAACCTGGATGTTAGGCCCCTTAAAACAACAATTATCATCATCATCATCAATACACCTTTGCCGAGTTGATGGAATTTATGAAGACTTCTTCCCCAGAAGGAATGCTCTATAGCGAGAAAAGTCTGAAAAGGAAACTGCAATATCATTACGGAGACCAAATTATCATAGCGGAACAAGTTGGAAAGTCTAACATTCTTTGTTTCCTAGGAACAGCAAACAAGATTTTGACGGCTAATTGGTACAGTTCCAGAAAGTGAAATTCCGAGGAGGAAAGGGTGCGAATCGTCGAGACTGCAGCCAACATCATTCGACAGGACATTCGATCCCGTGTTTACGACTGCTATGTGTATCCTTCTTCTGCAGATATTGCTTCTGGACGAGAAGATGTGGTACCCGAGACTTTACAAACAATGATACGGACTATTGTAAAGACCAAAAAACCATTCGACGACGACACAATTACGAAAGGAAAGGCAATCAACATCGCTCGTGCAATTATTGCAACCGCCCGACCAAGATCGTTCGTCTCGCCATTGCAGCTTGGTCTCGGAGTCCATCTTCACAGGAGGTTTGGCTCGAAGCTTCTTCTTAACGTATTATCGGGATGTGGAGTATGTGCTACGTACAAAGTAACGATCAACTTTGAGAATTCGCTGGCTAAAAATGCACCCCCGGTCGTAGACGACGACGCTTATGTGCAGTTCGTTTTCGGCAATGCGGACCACAATGTGCATACGCTTGACAGACACGGGACTTTTCACGCCATGGGTGGAATTCAGTGCGTCACACCAGGAAAGAGCGTGAACGCAAGCGTTCCTGTACCTCGGTCTTCAGAAGATATCGACTTACCATCTTGAGGGCTCCTGCCTGTGGCACCGTACCAGCGACGCGGACGCTTTGTTCCAGTCCCTACTACGATTGATGGTGCACCAGCCGATATTCTGAACATCCTCTCCTGCAACTGCAGATCCGGATGTGAGCGCAAATGCGCTTTCCTACTGAGTGGCCTACGCTGCACAACAATGTGCGGATACTGCGCTGGTCACGGATATGCGAACCGCCCAGAGGGGAGCATCGACGTTGACGACCCTGACGATCTTGTGCTTTAATACGAGGGCAAGTTATTTCGAAATATATATAGACATTATCTGCACAAAAGATAAAATTCTCACTGTTCTTTTTCTTTACAGATCTCATGTAAACACCTAACGACGGAAGCCGCTAAGCATTACAAGTCAAAGCTTACATCCCTCATAGTTTCTCTGTATTTAATACTGACAATAATTTAAGCATTTTAGATGTGATACGCACAATTTCAAGAATATGATTTATAATTTTAGCTTTAAATACATTATTTTCATTGGCAGTTTTTAGCGATTGTGACAGAAACGGTCAAAATCAAACTTTAAACACTCTATTTATGTTAATAGTACTTAAATAAATAAAACAGCTGTAAGAACGTGTCTAACATATTTTATTAATGTTCCTGAGACTTTGGAAGTAAAATACGGTCAGTTTGACACCAGTCGGGCCTCGCTAGGACCGCTTGTTTGAAAGATATGGCCAAAAACAGAGAAATCCAAGATGGCGGCTTTTCCCCAGATGGATTTTTTGGGACTTTTGGGATTTCGTTTAGGACATTGTTCTTAACGTTTCCACCAATTTTCAGCTTGTTATTCATTTTGTCCAGGTTAAAACTAATTTCACTGGACTACGGTATATGGCAAGTTGTGTCCAGGAGCCATTTTTTCTGAGAGAGGAATAATTGGGTCTTTGATTTCTATCTTCCATATCTTCACACGGGCAGCATCTTGTGAGCCTTAGAGGCCTGTTACTCCCCACAAAAAGCTGTTTCTGGACTTGAGTCTCTGTCGGGCTGGTTGTTGACCGAAAAGTGGATGCCTTGAATCGGTTTCTTGCCGTTTCTTCTCAGATCCGGAAGCTACCATTCTTCGGACATGAGGTGGAGAAATTCCAATAAGAGGGTTTATCTCCTAAAGTGGTGTTGGTCTAAGACATCCAGACACAATCCTGGAAGTCTCGTTCAGAGCTATATCCAACTCTTTGGAATGTGGAGAAGGAAGCCAAACTGGTGAAGCATTTTCAGCAGCTGAGAAGCTCAGTCCAAGGGCTGAAGTTCTGAGATTGGTGGGGTGAGCACCCCATGTCCTTTCTGTTAGGAAGCGATTACTGTGTTAGTCCAGTATTAGGGTACGTTTCTTTAATCCAATGCCAATCTGATGATCTTATGCATTCATTTTAACTCTGCTTTCCCACTATACTTGAACAATTCAGGCCAAATTTCATCTACCCCTGCTGCTTTGTAACATTCTAATTTATACATCACCCTCTCTTTCTCCTCAACCAAGACCTTGTTTGCGTCCTCATTCTTCTCCTGCATAATCTCAAAATTTCCACGTTGTCAGATGTGTCTCCCCAGTTTTATCTCATGATTCTCTAGATCTCAGACCAGAATTGCATTTATTGGCATAGCGAGGGATCAAACCCGGACCTCCACGACGAAAGTCAAAAACGTTTGACACTACGCCATGAGGTGGGCAATGATCATCTCAGTGATGGTATACATTTACTTGTGAAGATTTACCATCCACGATCACTATAACGTAATTATATACTCGTTAACACCCCCTTTTTAAGAATTCTAAATACATGAATATTCCCCTCACTCCCCAACCTCCAATTGATTATTTTGTGAAAGTCACTGATATAAAGAAGTTGTTAAAGGGACCAAGAGTTCGTAGAAAGCACTGGGAAGGAGAGACCCTTGACGCTAAGGAAGTCTTGCCTTGCTAGAGAGCCAATACGAGTCCAGGGGCTTTGGGCATCATGTATGACTTCCTTCCAATCTGTCTTTTCTGCCGTCAGCTCTTTAGCCTTTTTCGGCTTAATCCACTTCCTTCACTTCCTTAATCAAAGCCTTCCGTGGGCCACGTCACAGGTGATCTTCAACATTATCCAGAAGTACTCGCATTGAATGATAATAACAGTAATAGAAAAAAAAAAGATGTTCAGTAAAGAACATACAGCCCACTTTCTCCGAAATGTATGAGTATAGTTATAACTCCTTGTTTTTATCAAAGAGTATAATAGAATCATTTCTTGATTGAAGACCTTAGAAACTATTTACCTCGACCAAACATCAGAATCTCGAAAAAAACTACTACCATCATTGAAGAAAGAAAGAAAGAAAGAAAGAAAGAAAGACAGACAGTAAGAAGGAGAAGAAGTATCTCAAGAATGTTATGGATCTGGAGACATAATCGACCGGACTGGCTGCGTGGCTCAGTGGTAACGTTCTCGCTTGCTGGGCCCTAGGTCGCAGGTTTGTATCCTGGCGCAGTCAGCTGGCATTTGAGGGTGCGCAAATGCTAGGGAGCCGAGTCAGTAGATTTACTGGCACATTAAGGATCCCCTTCGGGGCAAAATTCCGGCACTCCGGCGTATCTAAAAGCCACAGGGACATAAAACCAATAGCATCATTATTATTATTATTATTATTATTATTATTATTATTATTATTATTTCATAATTGACCCAACGTGGCCAACATCCAACTTTGACTTAAGGCACACTCTCTCACACACACACACACACACACACACACACAGATAGACACACATTTCTTTGGCCCTGTGTAGATCTCATAGGTCTACTTTCATTTTTTTTGTAAAAATCGAAAGTAGGCTAGTAGAGACACGTGGAACTGATATAATAACAAGTAGTTCCGTGAAGAACTAAATAGCCTATTTTCATATATCCTGCTAATATTAATTGCCTCTATCAACATACAAATTGCCAGTTTGATTGCTGAAATAGATTCGCAGATATTGAGAACCATCTAAATATTTTGGATGGTCACCATATTGGATTTTTATATTATAGGCCTTAGATTTATGTACTATTACATGAAGATTATTGTGTAGGTGTTTTATTCAAACTTCAATCGCAAGATTAGGACACAAGAAATAAAAGCGGGATATTAAAATTTCGCTCAGCCACCACCTTGTGGTTATGAAAATAATTTAATTGAATTAAATTCCACTCGAGTAAAATGTGTATAAGCATATACCGTATCAAGTTTCACTGCGCTCGGATGGTTAAAACGCAAGAAACGTCCATTTGAATATTTAAATTTCGCGTCGCCGCTATGTTGGATTTGTGCTCGCCAGGTCATTGAACGTTCCATAGGTGAACGTATGCTTATAGCCTCTATACACTTACAAAATTTCAATTTGATTGTTGTAGTAGATTAATAGATATTGAGAACCGTCTAAATATTTCGGATGGTCGCCATGTTGGATTTTAATATATGTAGGCCATAGAGTTATGTACTGTTAGATGATGATTATTGTGTACGTTCATTATGAAAATGTTGATTTGGATCGCATGATTAGAACACAAGAAATAAAAACTTAATTTTCGAAATTCCAACAGCCGCCATCTTGAGGTTACGTAAACAATTGAACTAAATCAGATACCAGTGTATTACAATGTATATAAACATTTGCTGTACGAAGTTTCATTGCGTTTGGATCATTAAATCGCGAGAGAAATCTATTTTCAACTTTGCTTCGCTGCCATGTTCGTTTTGTAGTTAAACGGTATTTGAAAGTCTCACAGATGAACTTCCAGTAGAGCCCGCTATCTCCGTACAAAATTTCATGGTGATACCGGTAATAGTTTCAGAGATAGAATGCCAGTGAAACATTTGGCACAGCCGCCATCTTGATGTTATGTAAACAATTGAACGAGGTTTGATATCGGTGCATTACAATGCGCATAAGCATATACTGTACCAAGTTTCATTGCGTTTGGTTGGTTAATTTGAGACAAACGTCTATTTAAAAGTCGGAACTTCGCTTGGACGCCATGTTAGTTTTGTAGTTACCAGGTTTTCAAAAGTCACATAAGTGAACTTCTAGTAGTTTTCTTTATCATCGTTCAGAATTCCAGGGTGATATCGGTAATAGTTTCGGAGATATTGAATGCTGGTGAAATATTTCGCACAGCCGCCATTTTGGATTGGTGAGACGTAACAAAATTTAAAGGGCACGGTCGGGGTCGTCCGGAATAGTGCTATGAACTTAACGAGTTTCATTGAAATCGCTCCAGCTGTTTAGATGTTATTGGCGGGGGACACACAATAATTCTCACTCACACACACACACACACACACACACGCATGCACACACAGACAGACACACGGACATGAGGTGATCTCATAAGCCTATTTTTTTTTCATAAATGAAAATAGGCTAAAAAGTCAATATCAAAGAACGCTACATTAAGTCATTAAACCACAGTAATATACACATCGAAACACTTGATTATTAGGGGCAGATCACTTCTTAAAGTCATAGAGAAGAAAGAAAGGAAAATATTGAGGAAAATCTTTGCTCCAGTCTGCTCAGAAGGAATCTGCATGAGACTGAAATCTCATGTGAATATATCCAGAAGCGTGAGCGGATTAAGAGAGAACATTTCGAACATCGGAGTTTCCAACCTCAGCCGACGCTGAAAACTGTAAAAGCGTAGACAACGGAGATAAATGAACAACGCCGTCTACGAATTGTGGAATACTGTACTAAGTTTAAAGTAAGAAATTAAAAGTGAAAATTATGTGGTCCTTCGTTCGTCAAAACAAAACAAAGAATAATAATAATAATAATAATAATAATTACATTGCGAAGTTCAAGTTCCCTACAAAAAGGGTAGAAGGAAAAAGACTGGATCTCTAATAAGTTGGAATTAACTCAGAATATATAATAAATATAACAGGCTTTCGAGGGTAGGTTGATAAATTCAAAGGGTTTCAGGAAAAGCATAGCTCAAATACCAATGTCCTCTGGTCTGAAGACAGAAGGAGAAGACTTAGCGACGGTATGAAATGATTCTGGGAGGAGAAAAAAAAGGTCGGTAAGTCGGCCAATTGTTTACCACAGTCCACAGTACGCCAAAATAATAATAATAATAATAATAATAATAATAATAATAATAATCGCGCAGAACACTAGGTTAATGAAAATGAAGAGAGCCTTATAGCCTACAAGACACAGAGTGTCTACAACAAAAAATGTCTGTCCACATTCACTAAACTTCGTCATTACAACACGGTTATTAAACCTGAGGTGCTTTATGCTAGTGAGACGTTGACGTTACACACTAGGGGCGACTTGGAAAAAATCCTCACAGAGGAAAGAAAAATAATAAGGAAAATAATTGTACCAAAGCACACAGATGAAGGATACAGGCTTCACTCAAGAGACACCACAGAGAAATTGTCCAACCTCGCAGCAGACATCAGAAAGAGGCGACTAAAATTTTACGGCCACATCAGCAGACTCCCACAAACCAGACTCACCAACAAAATTCTTAGATACATACAGCGGCTCAAGATTACTACACCCTGGATGATGCAAGTCAAAATTGATCTAGTAAAAGCACAGGTCGACCCAGAAGAAGTCATAGACAAAACGTATTTAGACACAAAGTATACAAGTGGGAAGTGTTGGCAGAGAGAGCTGCACCTACAGCCCAAAGACCAAAGTGGACCGAAGAAAGGAAGAGGGCCTTTAGTGCACGAATGAAAGAGTACTGGAAAGACAGGAAGAACAAAAAGTCATGATTGCTTCGCGTGGTCTAATAGGCCTGTAACGTGTAAAATAAAATAATAATAACAAAAATAACACATGGCTACCCCACACTACGTCCGTTTCTATGGATTTAGGGATGAGATGAATTTCTACGTAGCAAATAGTTTATACGGCCGGATACCCTTCCTGACGCCAATCTCACAAGTGTAGTTAATAAAAGATGAAGTTCCCCCTCCTTCTCCTCGCGAATTAACGAATAATACAGAGTACAGTACACTCGTGCAGACTCAAGTAAATGGCGAGCGGGTGGTAAGACGATAAGTCTGCTGGAGGTTCTTACCAGCCTCCCCCTTCGCTCCAACTCCTGCACCCCCACCGCACCTTTTCTCCTCTCTGTGTAGAGACGCGCCAGCTTTATAAAGGCGACGAGCTCCTGAAGAGGGAGATCGTTTCATGAAACAATAGTATTCAATTGAGACAACGTCAGGTCTAACTAATGTTCTATTCCCTTCAAAACATCAGACGGAAATGAGTTTTCTTTGGAGTTGGCAAATGTACATGTATAAAAGTAATAAGCAACCAAATAAAGTCTATGAAGATGGATATGCTAGTTTTTTAAGATTGTTATATCCTCTACGTTATTCAAAAAGTCCTCTCGGCACGCCGGAAGGCGGAGGTAGATTTCACCGGACAAACTTGGGGATAGGCGAAAATAGGCAGAATATGCAGGTTTTCGTAGAAGGATCAGACCTCATTTATTGCGAGAAAGTATTTTATAATTGGAGATTAATTAACTTTGTTTTTCGTCATTTTATGCATATTTTAAACATTTCATTGTCTTATGATGGCGGTAACCTTCTTGTCATTTGGAGTCCATTTTTATACTTGTGGTCACACTGTCCTTATGCAAGGTTTCGACACTGATGTGTAACTATGTAACGGTCTGTTACTTCTTAACGCAAAATTATATCTCCCGCAGAGATTTTGGTTGGTTCCTCAGTTTAGGGGCTGCGACAACGAGGTCATGTAACCCCGTGTACTTTGGGTGAGTGTAGAATTTGTCTGATAAACGGTGTGAATTTTGATGGCTGTATTAGTCTGTAATTCAGGTAAGGACTGCAGACGGTCAATTTCAAGCAGTAGTTCCTAATGTTGCTACCAGATACTACCGTCAACGACACCTAGCTGTGAACTTGGCTACTAGATGCCACCGCAACCAGCAACTCGCAACGAACGTTGGAACTTCCCCTCCAAAAGGAAAGCATACTGAGGGATATTTAGCGCTCTTAGACAATCCGACGACTTTGGCCGGCTTTGAAACCGCGATCGTAGGATCTGAAACTGCCCGGCTGAAAACACCCCCCAGATCCCACCAACAGGAGAAGGAAGTACAAAGGAGCATATCAACAAACCTAAATTGTGCAAAGACAAACCAAAATGCAAACAAGGAAAACTAGCTCAGGTCAAAACGTGACACGAGACGCAAACGAGATACAACTAATCTCAGAGAGTAGTGAGAAAATTAAGGAAAAGGAAAGGAAACACATTGATCTTCCCGGAACAATTTATGTAGGCTAGTTATTATGAATTATGACTCTCGGATTGAACTGCTGTAAAATAAAATATTTATTCAGTAATAATGTTACTGAAAGAATCCCTCACCTGAATATAATACAATAATGTACTCGTATATACATATACTAGCAGAATGGTGTGATATATTAACACCAGACATTATCAATTGAGCTACTGTTCCAATTGTTAGCGGTTTGTCATTCCTTCATAAGTTTATCAGAACGAAGTTAGTTTTCTGGGAATATCACACACACTCTTAATTTAAGGGCCTTAAAATTTGGTTTTCGGAGACCCCTTATAGACTCGCGAATTTTGTGTCTCACATTAAGAAGCGCAACATATGCTTTGATCGTCTTTCTGGGATAATTTTTATATTTCGCCTATTTTAGCATGTATTTTGAGAATTTCTTCCCTATATCCACCCTTCTATTGTATGAAAATTCAGGTTCTTTAGCCTCAAATGGCCCAAATTCCTAAAAGACGCAAAAAATGCTGATTCAATTCAGGAATTTTTGAAAATAATGTTGCTGTTTGGAGATATAATAGACTTTCTGTACAATATGTCACACGTGAAATTGCATGAAAAAATTCTAGGTTACCCCTTGACCCCCTTAATTGTATTGACGAATTATACAGTCTACGTTGGTTCGGTGATAACCTTATAGCCATTTGCAAACTTTCACAGAAATGTAATAAATTGAGTAGCCTAATAATAATATCGTATGGCCTCGGGTGCCGAGAGCAAGCTTCGTAATTTGACACCCAGAAGGTAGCTTGCATGTCGAAATTTCGTTGTTCCTTGAATCACTATGAATGTCAAGGAGGGTAGATATCTAAGCTCCTTGAACACTATAGCGCTTTCTAGTAGAGAAATGAGGAACTTTGTGTTGGCGGAAACTCCTGAGATTAATTTTGCCATTATGAACACGGTCTACTGAATTCAAATGGGTTCTTTGACATGCCAACATCGTATGACATGCGAGTCGTATTTTTGCCTCCTTTCAAAAATCACTTACCACGGCCAGGAGTGAACCTGCAATCTTGGGGTTAGTAGACCGACACGCTATCCACTCACCCACCGTGGCAAGGTATAAATGGAGTGACATTGCTCTTACAGAAATAGATGGAAAGTTGGACGCCGCCCCTTGAGATAATGTTGTCATGATTACCGATTTCCATTCCTTCATTAGTTTGTTAAATTAAATTAAATTAAATTAGTTTTCTGGGAATATTTCAGATACTGTTGGTATTAGAGCCTTATAATGTAGTTTTCGAGGACCCTTTAGGGCCCCCAAGTTTGGTTTCTGGCACTGAGGGGCTTTGTCTCCTCGTTGTACGCCATAATATAATACTACTAATAATAATATAATATAGGGATAGGAATATAATAGACCTGCCGTACCACACCCGCAGGTTTAAATCGCGTGAAAAATTCTAGTGTACCCCTTGACCCCCTTAAGCGCATTATACGTATTGATGAATTTTACAGCTTAATTTGGTTCCGTGATAACCTTCTAGCCGTTTGCAAACTTTCACACGAATGTAAAATGGAAATGCATTGCGTCTTACAGCAATAGATGGACCTCTGAGAATCTGTTGCCATGGTTACCGGCTTGTATTCGTTCATTAGTTTATTAAATGAAATTAGTTTTCTGGGAATATCTCAAAAACGGTTGGTTTTAGGGCCTTAAAATGTGGATTTCGGGGACCCTTTGGAGCCCCCGAGTTTTGTCTCTCACATTGGGGGGCTGACAATGATCTTTGTCTCGTTCTTCTACTCCTATTTCAGCATGTATTTTAAGGGGGTAGGCCCTCTTTTATGAGAGGTACAGCGAAGGGTTACATAAATGATTGGTGTCGTCCCTCTGATGGATATCTGCACAAATTTTACGTTGATACACCCAGCCGTTCTCGAGTTATAAGGGAGCAAAGTTGTCCACAGACAAACAAACAAACAAACAAACAAACAAACAGACAGACAGACCAAAAATTATTTTCGATCGCATCCATAATAAAACAGTCTGAAACGCGTAAATGACTGAAATTTCCGTAGAAATTGTGAAGAAAACATACAAACTTTAATTTTTATGTATGTAGAGATATACTGCACCGTTCGGTGTTGACCGTGTTTTATTGCACAAATTTAGGTTTTACTCGCTAACCAATGGAGATACACGAAAATTGATACGGACCTTTTGGATAGAAAATTAAATGTTAAAGATCGTGTATGCATCATAAGTTTGCTATTTCTTAGCGTTCTCTTTTTATTTGAAATGGAATTATGAGATTTTGAAACCAAAGGGTGTAGTGACGTCACATATATGGGTTTTGCTCGCTAACCGTTGGAGATACACGAAAAAAGATAAGGACCTTTCGGATAGGAAATTAAATTCTAAAGCTCATTTTTTCCATCAAAAGTTTGCTATTTTTAGCGTTCTCTTTTTATTTGATATGGAAATATGAAATTTTGAAACCAAAGGGTGTAGTGACGTCACAAAAATGGTCGCCATTTCTTAATGGTGCATAATATCGAAATTAAATGTATCCTATATGTAAACATAGTAAATCAGCTACATCCATGCAAAATTTCATTTAAATCGGACCAGTGGTTCTTGCGTTATTGAGTAACACACAGACAGACAGACAGACAGACAGAAAGACAGACACACACCATCTCATTTTTATATATTAGTATGATAATGTTTCTTCATGAAACAAGGTCCAATGGCAACATTCACCATCACTACACCATCTTATTTGGTTAAATTGTACAAAAAGGAATCGCCACTGAGGACGCAGTTGAGCCAAGAGAAGGAGCTCAGTTAAGTATAAATATGTCCGCACCGTGTCAAACAAAAATGCAAAATTTGAAAAAGATCACCGAGAAATGGCTGTACTTAAAAAGATCTCTCGAAAATCGCCACAGGTCTAATTAAATTTCATAAATATGAAATTTGAAGTAGACCTAAGTTAAATCACAGTAAATATCCTAGAGATACTATCTCCAGTCGATTTGAAAACAAAATGTCACAGACTTCACTTGATGACGTATTCTAACAAGACGAAAATTAAGTACAACAAGAACCACCATTAAACTTCAACCAATCCTTTTTATAGGATAAAACAACATGACGAAACATTTCACAAACTTTAGTTACACATCAACCACCACTTGTCAGTCACACAGTATTTCTATCGACTTCATTTTATAAGTTTCACAATCATAATCACTCACAGTTCCAATAGTCCACGAGCTCAATTTAACAATCAATTTTTCTTCACTAATAACATTAATATTACAGTTGATTAACGAGAGAAATCTTTTATATAAGTATTTTTCGAGGATCAAATTCCTTAATGGCTTAGCAAAAATACAATTTCGAAAAACACCAAGGTTTAAACATACATCCTTAAGTTGGGAATCAAATAATCTTTTAGAGTAAATGTTAATCAAAAACCCATCACGAAACCATGATGCTGAAGTATATTATAACGTCAAACGATTTAAATGTGAGGGAGAAAATTACTTGCAGGGAATTACAGTAACAGGACCATAACGGTGCAAAAATTTGATAAAATAATCATAATACTAAAACGCAAATCGTCTTCCAATATGATGGTCATCCCAACGATTGAAAATTTCAGAAAATTACGACGAACGGAAAAACTGACGCAGAAGCAAGAAAGAAATACTAAATCCCAACAAGACATGGATAAACTAGTTCGTCAAACGAACTCAAAAAGAACAAGAAGTTCCGTTAAGAACTATACAGCCTACTTTTCATGCCAATGATTATTCTACAGTATATGAACCTATCTAGAATAATGACGAAATTAAGTTGGTAATATCGAAATATCTAATTAGTTCAAAATATACCTGGTATAATGTAGCCTAATAGAGCACTACAGATGGCAGCCCTGGTGACTGAATATATTCTTTGTTTCATCTCTTTAGGTACAGAATACAAAATTTGGTTGAAGTCCAATGGACGTTACATGCAGTTAGACACTGGATCTATCAGCACGCGTAAAAGCATGTTGCCAACAATACCATGCGTGTGCTGGTCAGAAATAATCTGATATATTATGATATCTTGTTGTGCCAATTTTGGATGAAAACCACTTGTTAGTATAGAAGTTACATGTATTTTAAAATTGGACATATCAGCAGGCATAGAATCATGTTGGCAGCACTGCCTTGTGTTAATTACTCCAAATTAATCTAGAATGTCAGGTGCTATACGCGTGCAAAGTATAGAGCTGTTGGCTTGCATACTTTCTGATATATTGATATTAGGGTAAAAAAAATATAGACAGCATTTATTAACAGTTGGCAGCCCTGAATGCTCTTAACAATACTTATAGTCATATCTGTTATGGTACACATAGCACATACGAAATTTGGTTGAAATCCAACTGATTGTATAGAAGTTACATGTATTTAAAAATTGGTACTATCAGCAGGCTTATAATCATGTTGGTAGGACTGACGTATATAAGTTACTCCAAATTATTCTAAAATGTCAGAATATACGTGTGCATAGTTCAAAGCTGTTGGCTTGCATACTTTCTGATATATTGGTATTTGGATTAAAAAAAATAGAGAGAGAGCAATTGTTAACAGTTGGCGGCCCTGGTGGCTCTTAAGAATACGCCTAGTCATATCTGTTTATGTACTAATATTACATACAAAATTTGGTTGAAATCCAATTGATAGTGTAGAAGTTATATGTATTTAAACATTGGACTTATCAGAAGGTTTAAAATTATTTTGGCAACACTGTCATGGTTGGCCTTCTGGAAATTAAACTGAAATAGTATTACCTACATATGTGCCAATTTTGGAATAGCTCCCATGTATACCTTGCAAGATATCCAACATGGAGCTCAAATTTCTAGTGCATTTTTCAGCAGTTGGTAGCACTGACATCATATTTAAATATGGACGTGAGATATTCCGGTGCACATCTTTCATCATCATGTTTTTCAGTCAAGCGACTGGTCTGCCCCTACAATGAGTCTTCTCCACGTTGTTCGGTCTTGTGCTGTCCTTTTGACCATTTCATAATTTCGTAGGCCAGAGCTATGTAGGAAAGATCTCATGAAAGTGTTCCGTGGCCTCCCGCGAGGGCGTTTTCCGGGTATTTTGCCTTCTAGAATGTCGATCATCAGGCCACCATGTCGTAACCTGTGGCCAAGCCAGGTGGATCTCCTTCTATATATCTGGCGGATCATTTGCCGTTTTTCCTTTATTCGATCCAGCACCGTTATGTTGGTCATTTTCTCTACCCAGCTGATCTTTTCCATTCGGCGCCAACACCTCATCTCAAACGCTTCTAGTCGTTTAATGTCACCTCTATTCATTGACCAGGTCTCACTGCAGTACATTGCAACTGGCCATATGTAGGTCTTAACCAGTTGTTTTCTAAGGCTGAGGGACATCGAGCGTTGGCAAATTAGAGAATGCTTTTCACGGAATGCCTGCTTGGCCATGGCTATACGGCTCCTGATTTCAACTTCACATCGTAGGTCTTCTGTGATGATCTGGCCAAGGTATTTAAAACGATTGACCTGTTGTACTGGTTCTTTATTTATGGTAATATTTAGTTCGTGTTGATGCTTACTTATCACCAGAATCTTGGTCTTCTTAAAATTGATTTTCATTCCATATTCTGTAGCTGTATCATTTAAACATTGCAACATGTTTGTTAATGTATGCGGATTTACTGCAAGTAATGCCAGATCATCAGCAAATTTAATATTCTGGATAAGTCTTCCACCAACTTTCATTCCCATATTAGAACCTTTAAAAGCCCACTTAGTTATAGCTTCAGCGAAGGCATTGGACTGTCCAGGGGACAGCAAACACCCTTGTCGCACACCTTTGCGGATCTTAGCGGGTTCTGATACGTCATTTCCAAGCCGAACAACAGCAGTTTGATTTATATACAGATCAAATATTAGTCTGATTAATCGATGGGGACAACCTATTTGATTCAGAAGAGGAAACAGCTTGTGCCAGCTGACTTTATCAAATGCTTTTTCAAAGTCCACAAAGCACACGTAAAGGTTTCTGTTTACACTTAACATCTTTTCTCCAAGACATCGCAAGGACCCGATAGCATCACGTGTAGACATATTCTTTCGAAAGCCAAATTGAGAGTTGTCTAGATACTGTTCGATGTATATTTCCATCCTTTTCCTTAAAATCTGCAGAAGTATCTTTGATGCATGAGGGATGAGACTAATGGTCCGATAGTCACTACAATCAACTGGTACAGTCTTCTTTGGAATTGGAATGATGATGCTGGTGTAAAACTCCTGAGGTCATTTACCTTCTTCGAAAATTCTTGCTACCAATTTGAATATCCATTCAAGTGTACTATCCCCACTATTCTTGATTAGTTCGGCAGGAACATTGTCAATACCTGGTGTTTTACCCATGGATATTGATTTTAGAGCTTCATCGAACTCTGATCTAATAATTCTATCTTCTGCAATTGGCCTGTCTTCCTCGCCACGTGTTGGCAAAAGGTATGGAATTGGTTCTGCGTATAGATCTTCAACATACATCCTCCAGTGTTCCTTCTTGTAATTCATGTCTGATATAGGATTCCCATGTGTATCATGGAACTGTCTAGTGCGGAATCCTTTTTGTTTCTTAGTAGTTTCCCTGATATTTTGGTAGGCTAAATCTGTTCTTCCTTGTTTTTGCAGAAATTCAATCTCTTCGCATTTTGACTGCCACCACTCCATTTTTTTCTCCCGACAGAGTCGATCAATCTGGTTCTTTAGCATTCGGTAGTTATTTCTGCCTACTTCTGAAGAGTCGTTTTTAAATTTTCTTCTTTCATCCATCTTTAAGAGAATGTCCTGTGTGATCCATGGTTTGCGATTCACTCTTTCCACAAATCCCACATAGTCTTCAGCAGCCTTTTCGATGGAGAATTTGGCTATTGACCATAAATTATCAACAGTTTGTGAGTTGTTTGCATATGATGATATGTTGTCATCAGTGGCTTCCTGATATTGCTTTTTAGTCCGCTCGCTTTTAAATGCTTCAAGATTCCACTTCTTTGTTGGTTTTCCCTGAATCCTGCGTTTAAATTTCAGTTCCGTGCTCATTACTAGTAGAGAATGATCAGAACAGATGTCAGCGCCCGGATTATGCCATGGATTTCTTCACTTGATTTTTGTATCTTTCCTTGACAAGAATATAGTCAATCTGGTAACGTTGATCATCACCTGGCTTTTTCCAAGTATATCTCCGCCTCTTTGGTGAGGTAAACCAAGTGTTACTTATAACGAACCTCTCTTGTTCACAGAATTCGAGATGACGTTGACCACGTGAATTTCTTCTACCAGGACCATACCCTCCTACTGCAAATCCTTCTTTTCCCTCACCATCACTGCATTCCAGTCTCCCATTATAATAATGTTCTCGCTAGCCTTTGTCTTACGCAGTAATTCTTCCAGCTTCTCATACATTTCTTCAACCTCATCATCATCACTGCTGGACGTAGGCATATATACCTACACCACAACTAAATTTACGGGTGTTGCCAGAAAACGTGCTATGATAATTCTGTTTCCAATAGCTTCAACATCCAGTAGGGCTCTTGAAGAGTTAGCATTTAGTACCAAACCTACACCGCCTTGACCATTCTCACTTCCGGAGTGCAAGACTTTGTAGTCTTCGCTTGTGAACTCTCCTTCTTCTTTCCAACGTGTTTCAGCTAATCCTAAAATATCTAATTTATGTCGGTCTATTTCTCTTTTCAAGTTCTCTAGTTTCCCAGCTTGTAACATAGTTCGAACATTCCATGTTCCAATTTTAAAATAGGGATTTCTCCGGATAACGACCTGAGAGGCCCCATTTCCTCTCCTGCCGGGCCCGACATCATTCCTTTGAGGTGTGATCCCGCAGTTGCCAACTTCACTAACATTTGTCTTTGGACTCATCATAGGTTTTCTTGGGATACACATAAATGTCTTTAATGGAGTGGTTTCCCGTTGCCTACTCCATTCTTATGCTGTTGACCAAATCCTGCTGGTTCATCCACCTTAAGGAGCGATTTCTCACTCCAAGGACAAAAGAGTGCCCTGACCCTATCTGCAATTTGCGAAAGAGGGGAGCCACTTATACCGGCGGCTACTCGGTCCCCTTTTAGTCGCCTTTTACGACAGGCAGGGAATACCGTGGGTCTATTCTACAGCCCCAACCCACATCTTTACTCATACTAAATTTGGTTTTGATTGCTGCAGCCGTTTAGAAGTTTATAGGGGGGACACACACACAGCCATATAGACAGACAGACACACATTTTCAGGATCGATCTCATGTCTACTTTTTCCTCATTTTTGCAAAATGTGAAAAGTAGGCTAAAAATCTGGGGTCAAGAAAGACAATGATTTATCTGAATTAAAACCCCGTCATCAAGTAAACTAATTACACACACTAATTGGCAACTGGATACAACAAATGAAAATGCTCGACTACTACCAAAGATTGTCAGATTTATACCAGAATTTCAGATGATGGAGGGGTGTCATTCGGAACAAAATATCCCGAGTCCGTCTTCCAGAAGAATCCTGGCCTTGAGTGTAGTGACTCAACATCCTGGCGTCGAACCCAGATTCACGTCTCCCTATGACCACACCCCAGGTGGAACTATGCATCAGATCCGGTATATTCTAGAAGTTCCCACACGAATGTAAAAGACATCATTCTTCATTGACAATCTTGATATGATAGCATAGAAGTAACTTCAAATTGCTTCCGCGGTTTACGCTCGTCTCATCCATGACTCGGAGTGAGTTACAGTTCATGGCGAAGGTATTCAGAAAATGCTCTAAAAACATATCTGGCTAGATGTACTCCACAATTACTTCACTATGTCAGGACTCCACTCGATTATACTGTGCTCCTGTATAACATTTTATGCGTTCATTGTCGTGGAGCGCTAGCACCAAAGTCTTGTTCCTATCGTCGACCGCTTGGAATGCATGTTAGACTGTGGATAAAGATCAAGCAGCGTTTAATTTCCACAATTCACTTCAGTCCTGTTTTTCATGGCGAGATGTCTGAATAGTATATCAGTAGATCCAAATAGAAACAAGAATAAAGTTTAAACAACCTTAAAGAAGGTTTGAACCATACAGAGACCCACTCGAGTGCGTATAACGAACTTAACGTACTGTGCTATAATGTGGTCACGCCAATCCACGCAAAGCAAATTCCGCCTGCATCAACTTACGAATCACACTCAGCGAGCATCGCACACACTGCGGTCCCGCTCTGGTAAGCAAGCCAGCAAGAACAAGAATGTCTCTCACAGACCTCCCCAGACAACTCACCCCTCCGCCAGCTACTGACGTCACTCGACCTCGAGTCTACCCACAGTCACATGGTCCGATCAGGGCAAGAGAGGGCGATGGCCCCTGCGTTACGTCACATGAGATGTTGTAAACAGAGCCCGCTCTGGTACACAAAATAACACCGCGCCATGTAGCGCTCTCTCAGACATCCATAATCGGAAATACAATAACGGTCACAGTACCCATTGCAATAGTTAGCTTTCTAATGAAATCTAGCTGAAATGCTCTTGTGAATATATGTTTATGTGTTTTGTATTGCGCAATTAATTGCTAAGATAAATGTTTGGCTTAGTGGTTAAGCAGATGGGTTCCAGACTTTGATCTGAAGTGCTCCGGTTTCGACGTTTGACTACATCGTATAATGTTAACTGTGAATGGTTAGTTTCCCTGACTTGGAAACTGGGTGTTGGTGACGTCTTCATCTCCAATTTTATCACGACTCACATCTCGCTGCGGACATCAATTCAAAGTCATGCACCAGACCCCAACGAAGGCCACTCACCATTATTATTATTATTATTATTATAACTATTATTATTACCATTATTGTGACATATCCACCCGACTGACGAGACAGAGGACGGAGATTCCAGCGGAGCACTCCTCTTGTCGGTAACGGGACTGTTCTTGCTAAAGAAAGAAAGAAAGAAAGAAAGAAAGAAAGAAAGAAAGAAAGGAAGACCTCTGTGAGTCACGCAAGGTCATTGGCACACCGAGTTTTTCTGGATTGTTCTGTTTATGGAAAATGCTGGAGGTAAAAGAGACAGTGATATCATCAAATAGGTCTGGGGATAGCCGAGAATTTAAGAGAGGTCGCGTTAATTTGTATTAATAAACCGGCGAGTGGAGCGAGTAAGCAGCCGGTGATAAGTGAAATACCATTACGGTTCTGAATAGCATGTGGGATATTATAGCGTGAAGTTAAGAAGAACGATACCGTGAATTTCACTCCTTCTCAGGACGCACAAGTTCATAGGGTTGGACCATCTCTCCGCATATGTCAACTGAACATTGAAGGAATAAGTAGAGCTAAATGTGACTATATATCCAGACTATCAAAGAAACATGCTGTCGATGTCATTGCACTGAAAGAAACGCATACAGCAGATGATCAACAGTTATGAAGTAGAGGGAAAATACCAGGATATACATTAATAGCCTCGAACAACCATGAAAAGTACGGCCTAGCGACTTACGTCAAGCATAACATAAAATATCATCAGGTACTTTCAGTGAGCAGTGAAAATAATATATTTACAATTATAACAAAAATTGATAGTGTAACAATAGTAAATGTATACAAGCCTCCTGAAGTAAACTGGCCAACCCCTCTTTTTTCATCTCAGCAACACCCAACTCTATTCCTGGGTGATTTCAATAGCCATCATAGTCTCTAGGGATACTGCGAGAGTGACAGTAATGGCGAAGCTCTCTGTGATTGGATGGAAACTGAAAACCTAAAATTAATTTTTGATGGTAAAAGTTTACCCACTTTTCATTCAGGTCGTTGGAACAGAGGATATACTCCTGATCTGTGTTTCACAACTCAGCTTCAAAACTCCTATAGCCAGATACGCCGTTCGGTACTTAATGATTTCCCCCACAGTCAGCACAGACCTATTATTTTAGAGACTGGGATATGTGTACCAATTGTACAGTCCCATCCAAAACCAAGGTGGAACTTTAAGATGGCAAACTGGTCTGAATTTGCAAAGCAAACAGACTCTAACATCAGTTGGATCAAGCCAACATGTAGTAATTACACACGATTTATCGGCATACTTAAAGGAGCAGCTAGACGATGTATTCCTAGAGGTTTTCGTAAATAATACACACCCGGTTGGAGTGATGATAGTGAAAGCTTACTGGAAAAATATGAAGCAAATCCATCTGCTGATAATGCTACTGGCCTCCTACATTCACTAGATGAGAATAGAAAAAAGTTCTGGCATGAAACCGTGGAATCATTCGACCACACACACTCGAGTCGGAAAGCTTGGTCTGTTATTAGAAAACTAGACCCAACAAATTCAATACCAATTAGATCGAAAACTGCCATTAAGCTAAATGACTTTGCCAATCATCTAATCTCAAATTCCATGAGCCCAAAAGAAAAGCAGACAAGAAGGGAAATCAAATCTCAGCTGAAAATCAAGAAAAGAGCAGCCCAGAATTCTTCAAAACTTTCCACTCTATTCACTGTAGAGAAAGTCAGAGTCGCCATCACAAACATGAAACTTGGGAAAGCAGCTGGATTCGACGGAATCTATCCTGAATTCCTCGCTCACTGTGGACCAGCTACAATTAAATGGCTTACTAACTTCTTTTCAGATATCCTTAATACTGGAAATCTCCCTGTGTTATTCAAGAAAACAAAAATATTAGCGATCCTCAAACCGAACAAAGATCCGACAAAAGTCGAAAGTTATCGCCCCATAGCTCTACTAAGTGTCACTTACAAACTACTTGAGCGACTCATCTACAACAGAATTTTTGATACTATTAACAACCACATCCCCCTAGAACAAGCTGGATTCAGGCCTGGCAGAAGCTGTAATGATCAAGTGTTTGCATTAACAACTAATATTGAAAATGGGTACGAGAAGAAATCTGTAAGCCTAGCTGCTTTCTTGGATCTATCTGCCGCTTATGATACAGTATGGCGAGAAGCCCTCCTTCTGAAATTTGTGAGCATCATTCCGTGTCTCAAATTCACAAACCTAATTAACAACATGCTGTGCAATAGACTTTTCCAGATTTACTCTGGCAATGATAGAAGCAAGTTCTTCAAATTAAATGATGGATTACCCCAAGGATCTGTCCTAGCTCCTCTCCTTTTCAGCTTGTACATATACGACCTGCAAGAAACTTCTTCAAGGAAATTCATATATGCTGATGACATCTGTTTGGTAACCCAGAACTCCAACTTCACCGATGCTGAAAACACACTAACTGCCGACTTGGAAGTCTTGGACACATATTTCAAGAAATGGTGCCTACGCCTAAATTTTCAGAAAACAGTTGTATCCGCATTTTACTTACGCAATAGTTTCTCTAATTACAAACCAGAAGTTAAATTCAGAGGACAAACTTTGCAGTTCTGCAGCATGCCTAAGTACCTTGGGATAACACTTGATAGGTCCTTGACCTTCAAACAACATCTCACGAACGTGGCCGCAAAGGTGAAGACCCGTAATAGCATCATTCAGAAGCTTGTTGGTACCTCCTGGGGTTCCAGTGCTCAAACTTTACGATCAACTGCTCTGGCACTGTCATACTCCGTTGCTGAATACTGCTGCCCATCTTGGCTTAGCAGTGTCCACTCCAAGAAGATAGATGTGCAACTTAACCAGACAATGCGACTGATTACGGGCTGTATACGTAGCATACCCACTATATGGTTACCTGTTCTAAGTAACATCCAACCTCCAGCTCTTCGAAGATCAGAGGCTCCCCTGAAGATCTGGAAAACCATTCAGAAGAACCCCCAGCTACCCATACATACTGATGTAGCAAAAGCAGGCAATCAACGGTTGAAGTCAAGAAAACCACCTTGGCGCTCTGCAGTACTTCTTGAAGACTCTTCATTTAACATCTCAGAAGCATGGAGAACTATGTGGGAAGAATCATCAGTATTCAATGCACATCTGATTGAAAACCCTTCCAACCGGGTAGAAGGTTTCAAACTCCCCAGACGTCAATGGAGAATTATTAACCGGATCCGTACAGGACAAGGCAAATGTGGATTCCTGCTTCACAAATGGAGTTGGGTTACTTCTGCTAACTGCGAATGTGGAGCTATCCTGCAAACCATCGGACATATTGTTGGTGAATGTCCGCAACGAGCGTTCCAAGGATCAGTAGGTGACATTCATCATGCATCTTCTGAGGCACTTCAGTGGATTGATGGCCTGGACTTAGAAGTTTAAACCAAGAACTTGTGTTTATGACTATGTATATAACTGTATATATAACTTTATATGTAGTGTATGAACTTTTATTTTAACTCTGTATCATCATACGATAAATAATAATGCTCCTTTATTCCATTAGCTACTAAAAATACAACACTCTCTAGCGGCAAGTTACATCAATACATTGTCCTTGTTTCATTCCCCAACATTCTCCCCACCCTGGTCAACCTCTAGGAGGATGACCAGCTGGACAGGTCGGACAATCTGGGTCCCCTCTGGCGTGGAAAGAATCACCGTCCGGAAAAGTCCATCTCTGCCTGGTTTCAGCTCCTGAATCCGGGCCTTCCTCCACAGATGTCTAGGCCACACCTCGTCCTGGAGTAGAACGATGTCTCCAAGCCTCAGTCGTGGTGACGTCCCTTTCGGTTGCTTCACCTGATGGAAACTCTGAAGCTGAAGCAGGTATTCCTAGCTCCATCGTTTCCAGAAATGGTCCACCAGTTGTTGCTGAAGTCTGAATTCTTTAATGGGGGAACCGGGCTGAGGTTCAGGTCCAGAGGGCAGTGCATTGAGTTGTCCACCGACAAGGAAGTGAGCTGGGGTGAGAACGTTGACGTCGTCGTCTTTGGTGAGTGGTCTGGAGTTCAGCGCGGCTTCGATAGATGTCAGTATCGTCTGCAAACCATCTTCATCTACAGAAGAGCGCCGAAGTGTCTTTCGCCAGCATCGCTTGGTGGAGCCAACCATTCTTTCCCACCATCCTCCCCACCAAGCCGCGCGTGGTGCGATGAACTTCCACGTGATGTTGTGTCGTGATAGGTACTGACAAGTCTTCGTATCGGAAACGGTAGCCCATAGACCCGACAATTCTCGATTTGCACAGTGGAATGTCTGGGCAGTGTCAGAATAGATAGTGTGTGGAATTCCACGTCGCGCAACAAACCGCTGCAGAGCTTGCAGAAACTTGTCAGTGCTCATATCTCGGCAAAGTTCTAAGTGAAGAGCTCGGGTCGTTGCACACGTAAAGAGGGTGATGTAGCACTTTTCAGTTGTATGACCTTCCTTTACGTATAACTGTCCAGCGAAGTCAATGCCTGTTATTGCAAAGGCCTTTTGTGGAATGACACGCTGAGGAGGGAGTTGCGCCTCAAGTATTTGACTGGGACGATTTCGGGCCATTTTGCAAGGAAGGCAGCGATATAGTATCTTCTTAATGACACGACGAGCACGCAGTATCCAGAAGGTCATCCGAAGGTCTGAAAGAACTATTAGCACTCCCAAGTGATGGAGGCGGATGTGTGTGTCTCTGATCATAAGTTGTGTGAAGTGATGGTCGCCATCGAGAATTATGGGATGCCTCTGCTGGTGAGTAATGTAGGCACTCTCCAGTCGCCCTCCAAGCCGCAGAACACCGTCTTCTAGAAAGGGGTTGTAGCATCGTAGTTTGGATCGTACTGGGAGAGGGACGTTGGACTGTAGAGCTCCAAGTTCAGCAGGAAAGCAGTCTTTCTGCACGACCTTTATCCAGTAGGTACGCGACGCAGTAAGTTCTTGAGCAGGGAGTTCCCCGTTTTCGTGGTCTTTGCGGCGAAGGATTCGCGTCAGGCAAAGTACCCTCGCTGTAACGCGTAGAAGGCGTGTGTAGGAACTGAACTGGGTGGAGTCTATGATCGATTCTGGCAAATCGACGTTAAGGACAGTCTGCACAGGGTTCTTTGTTTCTGGGAGTGATGGAAGCGATGGTGCGTCCTGAGGCCAGTAAGAATCTTCCTTCGTTAACCAGGAAGGTCCGTGCCACCATATATCTAAAGACCGGATCTGACCAGGAAGAAGTCCCCGAGAGAGGTGATCTGCAGGGTTGTCAGATCCGGGGCAGTGTCTCCACTGTGATGGTGTTGTGTAAGACTGGATCTCCGTTACACGGTTGCAGACGAAGGTCTTCCATTTATTTGCGTTCCCTCGTATCCAACCCAATGTCACAGTGGAGTCCGTCCCTAAAGTAGCATGGGAAATGTCGAAATTGGTTGCTTTTGCAAAATATCGTAGAAGCCGTGCTCCCACTAAGGCTGCAAGGAGTTCAAGGCGTGGTAGTGTGACTTTCTTAACGGGAGTCAGTCTGGGCTTGCTGTAGGCTAGGTGAGTGGAGATATTGTCCTCATTAGTTGCGCGAATGTACAAGTGTGCTCCGTAAGCTCGCTCTGAAGCGTCGCAAAACACATGAACCTGAGTGTCTTCTCTACTTGAAGTGTGGAGCCGGTGAGGTATGCGTATTGACGAGAGCGAGGAGAGCGTAGATATCCAAGCATGCCAGAGTGTGGCAAGATCGTTAGGTAACAGTTCATTTCAATCAATTCCCCGGCACCAAGTATCCTGAAACAATCGTTTCCCCATAAGAGATACCGGAGAGAACAAGCCAAGTGGGTCGAAAACGCTGCTGACGATCTTCAAAAGCTTTCTTTTTGTGGTTAGTCCTTCTGGGATTTTATCAAGGATTTCCTTCGTGTCCACCATAAAAGAATCACTTGAAGTGCACCAGTTTATTCCTAGCACCTGAGTGTGCAGCGCAGTCTCTCGTCCTTCTGCCTTCCAGACGGCTCTCAGTACATCGGAATGTGTTGCCCATTTTGCAAGAGGAAAATTGATGAGCTTCATCAAGGCAGTGAGTTCATAATACAAGGTGACTGCCAAGTTGTCATCTGCAGCTCCCACAACAATGTCGTCCATGAAGGTGTTGCTGTTGATTTGTGGTGCAGCGTTAGGAAAGGAGAGTGTGTGGTTGTCTGCATGTTCCCTGATGGTTGCTGAGAGGAGGTAAGGACTGCAGGTCAGGCCGAAGGGGAGCGTAGTGAAACGATAAGTGACTATGTCATTTGTTGTATGTCGCTGATGATTCCCTGTCGATGAAGTCTGAAACGTAGGAGAATTGCCACAGCCTCTGGTAATAAATTTGGTCCCATCTCCAGCATGTCATTAAGAGAGCGTGACTTAGCCTTATGAGATGATGCGTCGAATACTATTCTCCACTTGGTTTTTCCATATCTTTCTTTCTTTCTTTCTTTCTTTCTTTCTTTCTTTCTTTCTTTCTTCACAGCATGATGAGGAAGGTAGAACATGACGTCGGGTGAGTTTGCCGTGTTGACTTCTTCCACGTGCTGATTGTGAATGTAGCTGAACATCTGGCTACAGTACATCTGGTTGAAGTCGTCATTGCTTTGAAGTGTTTTCTGGACGTTTCTCAGACGCGCTTTGGCATTGTGTAGATTATGGGGTAGTTCCAGAATGCCTTGCTTCTTTGGCAACGAGACTACGCGTCGCTGTTTTTCGATTCGGAAAGATGATTTGAAGTCCTCAAGGATTCTGGAATCCTTCGGCGTATGTGGGCGTTCTTGATCAACAGTTATACCAATAGTCTCGAGGTCCCAAAATCTTCTGAAGTCTTCTTCTGAGTGGAAAGAAGCCTGCTCGAGGTTAATGAAATTGACTGTGGTTGAGTTCACGTGCATACCGGATCGATCCCCACTGAGTATCCAGCCGATGGTAGAAGGAACCAACACGAGTGACGTGGAGATACGTAAGGGAGGACTGTCTCTGATAATTTTCCAGTAGTGGTCACTACCGATAAGGAGTTCAACCGGTAGATCTTAATGGGAATCCGTCCTAGGATCAGCTAACTGTTACTTACGAGCATGTGCTAATGCCGTAATGTCTTGTGGAACCGATGGTTGTGGTGAAAGAACGTGAAGACTTTCGAAACCATAGACAAAGAGGCTCGTGTTAGTCCAAAACCCTTTCATATTGAAGCGTACGAGTCGTCTAGTGTTGGAGCTCGTAGGGTTTGACTCAAAGGCTTGATGAGGAAGTTAGAACATGACGTCAGGTGAGTTTTTCGTATTGACTTCTTCCACGTGCTAATTGTCTAATTACTTCCAGCTGAAGATCGTCTACCAGTGACTTGGAGATGAAGGTCGACTGACTTCCTGCATCGAGAACACAGCGAGTACGTTTGCTTAAACCCGTGGGTCCTGTAATCCACACCTGAGCGGTCTGTAGGTAAGTAAACCGGAGGTTGCTACGCTTATTTTCCTACTGCTGTTTGAGATAACGGAGTAGAAGTATTTCTCTGTTCTCCATCACCTATAGATCTATGGTGTAACTTCTTACATGTTGCACACTGCGTTTGACCTTTCTTGCTGCTGTTCGAGACAATGTGTCCTTGATTTAAACAAAGAAAGCAGCGATTGTTCGATTTTAGCTTCTGAATGTGATCATACACGGTTGTTATGGTTTTACAGTCTTGACCCCACTGACCTCGTCGGTCACAAAATACGCGGAATGGAAGTATCGCCTTCTTCGCTTTTGGTGACGATTAGCTTGATTTGGCGTGAATTTGGAGTGCAGCTGTAGTGGGGATAAGGTTTGCTGAAGCTATAGGATTTCCTCTGATTTTCTGTGTGGTTAGAGCACCGTCAACCTCTTCGTTTAAGAATCGCATCAATTTAGTAATGTGGCCTTCTATGATATTCTCTCTCTTGGCGTGAATAATCCAACGGCGTACAATGTCCTCCGGGAACGCGCGCAGAATTTTCGGAGCTAGCTTACGGCCATATTCGTCAACATTTTCTCCCAAGGCCCTGAGGGCCAGTATCCGCCGGTTACATTTGACGAATGTCAAGTTTAAGGCGTTGGGCGTGACGTGTGATATAGGTTGTAGAGTCTCCAGGTAATCCAGATGGGCTTGGATTATTCTCTTTTTGTCACCGTACCGTGACATGAGAATCTGTTTTGTCTCCTCATATGCGTCAGCGATGATTGGACTTCCGTCAACCAAGTTCTTGGGCTCGTCCTCCAAGTATCCGCGAAGAAAAACGTGTTTATAGATACTGAAAATGGAAGGGTTGCCGTCAATAGATGATTGGAATTGTTCCCAGAAACGGGACCACTTCTCTACGTCTCCTGAGAATGGTTCCAGCAGGAAGTTTAACTGTGTGCATTAAGGGTGGAGGGGGCAGAGCTGCGTCCTTGGCAGACGCGAGACTTACATTATCGACAGAAGGTGTTTTTTCTCCAATGGCGCGTGTCGCCTTGAGAATAGCTTTCTTGGCAAGATCGGTATATTCTTCGCACGTGATGACGTCATCGTTGTACTCAGTGTCAGGAAGGAAGTCGTGGATTTGTTGATCGCGAGTGGTTAGACGGTCTAATGATTCTTGAAGTCTAATCTGATTGTATTCGTAGTCGATCTCTGAGCTAGGTGGTGCATCGTTTATTACCGTAGTGAATTTGGTAATAAGTGTTCTTACCGTCTTTCTGAGACGTTTCAGTTTATGTAATTGTGAAGTCTGGTCCGGGTTAGACATATTGGGTAGTGTATTGTAATACTAGTAACTAGTCAACAAGCGAAGACACAGTTCCAAATATTGATCCTAGAGAGCATGCGTGAGTTCGTGATGACAATTTTAGGCTTCTAGCGATCTCTGTAGAAAATTCAGTATTAGTATTTTAGGCTACTAGCGACCTCTATAGGAGATTCAGTATTAGTATCAAATTGATAGATGTCACTGTCGTCTCGTTGAGTTGAAGGCCTGCGTCCGTAACTTAATCCAATAAATATTATTGCTTTCCTTTGTCTTGCAGATCTCATGCATATTTCATAAATCATCATGCGAATTTCTGATGTCATACATTAGTTAGCGAAAGTGATGACCAATAGCTTCTGAATCTCGTAGACAGACGAAGGTTAGTACTGAACCCATGCGCCATCAGGTCCACGGATGGTCGAATCCATGCATTTGAGGAAGAAATCAAAGACACGTACAGTTTCTAATGTACTTTAAAGGAAGATCAAGCTAGGAGGCTAGTATAAGGTTGTGCAACTAACGAGGACCAAGTGTTCGAGAGGATGATATCACCCCTCTTGACATTCTGAAGGGAGCGAGTCACGAGTATTAATAACCGAGTGGAAATTTCCCAGGATTAAACAAGGAAGCCTGAATCGGAAATCAAGCTGACGTTGCTGTAAAATGACAACACCGCTTATGCGCCAGAAGAGGAATAATTAAATTTAACCCGTTTACAAGCATAATAATGAGTAAACAAGTACGGTACAGTGAATCATTTTGAATGAGAGATTTTTCAGTAAAGAGAAGCCATTTAATAATTGCGCAGAAAAAAACTGCTAACGTAAGACGACGTCATTGGGGAAGTACCACGGCCTCTGTGGAGGGGATAGAGCAAAAGAAATGCAACACCCACACAATTGAGGACGAGAAATTAATTAATATCTCCGAATTGCACGATCGATTCTTAGGTGCAATGAGATTATGTGACATTGAGAAGACGAGCTTTCGGAAGGTATAATTTTTATATTTGTGGCACCATTTTTTTAGAAGTTGACCACAGAAAAGGCTAGAGTCTTATTTTTTTGTAGTAAAATAGTATAAAGCTTCGGGCTTTACCAAGCTAATTATGCAGTCATTCCGACAGTCCGTGAGGGGACGTGACGCTGGATCATCAGCACATCAGTATTCAGACAGCCGTGTGGGGCGTAACTCTGCGTCACATCGAAAACAGCTACCAGTACTCCGTGAGGGGATAAACGCTGTGTTACACCGCAGAAGTAATATCCGATAGCCACAGGCATCGCAGTATTAACGACTTGCTTGCCTCCATAAGGAGTGGTCAAGAAGAAATTTAAAGTATCGCCGTATTGAAATATTAGGAAAATCCTACTTACAGGATTTAGGCCCGACTGTATACAAGTTATAGTGAAAATTCGTAAGATATAGTCAGAGCAGGCTGCGAACGTCGGACTTAAAGGCGATGGGTCGTTAAATAGACGGACGAATAGATCATAACGTACGGAAGTACCGTACCAGACAGATAAACTGTTATTTAAATAATAGAACCCAAAAAGGGAAGAACAGAATAAGGTTCGGAACGTATGTCAGAAACGTAGGAGTGTTAGAACCGTTCAAATAAAGAAGATAGGAGACTATAAACATTATCTCCAGAAAGTAGGCGAACTATTCTAAAAGTACTAGAATCGAGAAGTACTAGCTGCTATAAACTAAATCTACAGGTCACTGAGGAGACCTCGATCCGAATAGACTTTCGCTAGGATCGATAGACAGATCTACAAAGAAGCCGTTCAAGCTAGATAAATAGCCGGTCATCCAGGATAGGAGTAGCAGAATTTGGACTCCAGGGAACAGTAGATGTTTCGAGACTTTCGCATTCTGCAGGATAGGAAGCCGACATCGAATAAATTTCACCCTTGGAAACGGGAATTTAAGAAGATCACGTGTGATAGGCTCAGAAATACGGCCTAGTGATCGAGAATTGTGAAGTGTAAAATAATCAAGATTGTGTGTTAATAATATTTTTAGTGTCTATTATGTGTTCAAAAGGGACACATCAGTGTATAAAAATGTCGTCAATGTTAAGTGTTTTAAATATATGTCAAAAAGTGTTTTTACATAAGATGAATTCCTTTAATATGGAGTAAAAAGTTCAAAGTGGGCCCAAAATGAAGCACCGCACAAGAATAAAGATCATGGGACGATCTTAAAACATGTGAGTACTAAATTCATTCTATTTTGGTGTCAGAAATTGGTTGTGTACAAATCCACCGGAGTTTTTGAGTAAAAGGGATGTGTTTTAATAAATAAATACTGAATAAGCAAGAACGCGGTCTGAACAATAATAAAAAAATTGAGAAATTATAAATAATTATGTAAAGAATAAATCCAGTAGAGGAAATATGTGAATAAAGGGTTAATGTATTTACCAAATATCATAAGAGCAAGCGAAATATCACTAATTATTATGAAAGATATTTAAATAAAGTAAAGTTGAGATATGAAAGAAATAGCTTTTGAGCTTGTATAAAGAATAAAGATAATAATAATAATTAAATATGGAAATGTTAAATAAAGATCAAATAAATTGATATGAATATAAGAGCGTTAAAGCCTTAATGTATGTGTAAGATATGATGTTCAATGGAATATTTTAAAAAGGGAGCGATTTATCGGCAACAGAAAAGATTAATATGAGAATTAAAATAATATGAATTGTTACTAATGAGATTTATCAGTTCTTGGGAAGACATTTCGGCTTAAAATAAGGCATAGCGCAAATGAGCGCAATAATATTAAAATGTCACGCTAGGAACGCGTAGTAGTTAAAATACTTGGTAAATTACTTATGGAGGGTAGTTGATTGCAGTGAATTGATAATTGTATAAGTCCTCTATTTGTGACATAGTATCACGAGGCATTGTGTATGTATTTAAAAAGGGAGCTAATATATGGTATTATTGAGCGTATGTCATATGGGCCACGGCCGACTTTAAATCGCATTTTGTATAAGTCCTCTGTAAGGGAATGGTTCCCGAGGCACGTGAAGAGATTCGAACGCAGAATCGTCTTATGATAAAAGCCCCTTAATTCTTCGTCGTCGTATGTGTATTAATCTTCCCAATCAATGAGGACCCTCTCATAATTAATAAATGCCAAGGTTACGAAAGTGGTCTTTGAACCAAAGAATAGTTGTGTGAATGAATACGGTACAGTAAAAGCCTGGTCTCTCCCCAGAACTGAATATAATGTGAAGGTTTGTTTTGAAAGCCTTGGAAATAAGCTATTAACGTGGGTCAGACAGGGAGTCGCCGTCACCCTACGTGTCATAAATCGCGCCCGAGTAGTAGGGTCTAGCTCTCTTAAAGCGAGAGAGGCCAGAAACCGTCTCGTAAGATGTTGTAAAGAGAAATGAATACACCAGGAGTGTTTAAAGTTGTTAACGACCCGGGCGTTGAACCGAGGTCCTTGTAGATTGATATTTTCGTTTGCCTGTTCAGATCGTAGTTTCTTATATGATAATGGTCTATTAAGACATAAGAGATAAATAACAATCCCTATTGTAATGATGTATGGACGTAGGATTCCACGAGTTAATTGAAGGCAACTGAGTTTCGGGAGTAACTATAGTTTTTTGACTGTGTCAAGTATCTTCACGCTCTGGAGTACACAATTGATTTCCTGATTACCTTAATATATTTGTGAATATAAAGAGAGATGATAACAACTGAATGTGTGGACATGCCCAAAATATTGAGTTAGATAATTAACATAGATTTTAAATATAATTATATATTTGTTTTTGAGAAATAAGAAAATATAAAGGATAGTGTTTGAGGTGTACAAGAATGACACCATAATTATGTAAATGCATGGAGCCAAAAGAGCTCGGAGTTATATAAACTTAATGTTAATGCTTTATGGAAGTGAGACTAAGTAAGAATTGTTGGTTTATGTGGAAACCATATGTTTTAAATACAATATTTGTTTTATTATATTTGTGATTCCTTGTTCATTTGGAACAAGTAGATGATTATGGGTCAGTAATTAAATTGTTAAAGTGTTTGTAGCGCCATTAATTTTATGAATTAAATGTGCTTAAAATAGGAGTTGATTTTGTTGTTATTTTTGCAAGTGTATCCTCTAATTAATCCAAAATATGTGAGTCACAGAGTGGGGGAACTTACCGCTGCCCCGAAATTCCGAATTGAGCTACGCTGGTATACTGTGATTGGCATATTTCTTGCTAAAAGGGCACAGTACCCAGGGATGCGTGTTTGTAGAATTTTATGCAGTGTCCCGTACCACTGCTTTGAATGTCCAATATCAATTTAATGAAAACGATATTGACAATATGTTATGTGTTTTGCCTTTATAAGCATGCAACGTGTGCTAGATATCACAACGTAATATTAGTATATAATTTTCAATAGCTCATCTGTATGATGGTGCAAGGTAATGGCGTCTTCAAATGTAGCTGGTTGGTAGCTGGTCCAATACTGTTGGTCGTTCTTCCTAGTGTGTGAAGCTAGTCCGTAGTATAGACTGCTGGCTTAAACTATTCACCACTATAACGTAATTCTCACTAGCACTTAAAATCGGAGTTTTCGGCACCAAGTGTGGGATATTATAGCGTGAAGTTAGGAAGAACGATACCGTGACTTTCACTTCTTTATCCCATTAGCTACTACAAATACAACACTATCTAGCGGCAAGTTACATCAATACATTGCCCTTGTTTCATTCCCCAACATAGCATGTGTAGTGCAGTGAAGAAATGAGTCAGTATGCTTGTCTGAGAGATTGTTTGTGCCAAACAGAATATTGTATGAGGGTAGGAGAGAGAGAGTGTGTGTATGTGCTGATGGCCATGGGTTCGATGCGGCACATGGATGGACATGAGGACTATGATAGGAGAGACTAACAGAAACTTCACATCGGAGCGCCATCGATACGAGGTGAATTGTAGACTTGGCAGCCTGCTGCGTAAAATTTGCACAGTGTGTGTAAATACATACGTACAGTAACCTTAATCAATTTAGTGTTTAATAACACATGATTGACAATGTAATTAATAGACGTATTAACGTTCGTAAAGGACACATGATAGAGTTCACCTTGCAACTGAGCACATTCTTATTGTATAATACGCTAAGGTGTATGTTTCACAAAACTCAAACTCCTAACCTAGAGGGGGTTAGAAGGCGTGTTTTGTACTAAAATCTTCCAAAACGTCACAATAGTACAGGAAAAATCTTGCATTTCTTGAAAAGTCAACGGAAATACATGTATTTGTTTATTAAACAAATAAACAAGACGATAGCCCCTGCCAGAAATGTATCGCTTACATTCCGCATAGCACTGAAGCCCGGCGGGTAGTTTGTACACATGTTATGATTCAAATGCCCAGTTTATATGAAATGAATTTTAAATTTAACCTGAAGAATAATTTAAGAACGTTTTATTCTCTTGAGGTTCACTTTTCTCAGCATGTAGCAGACAGAGAGCAACTTAATTGCCCACATAAGTCGTATAGGCTTAGATTTACACAGTAGGTGAAATATTTTCTTAATTATTCTTTTCTTCTTCTTCTTCCTCTTTCGAATTTGGCCAACTATGGACCGCATAGAACATAAGGCTTCTTGGCCTTCCTTCTCTTTTCTTCCCAGAACCTCTTCATTCTGTCGCTCCTTATCTTTCTCTCCTCCTCGGAAATGATCCGCACGGGTCTCTTTGTAATTGGTTTCTCTTCAAATGATTTTAAACTGTCTACCTTTCTTCTAAACTCTCTTCTATTGTGAATCAACTCTGGAGTAATTCCAACTTCTGCTGCATCCCTCTTCTACCCACTTAGAGGTGGCCTTTAATCCCATGATGTATTTGAAGATCTTTTTGGTCAGTCGGTTCACGTCCAATCTTACCAGGTGTCCATAGAATTTCAGCCTTCTTTTCCGCATTGTGTCGGTGATCTTTTCAGAACACTTATAGCGCTCCTCATTTTTCCTCTTCCTCCAAGTTCCATCAGAAGTCTTCTGAAGTCCCAGAATTTTTCTCACCATCTTCCTTTCCTTTTTCTAGGGTTCTTGCAGCTGCCCTTTTTTTTATTTAAAACAAGCTGTACCCGGCATGCGTTGCAATGCCAATCAAAGAAAGTGTTGGCGTTGAAATTCTGTTTCTTGAAGTGCTTTTGGATACACAACATGTTAACTGCCTCTAAGCTATCGTAAAATGGATTTTCTAATTTAGAACCATTCGTGGGAGCATGCACAACAATTTTCAAAAGTTTCATCGCTGTCACTCATTTGTTGAATCTACTCGTACGCTACCTATTGTGAAATGGATTTACTAAGTCGAAACCCTTCCCTGGCGTGTACACAATAACTCATCTATGATTCATCGAAATCGGATGAATGGTATATGCACGTATACGGGATTTGTTTAAACGATTCGTGCGTTGTCACTCATTTGTTGAATCTACTCGTGCGCTACCTATTGAGAAATGTCGAAGCCCTTCCCTGGCGTGTACACAATAACTCATCAAGGTTTCATCGCAATCGAAGAATGTTATATGAACGCAATAGGGGATTTTGTTGAAACGCTTCGCGCGTCATCACCCATTTGTTGCATCTACTCTTGCGCTACTTATTGTGAAATGGATTTTCTAAGTCCCCTTCCCTGGCGGGTACACAATAACTGATCAATGTTTCATCGCAATCGGATGAATAGTATATTAACGCATACCTGATTTTGTTTAAACGATTCGCGCTCCGTCACTCATTTGTTGAATCTACTCGTGCGCTACCTACTGCAAAATATATTTACTAAGTTAGAAACCGTCACGTAAGTGTCCACAACATCTCACCCAAGTTTCATCGCTATCGGACTAATGGGATATGAAGACATAGGGGACTGTATTGAAACGCTCCGCGTGTCGTCGTTCATTTGTCGAATCTACTCGTGTGCTACCTACTGTGAAATGTATTTACTAAGCCAGAAACCTTCCTTGGAGTGTCCACCATATTTCACCCAAGTTTCACCGCTAACGGCAGAATGGTATATGACCTTATACGGGACTTTGTTGAAACGCTTCGCGCGTCGTCCCTCATTTGTTGAATCAACTTGTGCGCTGCATATGGTATAGTGGATTTACTAAGCCAGAAATTTTCCATGACGTGTACACAACATCTCACCCAAGTTTCATAGCTACGGACGAATGGTACATGAATGCATACAGACTTGGTTGAAACGCTTCGCGTGTCGTCGCTCATTTGTTGATTCTACTCTTGCGCTACATATTGTAATATGGATGTAATCAGCCAGAAACCTTCCCTGGAGTGTACACAATATCTCATCCAAGTTTCATCGCAATCGGATGAATGGTATGTGAATGTATACGGGACGTTGTCGAAACGCTTCGCGCGTAGTCACTCATTTGTTGAATATAAGCGTGCGCTTCGTATTGTAAAATGGATTTACTTAGCCAGAAACCTTTCCTGGAGTGTACACAACAATTCACCAAACATTTATCACTATCAGACGAATGGTATATGACTTTATACGGGACTTTGTTGAAACGCTTCGCGTGTCATCGCTCATTTGTTGAATCTACTCGTGCGCTATCTACTGTGAAATGTATTCACTAATTTTGAAACCTTCACTTAAGTGTACACAACATCTCACCCAAGTTTCATCGCTATCGGACGAATGGTATATGAACACATACGGGACTTTGTTGAAATGCTTCGCGCATCGTCGCTCATTTGTTGAATCTGTGCGTGCGCTACCTATTGCAAAATGGATTTACTAAGTCAGAAACCTTCCTTGGAGTGTACTCAACATCTCACCCAAGTTTCATCGCAATCGGACCAATGGTATATGAACGCATAGGAGACATACCCACAGACATACCCACAGACAAACTAACACGTTACATTGATTTTTAGCCTATTTTCAATTTTGAACAAGATGTTCAGTAAAGAACATATAGCCTACTTTCTCCTTAATGCATGGGTATTGTTATAACTCTTTGTCCTTTTCAAGGAGTATGATTGAATGTTGGTTGTAGGAGCTTGTTGAAATACAACGTGCTATAGGGATATTAAACATGAATATGAGGTGCCCTTTGCTAGTGCTACCTCTGTACCAAATTTCGTTCAATTCGGTTTCACCGTGTTTGAATTGATAGGGGGAATCGATCTACACACATACTTGGCCACCATCTGCAAACTATTGGGCTGATGTTCTTGCAGTTTGGTCAGAATATGTTTCCCACATAAAGATATGGTGTTGCAAAATTAGGTAGAGACTAGATTATTAGGTTGGTCGTAATTACATTTTAGCTTTTAACATTTGGGTGGCCGCGATTACGTTTCCATCAAGATAGCGGTGATATAAAACATGACACTGAGGTGCCCTTTGCTAGTGCTACCTCTATACCAAATTTCGTTCCATTTGGTTTCAGCGTGTTTGAATTAATAGGGGGAATCGATTCTGACAGATGGCCGCCATCCGCAAACTATTAGGCGAATGACCTATTAAATTGGTCAAAGGATGCTCCCTCCATAAAGGTATGTAGTTGCAAAATTTGGTAGAGATCGGATGATTAGGTTAATCGTAATTTGATTAAAGCTTTGAACATTCGTGTGGCCGCCATTACGTTTCAGTCAAGATGGCGGCGATATAAAACATGACACTGAGGTGCCCTTTGCTAGTGCTACCTCTGTACCAAATTTCGTTCCATTCGGTTCCACCGTGTTTGAATTAATAGGGGGAATCAATTTTGACATAAAGATGGCCGCCATCCGCAAACTATCAGGTGAATGACCTATTAGATTGGTCAAAGGATGCTCCCTCCATAAAAGTATGTAGTTGCAAAATTTGGTAGAGATCGGATGATTAGGTTAATCGTAATTTGATTTAAGCTTTGAACATTTGTGCGGCCGCCATTACGTTTCCGTCAAGATGGCGGCGATATAAAACATGACACTGAGGTGCCTTTTGTTAGTACTACCTCTGTACCAAATTTCGTTCCATTCGGTTGCACCGTGTTCGAATTAATAGGGGGAATCGATTTTCACACAAAGATGGCCGCCATCCGCAAACTATTACGCTGATGACTTATTGGTTTGGTCAAAGGATGCTCCCCCCATAAAGGTATGTCGTTGCAAAATTTGGTAGAGATCGGATGATTAGGTTAGTCGTAATTTGATTTAAGCTTTGAACATTTGTGTGGCCGCCATTACGTTTCCGTCAAGATGGCGGCGATATAAAACATGACACTGAGGTGTCCTTTGCTAGTGCTACCTTTGTACCAAATTTCGTTCAATTCGCATTCACCGTGTTCGAATTGATAGGGGGGGACAGACATTCAGAGTACACACACTCACACACACACACACACACACACACACACAGACACACACACACACAGACTCACACACACACATACACACACACAGATAGACACACTTTTTTCGCCCTGTGTTGATCTCATAAGTCTACTTTCATTTTTTGCAAAAATCGAAAGTAGGCTAAAAATAGGCTTATGAGATCACCTTTTGTCCGTGTGTGTGTGCGTGTGTGTGTGTGTGTGTGTGTGAAGTGTGTGTGTGTGTCCCCCCCTTATAAAATCTAAACGGTTGGAGCGATTTCAATGACTCGGCAAGTTCACAGCACTATTCCCGGCGACCCCGACCGTGCCCTTCAAATTTTGTTACTTCTCACCTATCCAACATGGCGGCTGTGCGAAATATTTCTCTAGCATTCAATATCTCCGAAACTATTACCGATATCGCCCTGAAATTGTGTACGGTGATAAAGGGCACTACTAGAAGTTCACCTATGAGATTTTCAAAATGCTGGTGACTACAAAACCAACATGGCGGTCAAGCGAAGTTGAGAATTTTAAATAGACTTTTCTCGCGATTTAACCATCCAAACGTAATGAAACTTAGTACAGCAAATGTTTATACACATTGTAATGCACTGGAGTCTAATTTAGTTCAATATTTTTACATTACCTCAAAATGGCGGCTGTGCGAAATATTTCACTGACATTCTATATCTCTGAAACTATTACAGATATCACCCTGAAATTTTGTACGGTGATAAAGGTTACTGATACAAGTTTACTTATTTATATTTCATAAACCTGTAAAGTACAAAACGATCATGGCGACCAAGCGAATTTGAAATATTTTAATAGACTTTTCTCGTGATTTAACTCTCTGAGCGCAGTGAAATGTGGTGCAGTAAATGATTTTGCAGATTGTAATGCACTGCCATCTAATTTAATTCAATTGTTTACATAACCTCAAGATGGCGGCTGTGCGAAATTTTAAAATTAAGCTTTTATTTCTTGTGTCGTAATCATGCGATCGAAGTGAAAGTTTGAATAATGAACATAGGCAATAATTTTCCTTGAATGGTACTGTACCCGATATCCGGATAGTAGGCTGTCAGATATCCGCCCCCTCAATCGGATTGCCAATAATCAAACGCGCCGGCATAGCTACATCAATGAAAATGGCACTGACAGATACTATCGAGATTAGAGCACAATAGTTAACAAGAAAATTATTGTGGAACACACCAAAATATACGGGGGTTATTACTTACCGTTACTTACCTCTTAAATATATCTCGGGGACTGGGTTGTCAACTGGATCACTTAAAAGTATGTCCTCACAATAACCTCCACCATGATATTTAAAATGAACCAAAACGAAGACGAGAAACTTTAAACTGCACACTAATTTATTTCACATAAAGTATGATTTTTAACAAAAATGAAACAACAAAATATACGTGGCAATCAGAAGCCATTGACCACATAACCATGTCCTCCTGTAGGAACTGTATTCTACACATATAATGTTTTAGCTTTCTCAAGCTTATAGCAACGAAAATATAACAATGCAATGGGAATGGAAACGGGATTTGGGATGAGACACACATATCAATTGCTTTGCGTGTTTATATCCTGCACATTTTATTTATAGCCACAAGGCTATTATGAAACGCCCTTGGTCTCAGTAACACAGTTGTCCGGACCAGCTGCAAAACACCTGTGTCGTCAAAGCGGACACCCGTTCGTTCAACCCTACCATAAGCGTGCTACCTCAGAGCTCGGCTCTCTCTTTTCAAATACGTAAATGTTCACATCTCAACTGAAATATTATCACGCAAATGTCTTACATGCTTCATTCAAACACCAATGGATTCCTCCAACAATCCCAAATCATGATTATTTGTTCAAACCACTTGCTTAACTTGCATTGTTTAGAGTATATAAAAAAACTCTAAATGTTAATAACAAAAGTTCATTAATTATTTATAACAATAATAAATTGTTTATAACAATGTCAAATGACCATTGAAAATTTAATACACGCTTCTATTAATCACTATCATTTCAAATTATTTAACAAAGATATTTACAAAATTATTTTACAATATTAAATTGTTGATATTATTTATACAAGGAATACATTGAACCACACGTTTATCCGGTTGATAATTACTCAAATCGTGTTGATATAATCGACCAATGAAGGTTAGTTATATTTAACTTGTCAAATTCAGGTTTAATAATGTTTAATAATAATTATTAATATTTGTGACTGTAACCTCCATTCAAAATCTTTATCTCAAATTATTTAACACTCTTGTTAATTTTAACAGTATCTTCATATGAATAATCTTTCAAAGAACAAGAACAATAACATTCAGCGGGAAAATACTTCGCTCATAACGCACAAAAATGGGACAACAATTGGCCCAAAATTCATCATATATCTTCATATATATGGCATAAAAATCTTCCAAACTACACACAAAAAAACCTCCACTATTAATTCATCAACTTCATTAATTATTGTGGGAACCTCCTTCATTATTCAAGGGCATTACTCAACAGCGACTTTTACACGTCCACTGAACTATCGATTATACATCCATTGTTCCTCTTTAAAAATTCTTGTATTCATCAATTGTAATAATGACTGTTATCATTGAACCTTCGTGGGTTTCATTCATGAATCGATATGAAGTAAAAATTTGCCAATCACAAATAAATTTAATAGCAAATACGGTTAGACACTCCTGCCTGGTCTATCAAAATTGAGATTAACATCTTCAAAGTAACGTAGTATAAAAATACTATCTTCAAACAAAGATCAACTAAACTGCAAAATAGTCGAATAGAATACAATTAGATTGTGGAATGCAAACATTATTGTTCCAATCTAGAATTGAGAAAAACTCCTATCTTCATTATTCATTACTATAGTGTATTCAATAAATTGTAATTAACGTTCGTATTTCATAAAATTGTCTATAATGCAATGATAAATGTCTATGTTGCAATCATGTTCATAAGACGACTAGTATTTCAAAGATCGTCGATATCGAAAAAGATTTTAACGCTCTAAAATCTTTTAATTATTCTTCTTTCTTGAGGATGACAGAAAATTGGTCAAAGTAATTAACTGGATAGAATTACTTTAATAAAATGACACGCTGTCTGAATTTAAATCTGCCATAGCAAATCGTTAACTTTACAGTCAAATCGTGACTACAAAAATATGCAAATTACTGAAAGAATCTAAATCATCAGTCTCAACTGATCCAAAATTATTTAAGTATGCCAATGACATAGCAATGTCTCAAAAATCGAAGAAAAAGGCATAAATCATCGAAGTGTACTGAGTACAAAAATATCAATCAAGAAAATGGGGCAAAAGGTAGGACAGAAAATATGGGAAGAATAGTTGCTCAAATATCGCTACAATACTCAAATAATACAAGAAACGTTCACAACTACCTTATCTGCCGATTGAAGTTCCAGAGAAAAATTCCCCAAAGAAGACTGCCGATGGATCCATTTTACCAACTTAAAGATGAGCTCCATCCTCGAAACAGGAATCAGCGTCCTCGGAGAATCGAACTGCTTCCTCCTCCGAAATGGCACTGCTCCGTGGATACGAAACATCCTTCCGGCAAATTCTTCATTGTGCGCCGGGATAACCCTGGCCTCTCTTGAAAGTTTTCTGAAGTTCTTGCAGGAATTCGTCATGAAGTTTAATGTAGCTATTTCCGCAGAAATATTCATAGTTGTGGAGTATGAAAATATTTCCACTGTTATCTGGTATAATTCAGCGATGGATTAACGATGCATGAGTGTAGTTGGATGTTCACTACATGCTCGCTTTTGTAGAAAGACGATTAACGAAGTTCCATGCTGTTACTTTACTCCAATAATGTATGTCCCAATTGCATCAAAGCCTTAGCCCTCCATCTCGCCTACGATCATAATCATCAAAAGCACTGCAATATTATAGTGTTCCATAGTCGAATGTATCGTTGTAATACCAAACTGTTGCACTCCACGTGTCAGCCGTAGTGTATAATGTGGAATATAAAAGTGTTTCTCCTGTGGCGAGAAAATCACTTTTGTTGGCAGCCTAAAAGTTCCAATAACTTTCGAAGTATCACTGTGAAATCGTTGAAATCTTGTATACACCTTAATGTTATACTGCCTAATAGAATTATCAAAAAGGCTGAAGTTAGCGCTTGATATCTTGACTGGTGGAAACGTTAATGTGCGCGTTTCAACTTCACCTAGTTTTGAGCAGCGTAGAATGGAACTGCCCCGAGTTCGTTCGATGCGGCAAGGCTTTCACCTCACGCTAAAGACACCTTACTTCACTGAATCACTTGAAAATAACTCTATATCACCAGAAATATATATATGCGATCACAAGTATGAGATCTGAGCGTATGAGATCTGAGTATGAGTATCAAATCTGAGAATGAGAATGAGCTCCTCTCTCCTGTGCACGACCTTTTATCAACTTCTTAAGGGGCGTAACCATCCCTTCCATAGCCTGTTGCTGCGTCATTGCTGGAAGTTTTAACTTTGGCTATTCTTGACGGATTTTCAAAATTCAAAAACTCAAAAATTAATTTCTTCAAAATTCCAAATCAATGCCATAACTGAAAATAGATTTCCACAAATCTGCATGCCAAAAGTAATCGAATATCGTAGTTTCAGCAATCTCCGTCTTCCTTCCAAACTATCGTTCATTGGTTCGCGTCTCTCCTCCAATAGCGTAGCTTCTTCCTTAGCACAATACCTTGTTTCCTGCGACTGCGTCGTAAATCTCGGATCTTTCTCGAATAAAATCATGACGTCACCAAGAATCTCAGCTCAATCAGCCTACTGGCATGAATTCTACGTCATCCGTGCCTACGTCATGAATATCCCCGTCATAACTATGACATCCATAACTTTACTGATATTTTCCAATACAGCCACCGTGGTCTCGATATAATTCAATTTCCGGGGGCATTCTCCCTTCACCACGTTTTAAAAACAGTTGCAAATTGTTTTTAAACTCTGTGTTATAAATATCTCAATTCACTTGAACACGAAATTGAATTATTATTGGCTTACTCTTCTATAATATTTCTTCAAGTTCCCAGCATTGAACTTGCCATAAACGACATTATTCTCATCATCGTATAGTTCATAACAGTTGTTTCCATAGGCATTCGTAATTCTGAACGGACCCATGAACACTAATCCAAATTTGGGGTAGATTTTCTTACTTACATCAGCCTTGACAGGTCTGCGTAGTAATACCAGATTTCCAATTTCTAAGGGAGCACCAAAACGTTTTCCAGCTACTCTTTTCAGTCGTTTTTGTGCTGCTTCCTGGAGTTGATCCTTCGCTCTGTCTATTCTCTGCTGCCTTCCTAGGTCGGGATCTCTAGGAACGTGGTTAAAAAGATTATCCCATGGCCTTTCTGGATTTCTTCCTAGATGAAGTCTCATTGGCACCTCTCCTGTGCTCTCCTGCACTGTAGAATTTAGACATTCCTCAATAAGGGGTACAAATCTCACCCAACCAGAATGATCATTTGGACAGAAAATTCGACAGAATTTCGAAAATTCAGCCATATATCTTTCCGAAGAATTCGATTCCGGATATCGCACGCTTGAAAATATGTGCTTAATACCAAGCCTTTCCATATCTGCAGCAAATTCCAAGGACGTAAACTGAGCTCCATGATCCGAAAGTAAATATTCTGGTTTACCAGCTTTTGGAAATACAGCATGTTCCAGTCTGCTTACAACGTTCCTCGTGTTAGCTTTTTGCATGGGACTCATTGTTACAAATTTTGAGAAGACATCCACGGTAACCAACAGATACTGATTACCCTGATATCCCTTCGGACAAGGACCAAATATGTCTGTCGCCATGAGTTCATTCGGTTTAGAGGGAATCATCGCCTTAGGTTTTCCTTTCAATAGAGCGGAAGCATACTTTGCTCTTTGACATTTATCACATGAACGAATGACATTAGCAATGCTGGAACGCATGTTAGTCCAAATAAACCTCTCTTTAAGAGTATCAAGAGTTTTATCTAAACCCGCATGTCCAGTTGCGTGATGAGCTACCCACACTAAATTGACAACAAGTTTAGGTGGCACGACCATTCGAAGCTTTGTATGCGCAGAGTCAGCATACTTACATACAATGTCTCCACTCAAGACAAAGTGTCGTGATTCTCTCTGTGTAGCTGCATAGTCAACATCAGTATTGTCCATGTAACCCTTAAGGAACCTGTACATTTTCCTGATTGGAGCGTGTCTCTTCTGTGACACACCGATTCGGGCTAACCTCCTAACGGTTTCTCGATCTTCTTGCTCCAATTGTACATGGTGTATCTGCACATTTTTAATAGGGTTACGTGATAAAGCATCAGCCAGTAAGTTATCTTTCCCAGGCTGGTGGACGATAGTGACATTAAACTGTTGGGTGAACAAAGCCCAACGTGTCAATCTATCACTAGACATATCAGTTTGCAACATAAACTGTAGTGCTTTATGGTCAGTAATAATGATAACCTTATGTCCCAGCAACATTTTTTTCCAAGCTTGCAAAGCTGTCACAAAAGCTAACGCTTCTAGTTCTGTCGTAAAGTAGTTTTCCTCGTGTTTCTTCAACTTCCGACTAGTGAACGCAATGTAGTGCTTGTTGCCTGCCTCGTCTTTCTGGTATAAGACTGCACTAATGCCTATTCTTGATGCATCAGACTCTATATAGAATACCTTCTCAAAGTCTGGGTACTCCAGTTTGACGTTGTTTCTGAGCATTTCCTTTGCTTTCTCAAAAGCCTCATCTGATGCGGTAGTCCATTTCCATCTATTATTTTTCTTGAGTAAATCATACAGAGGAGCCATAATTTCAGAGTATCTCGGACAGTGGCTGCTAATGAATTGGCATGCGCCTACAAATTCTCTGACTTGTTTCACCTTAGTTGGCTTTGGGAATCTAGTGATTGCATCTACTTTCTGCATGTTTGGATGATATCCATCTTTATCAATGGTATGCCCCAAGTAATTTATCTCCTTCTTCAAGAATTGACATTTTCCAAAATTGACTTTGATATTGGCCTCCCTTAAATTCTCGAACAACTTTCTCAGGTGCACTAAATGTTCTGCGGCGCTGGGTGAAGATACAATTAAATCGTCAATGTAGCAGATTACATTCTCCTTTACTTCGTCAGTGAGCTTACTATCAAGTGCTCGAATGAGTGCTGGTCCACTGTTAACCATTCCAAAAGGCATTCTCACAAAGACCCATGACGTCTGGTCAAATAGGAATCCAGTGTACTGCATACTCTCTTCCTCCAGTTGAACTTGATAAAATGAAGACGTCAAGTCAAGAACGCTGAAACACGCTCTCCCTTTGAATTTTCGAAGCAGGTCTCTAATCTTGGGTGGTCGGTCATTTTCTGGAAGGATCTTCAAGTTGATGGTCCTGGCATCGAGACAAAGACGTATCTGACCATTACTTTTCTTTACTACTGTGATGGGGTTTATATAAGACGACACCTGTTTTTTAATAATCCCGTCTACCTCCATTTTTCTGATTAACCCTCGTACTTCTTGATAGTATTTCTCAGGAATGGGGTATATTCTCTTCTGGTAAGGGGTTTCATCTGTCAGCCTTATCTTGTACTTATAATCCTTAATCAATCCAGGCTTTTCATCGAAAATATCTTGGAATTCCTTTATCAGATCCTCAAATTCCCCCTGAATTTCTTCAAATCTTTCAGTTTTTCTACTGGGTGTTTCTGCTAAATTTTCCACTTCATTAATTATGGTATTCAAAATTTCTTCCCTAAGGTCTATTTCCAGACTGTTTTTCACGTCCTGTTCTTCTATCTCTTCTGTGATCATGTACCCATCATTAAAGCTAATACTTCTGTTCTTCATGTCAATAATAGCTCCAACCTTCGATATAAAATCGATTCCAAGCACCATATAAAAATTGATCTTGCTCACCACAATGAAGATCTGTTCATAATTCCTTCCATTGATCTCAAAGTTCAATAACACTTGAATCTTGCACTTCACTGCCTTATCTTGGAAAATCCCTCTCACTTTGACGGTAGAAACAGGTAGAACTGTCATGTTCTCTCCTTTTAGCAGACTTTGATAACAATCTTCTGAAATGATGGAAATAATCGCACCAGTGTCCATCAGGGCTTTATACTGTTGGCCATCTATCAGTAGAGAAATGATAGGTAATGCACATGGTCTTTCCTCTTTAACGATACCCCTCTCTTCTAGTAAATCTTCATCAGTAACTTCATATATCTCATTAATTGTAATTAGGTGTGGTGTGGCAATGTATTTACAGGTTCTCACTGTCGTTGAGAAATCGGCGTTTTTTTTGTGTTACCGACCTCAAAATTATGCTGGCTCGTAGAAGGCCCAGGATCAATCACAACATCCTGCCTTTTCTTTTGATTTTCGGCTTCTTTTTCCCGTAACTCCTTCAGATATTGCTGGCTTTCCTTCTCTCTTTCCTGATACTGATCGGGTGTCATAACCTGACCTTGAGAATCCTGATTTCTATTTTGGTTCTGGTTATTTCTATTATAATTTCTGTTATAACCATTATTGTTGTAATATCTGCCTCTTCCATTGCTGTAATTGCCTCGATTATAGTTCCAGCCTCTTCTCTGTTGATACGGACGGTAACCTTGCGATCTGTTATTCCGAAACTGATTATTCCTGTGAGGACCTACATTGTCAGTTTTCTCTTCATCTGGCTTGTCAGTTTGCTGAACTTGGTCCATATATACAGTATTTATTTCTTTGAAGTCATGCCTTTGACCTTTCTGTATCACGTTAGGCATTGGACTTGTGTAGTCTAACTTCCTCAGTAATTCGTCCATGCTGGTCAAATCCCTGATGTTTGACGAAATAATTAGTCTCCTCGCCTCCACAGGCAGCATACGAGAAATCGCATCAATTAATTGCTCCGTTGACAATGGGGGTTGCAAAAATCTCAAGCGGGACAATTGACTCGTAAAGAAATCAGCGTGCCGTGTTGGAAGAGTACCTGAGTATTTTCTTGAATAAACCTCCGCTCTTAACGAATTCTGCGCTTCTATGGACCAAAATCGTTTGATTAATGCCTCTGCAAACTCGTCAAAGTTACTGAATGTGTATCTAAAAGCTCTAAACCATTCAAGGGGTCCTCCAATCAAAAATCTTTCCACTATCTTCATCTCTCTCTCTCTGGGAATGTGAGCTTCGATGAAATAATCTTTGAGGTTCCTGACATATTCTATAGGCGTCAAACTATCAGTGTTGCTGAATTTTTGCGGTTTGTCTTGAAAATTCCTGATGACCGTTACATTCCTCGGATATAAATCCGGGTAGTTTTTCCCACTATCTCGATAGTTCCACTCAGGTTCCCTATTCCTCTCGTCATCTTCCTCCCTGAATCTGGATATTCGTTCTTCAGGAGTCACGTCTCTCTCTTCTGGATCTAGGTTATATCTTCTGGCATAATTCCTATTAGTTTCGCAAGCCAAGCCTTCTGTATCCTTGTCAGTGATTTCCGTTAAGACTTTCCTGATTAATTCTTCTTTGTAGGTCTCCATTAAACTAGCTTCTCCTAGCTTCAAATTCTGCAATTTGCTCGTCGTTTCATTTACATCAGAGACAACTTTATGAATCTGATCCTCTAACGCAGATTTTAATGCTTGCACATCCTGACCTATTTGTGTTCTATCTTCTACTTGTCTCTCGGATAGCGAATCCATCCTTACGCTTAAATCTTTCCTAATCTGTACTACTTCATTGTTAATATCTATTTGAGTACTGGCAAGTTTTCTTTCAATACGTTCCTGAAATTGGGTTACATGTTCCCCACTTGACCTATTCCACTCGTCTTTCCATACTGCTACATTTGCCGTTAACATTTCTGCTATGTCTCCTTCGATATCTTCTTTAAGTAATCTATTATGGTCTAATACCTGGGTTCTCATGACCTCTACATCATACTTTAAACCTGCTAAAGACGCTGTCGTTCTAACTGACTCATCAACTAGCCTAGTCGTTAATGCACTCATATTACGCGTACAAAGTGTTTTCGAATTTTCTATTTCTTCCCTGACTTTATTTACATCAGTTTGGACTTTAGCAATATCCACGAAAACTGTGTTGACTTCTACTTGAATCTTATTTATGTCACTTTGCATCTCATTTACATCCGAATGAATGTTATTAATATCAACCTGAACATTGGACACATCAGTTCTAACATTTTGGACTTCTCTTTGGACTTCCTCAACCTTGTCTTGGACAGTCGCAACATCATTTTTAACAACAACTACTTAAGCCCTAGCACAAGAAATATCATTCCGGACATTAGCAACATCAGGATTCAACATAGTAAGATCTTTTTGTACCTTAGACACATCAATTTTAACAACAGACACATCTTTATGCACATTGGACACGTCAGTGCGCATGTCAGTTACAGCATTCTCTATTCCTTGGGTATTAATCTGTAAACGCGACATATTATCCTCTAGGTTTGCCGAACTGGTCTGAAGAACTTTCAAACTTTCATTCATGCTATCTCTCAAATTAGCAGACAAATTACTAGCATTCTCCTCCATTCGACTAATATTCCTAGCTTCCATTTCCTGCATTCGACTAGCATTCCTAGCTTCCATCTCTTCCAACATTTTCTTAATACTTTCATCTGCCATTTCAATAATATTTCAATAATAAACTGCTTTAGGGACATACATCAAACAGAGTAAAATAACAACATCTGAGCAACATTTTTCACCATATATAAGTTTTGAGCAATTTTCTGTCTTAAATCTAACTTATAATTACCTTATAATTAACCTTCGTAGACATTTCATGTTGAAATAAACTCAAGGTCATGTTCAAGTTTCCTTGGTTCATTTTAAAATATCCTAACACAAATAATTTACATTTATAATCCAAATAGTTTAATTTTATCTTTAATATGACTATACATGTCATAAGCCGGTCAAATAAAATAAGATTCCAGATCATAGGCGATTTTTCTAAGTTTCCTGCCTATTTAACCTCTCTCAAGTCGTATAAGATCTGATCTTTTCTGAGTGTAATTTTCCTAATACAACACAACATTTATTCCTATATAATCACAGTCTCAAATTCTACAATTGGCTAAGACATCTAACAAAGAATCAACCTCTTTATTTGAGTCTTCACAATCCCTTTGACATCGATAACTTGGCAATCCAATGCTATTCGAACACTCCACAAAAATTGCGGTGTCAATTCTACTGCAATAACTTGGTAATCCAACGTTTTGCTGATCGAGCCCCACGTTTCAGGGTCGCCAATCCTACTGTACCCGATATCCGGATAGTAGGCTGTCAGATATCCGCCCCCTCAATCGGATTGCCAATAATCAAACGCGCCGGCATAGCTACATCAATGAAAATGGCACTGACAGATACTATCGAGATTAGAGCACAATAGTTAACAAGAAAATTATTGTGGAACACACCAAAATATACGGGGGTTATTACTTACCGTTACTTACCTCTTAAATATATCTCGGGGACTGGGTTGTCAACTGGATCACTTAAAAGTATGTCCTCACAATAACCTCCACCATGATATTTAAAATGAACCAAAACGAAGACGAGAAACTTTAAACTGCACACTAATTTATTTCACATAAAGTATGATTTTTAACAAAAATGAAACAACAAAATATACGTGGCAATCAGAAGCCATTGACCACATAACCATGTCCTCCTGTAGGAACTGTATTCTACACATATAATGTTTTAGCTTTCTCAAGCTTATAGCAACGAAAATATAACAATGCAATAGGAATGGAAACGGAATTTGGGATGAGACACACATATCAATTGCTTTGCGTGTTTATATCCTGCACATTTTATTTATAGCCACAAGGCTATTATGAAACGCCCTTGGTCTCAGTAACACAGTTGTCCGGACCAGCTGCAAAACACCTGTGTCGTCAAAGCGGACACCCGTTCGTTCAACCCTACCATAAGCGTGCTACCTCAGAGCTCGGCTCTCTCTTTTCAAATACGTAAATGTTCACATCTCAACTGAAATATTATCACGCAAATGTCTTACATGCTTCATTCAAACACCAATGGATTCCTCCAACAATCCCAAATCATGATTATTTGTTCAAACCACTTGCTTAACTTGCATTGTTTAGAGTATATAAAAAAACTCTAAATGTTAATAACAAAAGTTCATTAATTATTTATAACAATAATAAATTGTTTATAACAATGTCAAATGACCATTGAAAATTTAATACACGCTTCTATTAATCACTATCATTTCAAATTATTTAACAAAGATATTTACAAAATTATTTTACAATATTAAATTGTTGATATTATTTATACAAGGAATACATTGAACCACACGTTTATCCGGTTGATAATTACTCAAATCGTGTTGATATAATCGACCAATGAAGGTTAGTTATATTTAACTTGTCAAATTCAGGTTTAATAATGTTTAATAATAATTATTAATATTTGTGACTGTAACCTCCATTCAAAATCTTTATCTCAAATTATTTAACACTCTTGTTAATTTTAACAGTATCTTCATATGAATAATCTTTCAAAGAACAAGAACAATAACATTCAGCGGGAAAATACTTCGCTCATAACGCACAAAAATGGGACAACAATTGGCCCAAAATTCATCATATATCTTCATATATATGGCATAAAAATCTTCCAAACTACACACAAAAAAACCTCCACTATTAATTCATCAACTTCATTAATTATTGTGGGAACCTCCTTCATTATTCAAGGGCATTACTCAACAGCGACTTTTACACGTCCACTGAACTATCGATTATACATCCATTGTTCCTATTTAAAAATTCTTGTATTCATCAATTGTAATAATGACTGTTATCATTGAACCTTCGTGGGTTTCATTCATGAATCGATATGAAGTAAAAATTTGCCAATCACAAATAAATTTAATAGCAAATACGGTTAGACACTCCTGCCTGGTCTATCAAAATTGAGATTAACATCTTCAAAGTAACGTAGTATAAAAATACTATCTTCAAACAAAGATCAACTAAACTGCAAAATAGTCGAATAGAATACAATTAGATTGTGGAATGCAAACATTATTGTTCCAATCTAGAATTGAGAAAAACTCCTATCTTCATTATTCATTACTATAGTGTATTCAATAAATTGTAATTAACGTTCGTATTTCATAAAATTGTCTATAATGCAATGATAAATGTCTATGTTGCAATCATGTTCATAAGACGACTAGTATTTCAAAGATCGTCGATATCGAAAAAGATTTTAACGCTCTAAAATCTTTTAATTATTCTTCTTTCTTGAGGATGACAGAAAATTGGTCAAAGTAATTAACTGGATAGAATTACTTTAATAAAATGACACGCTGTCTGAATTTAAATCTGCCATAGCAAATCGTTAACTTTACAGTCAAATCGTGACTACAAAAATATGCAAATTACTGAAAGAATCTAAATCATCAGTCTCAACTGATCCAAAATTATTTAAGTATGCCAATGACATAGCAATGTCTCAAAAATCGAAGAAAAAGGCATAAATCATCGAAGTGTACTGAGTACAAAAATATCAATCAAGAAAATGGGGCAAAAGGTAGGACAGAAAATATGGGAAAAATAGTTGCTCAAATATCGCTACAATACTCAAATAATACAAGAAACGTTCACAACTACCTTATCTGCCGATTGAAGTTCCAGAGAAAAATTCCCCAAAGAAGACTGCCGATGGATCCATTTTACCAACTTAAAGATGAGCTCCATCCTCGAAACAGGAATCAGCGTCCTCGGAGAATCGAACTGCTTCCTCCTCCGAAATGGCACTGCTCCGTGGATACGAAACATCCTTCCGGCAAATTCTTCATTGTGCGCCGGGATAACCCTGGCCTCTCTTGAAAGTTTTCTGAAGTTCTTGCAGGAATTCGTCATGAAGTTTAATGTAGCTATTTCCGCAGAAATATTCATAGTTGTGGAGTATGAAAATATTTCCACTGTTATCTGGTATAATTCAGCGATGGATTAACGATGCATGAGTGTAGTTGGATGTTCACTACATGCTCGCTTTTGTAGAAAGACGATTAACGAAGTTCCATGCTGTTACTTTACTCCAATAATGTATGTCCCAATTGCATCAAAGCCTTAGCCCTCCATCTCGCCTACGATCATAATCATCAAAAGCACTGCAATATTATAGTGTTCCATAGTCGAATGTATCGTTGTAATACCAAACTGTTGCACTCCACGTGTCAGCCGTAGTGTATAATGTGGAATATAAAAGTGTTTCTCCTGTGGCGAGAAAATCACTTTTGTTGGCAGCCTAAAAGTTCCAATAACTTTCGAAGTATCACTGTGAAATCGTTGAAATCTTGTATACACCTTAATGTTATACTGCCTAATAGAATTATCAAAAAGGCTGAAGTTAGCGCTTGATATCTTGACTGGTGGAAACGTTAATGTGCGCGTTTCAACTTCACCTAGTTTTGAGCAGCGTAGAATGGAACTGCCCCGAGTTCGTTCGATGCGGCAAGGCTTTCACCTCACGCTAAAGACACCTTACTTCACTGAATCACTTGAAAATAACTCTATATCACCAGAAATATATATATGCGATCACAAGTATGAGATCTGAGCGTATGAGATCTGAGTATGAGTATCAAATCTGAGAATGAGAATGAGCTCCTCTCTCCTGTGCACGACCTTTTATCAACTTCTTAAGGGGCGTAACCATCCCTTCCATAGCCTGTTGCTGCGTCATTGCTGGAAGTTTTAACTTTGGCTATTCTTGACGGATTTTCAAAATTCAAAAACTCAAAAATTAATTTCTTCAAAATTCCAAATCAATGCCATAACTGAAAATAGATTTCCACAAATCTGCATGCCAAAAGTAATCGAATATCGTAGTTTCAGCAATCTCCGTCTTCCTTCCAAACTATCGTTCATTGGTTCGCGTCTCTCCTCCAATAGCGTAGCTTCTTCCTTAGCACAATACCTTGTTTCCTGCGACTGCGTCGTAAATCTCGGATCTTTCTCGAATAAAATCATGACGTCACCAAGAATCTCAGCTCAATCAGCCTACTGGCATGAATTCTACGTCATCCGTGCCTACGTCATGAATATCCCCGTCATAACTATGACATCCATAACTTTACTGATATTTTCCAATACAGCCACCGTGGTCTCGATATAATTCAATTTCCGGGGGCATTCTCCCTTCACCACGTTTTAAAAACAGTTGCAAATTGTTTTTAAACTCTGTGTTATAAATATCTCAATTCACTTGAACACGAAATTGAATTATTATTGGCTTACTCTTCTATAATATTTCTTCAAGTTCCCAGCATTGAACTTGCCATAAACGACATTATTCTCATCATCGTATAGTTCATAACAGTTGTTTCCATAGGCATTCGTAATTCTGAACGGACCCATGAACACTAATCCAAATTTGGGGTAGATTTTCTTACTTACATCAGCCTTGACAGGTCTGCGTAGTAATACCAGATTTCCAATTTCTAAGGGAGCACCAAAACGTTTTCCAGCTACTCTTTTCAGTCGTTTTTGTGCTGCTTCCTGGAGTTGATCCTTCGCTCTGTCTATTCTCTGCTGCCTTCCTAGGTCGGGATCTCTAGGAACGTGGTTAAAAAGATTATCCCATGGCCTTTCTGGATTTCTTCCTAGATGAAGTCTCATTGGCACCTCTCCTGTGCTCTCCTGCACTGTAGAATTTAGACATTCCTCAATAAGGGGTACAAATCTCACCCAACCAGAATGATCATTTGGACAGAAAATTCGACAGAATTTCGAAAATTCAGCCATATATCTTTCCGAAGAATTCGATTCCGGATATCGCACGCTTGAAAATATGTGCTTAATACCAAGCCTTTCCATATCTGCAGCAAATTCCAAGGACGTAAACTGAGCTCCATGATCCGAAAGTAAATATTCTGGTTTACCAGCTTTTGGAAATACAGCATGTTCCAGTCTGCTTACAACGTTCCTCGTGTTAGCTTTTTGCATGGGACTCATTGTTACAAATTTTGAGAAGACATCCACGGTAACCAACAGATACTGATTACCCTGATATCCCTTCGGACAAGGACCAAATATGTCTGTCGCCATGAGTTCATTCGGTTTAGAGGGAATCATCGCCTTAGGTTTTCCTTTCAATAGAGCGGAAGCATACTTTGCTCTTTGACATTTATCACATGAACGAATGACATTAGCAATGCTGGAACGCATGTTAGTCCAAATAAACCTCTCTTTAAGAGTATCAAGAGTTTTATCTAAACCCGCATGTCCAGTTGCGTGATGAGCTACCCACACTAAATTGACAACAAGTTTAGGTGGCACGACCATTCGAAGCTTTGTATGCGCAGAGTCAGCATACTTACATACAATGTCTCCACTCAAGACAAAGTGTCGTGATTCTCTCTGTGTAGCTGCATAGTCAACATCAGTATTGTCCATGTAACCCTTAAGGAACCTGTACATTTTCCTGATTGGAGCGTGTCTCTTCTGTGACACACCGATTCGGGCTAACCTCCTAACGGTTTCTTGATCTTCTTGCTCCAATTGTACATGGTGTATCTGCACATTTTTAATAGGGTTACGTGATAAAGCATCAGCCAGTAAGTTATCTTTCCCAGGCTGGTGGACGATAGTGACATTAAACTGTTGGGTGAACAAAGCCCAACGTGTCAATCTATCACTAGACATATCAGTTTGCAACATAAACTGTAGTGCTTTATGGTCAGTAATAATGATAACCTTATGTCCCAGCAACATTTTTTTCCAAGCTTGCAAAGCTGTCACAAAAGCTAACGCTTCTAGTTCTGTCATAAAGTAGTTTTCCTCGTGTTTCTTCAACTTCCGACTAGTGAACGCAATGTAGTGCTTGTTGCCTGCCTCGTCTTTCTGGTATAAGACTGCACTAATGCCTATTCTTGATGCATCAGACTCTATATAGAATACCTTCTCAAAGTCTGGGTACTCCAGTTTGACGTTGTTTCTGAGCATTTCCTTTGCTTTCTCAAAAGCCTCATCTGCTGCGGTAGTCCATTTCCATCTATTATTTTTCTTGAGTAAATCATACAGAGGAGCCATAATTTCAGAGTATCTCGGACAGTGGCTGCTAATGAATTGGCATGCGCCTACAAATTCTCTGACTTGTTTCACCTTAGTTGGCTTTGGGAATCTAGTGATTGCATCTACTTTCTGCATGTTTGGATGATATCCATCTTTATCAATGGTATGCCCCAAGTAATTTATCTCCTTCTTCAAGAATTGACATTTTCCAAAATTGACTTTGATATTGGCCTCCCTTAAATTCTCGAACAACTTTCTCAGGTGCACTAAATGTTCTGCGGCGCTGGGTGAAGATACAATTAAATCGTCAATGTAGCAGATTACATTCTCCTTTACTTCGTCAGTGAGCTTACTATCAAGTGCTCGAATGAGTGCTGGTCCACTGTTAACCATTCCAAAAGGCATTCTCACAAAGACCCATGACGTCTGGTCAAATAGGAATCCAGTGTAATGCATACTCTCTTCCTCCAGTTGAACTTGATAAAATGAAGACGTCAAGTCAAGAACGCTGAAACACGCTCTCCCTTTGAATTTTCGAAGCAGGTCTCTAATCTTGGGTGGTCGGTCATTTTCTGGAAGGATCTTCAAGTTGATGGTCCTGGCATCGAGACAAAGACGTATCTGACCATTACTTTTCTTTACTACTGTGATGGGGTTTATATAAGACGACACCTGTTTTTTAATAATCCCGTCTACCTCCATTTTTCTGATTAACCCTCGTACTTCTTGATAGTATTTCTCAGGAATGGGGTATATTCTCTTCTGGTAAGGGGTTTCATCTGTCAGCCTTATCTTGTACTTATAATCCTTAATCAATCCAGGCTTTTCATCGAAAATATCTTGGAATTCCTTTATCAGATCCTCAAATTCCCCCTGAATTTCTTCAAATCTTTCAGTTTTTCTACTGGGTGTTTCTGCTAAATTTTCCACTTCATTAATTATGGTATTCAAAATTTCTTCCCTAAGGTCTATTTCCAGACTGTTTTTCACGTCCTGTTCTTCTATCTCTTCTGTGATCATGTACCCATCATTAAAGCTAATACTTCTGTTCTTCATGTCAATAATAGCTCCAACCTTCGATATAAAATCGATTCCAAGCACCATATAAAAATTGATCTTGCTCACCACAATGAAGATCTGTTCATAATTCCTTCCATTGATCTCAAAGTTCAATAACACTTGAATCTTGCAATTCACTGCCTTATCTTGGAAAATCCCTCTCACTTTGACGGTAGAAACAGGTAGAACTGTCATGTTCTCTCCTTTTAGCAGACGTTGATAACAATCTTCTGAAATGATGGAAATAATCGCACCAGTGTCCATCAGGGCTTTATACTGTTGGCCATCTATCAGTAGAGAAATGATAGGTAATGCACATGGTCTTTCCTCTTTAACGATACCCCTCTCTTCTAGTAAATCTTCATCAGTAACTTCATATATCTCATTAATTGTAATTAGGTGTGGTGTGGCAATGTATTTACAGGTTCTCACTGTCGTTGAGAAATCGGCGTTTTTTTTTGTGTTACCGACCTCAAAATTATGCTGGCTCGTAGAAGGCCCAGGATCAATCACAACATCCTGCCTTTTCTTTTGATTTTCGGCTTCTTTTTCCCGTAACTCCTTCAGATATTGCTGGCTTTCCTTCTCTCTTTCCTGATACTGATCGGGTGTCATAACCTGACCTTGAGAATCCTGATTTCTATTTTGGTTCTGGTTATTTCTATTATAATTTCTGTTATAACCATTATTGTTGTAATATCTGCCTCTTCCATTGCTGTAATTGCCTCGATTATAGTTCCAGCCTCTTCTCTGTTGATACGGACGGTAACCTTGCGATCTGTTATTCCGAAACTGATTATTCCTGTGAGGACCTACATTGTCAGTTTTCTCTTCATCTGGCTTGTCAGTTTGCTGAACTTGGTCCATATATACAGTATTTATTTCTTTGAAGTCATGCCTTTGACCTTTCTGTATCACGTTAGGCATTGGACTTGTGTAGTCTAACTTCCTCAGTAATTCGTCCATGCTGGTCAAATCCCTGATGTTTGACGAAATAATTAGTCTCCTCGCCTCCACAGGCAGCATACGAGAAATCGCATCAATTAATTGCTCCGTTGACAATGGGGGTTGCAAAAATCTCAAGCGGGACAATTGACTCGTAAAGAAATCAGCGTGCCGTGTTGGAAGAGTACCTGAGTATTTTCTTGAATAAACCTCCGCTCTTAACGAATTCTGCGCTTCTATGGACCAAAATCGTTTGATTAATGCCTCTGCAAACTCGTCAAAGTTACTGAATGTGTATCTAAAAGCTCTAAACCATTCAAGGGGTCCTCCAATCAAAAATCTTTCCACTATCTTCATCTCTCTCTCTCTGGGAATGTGAGCTTCGATGAAATAATCTTTGAGGTTCCTGACATATTCTATAGGCGTCAAACTATCAGTGTTGCTGAATTTTTGCGGTTTGTCTTGAAAATTCCTGATGACCGTTACATTCCTCGGATATAAATCCGGGTAGTTTTTCCCACTATCTCGATAGTTCCACTCAGGTTCCCTATTCCTCTCGTCATCTTCCTCCCTGAATCTGGATATTCGTTCTTCAGGAGTCACGTCTCTCTCTTCTGGATCTAGGTTATATCTTCTGGCATAATTCCTATTAGTTTCGCAAGCCAAGCCTTCTGTATCCTTGTCAGTGATTTCCGTTAAGACTTTCCTGATTAATTCTTCTTTGTAGGTCTCCATTAAACTAGCTTCTCCTAGCTTCAAATTCTGCAATTTGCTCGTCGTTTCATTTACATCAGAGACAACTTTATGAATCTGATCCTCTAACGCAGATTTTAATGCTTGCACATCCTGACCTATTTGTGTTCTATCTTCTACTTGTCTCTCGGATAGCGAATCCATCCTTACGCTTAAATCTTTCCTAATCTGTACTACTTCATTGTTAATATCTATTTGAGTACTGGCAAGTTTTCTTTCAATACGTTCCTGAAATTGGGTTACATGTTCCCCACTTGACCTATTCCACTCGTCTTTCCATACTGCTACATTTGCCGTTAACATTTCTGCTATGTCTCCTTCGATATCTTCTTTAAGTAATCTATTATGGTCTAATACCTGGGTTCTCATGACCTCTACATCATACTTTAAACCTGCTAAAGACGCTGTCGTTCTAACTGACTCATCAACTAGCCTAGTCGTTAATGCACTCATATTACGCGTACAAAGTGTTTTCGAATTTTCTATTTCTTCCCTGACTTTATTTACATCAGTTTGGACTTTAGCAATATCCACGAAAACTGTGTTGACTTCTACTTGAATCTTATTTATGTCACTTTGCATCTCATTTACATCCGAATGAATGTTATTAATATCAACCTGAACATTGGACACATCAGTTCTAACATTTTGGACTTCTCTTTGGACTTCCTCAACCTTGTCTTGGACAGTCGCAACATCATTTTTAACAACAACTACTTAAGCCCTAGCACAAGAAATATCATTCCGGACATTAGCAACATCAGGATTCAACATAGTAAGATCTTTTTGTACCTTAGACACATCAATTTTAACAACAGACACATCTTTATGCACATTGGACACGTCAGTGCGCATGTCAGTTACAGCATTCTCTATTCCTTGGGTATTAATCTGTAAACGCGACATATTATCCTCTAGGTTTGCCGAACTGGTCTGAAGAACTTTCAAACTTTCATTCATGCTATCTCTCAAATTAGCAGACAAATTACTAGCATTCTCCTCCATTCGACTAATATTCCTAGCTTCCATTTCCTGCATTCGACTAGCATTCCTAGCTTCCATCTCTTCCAACATTTTCTTAATACTTTCATCTGCCATTTCAATAATATTTCAATAATAAACTGCTTTAGGGACATACATCAAACAGAGTAAAATAACAACATCTGAGCAACATTTTTCACCATATATAAGTTTTGAGCAATTTTCTGTCTTAAATCTAACTTATAATTACCTTATAATTAACCTTCGTAGACATTTCATGTTGAAATAAACTCAAGGTCATGTTCAAGTTTCCTTGGTTCATTTTAAAATATCCTAACACAAATAATTTACATTTATAATCCAAATAGTTTAATTTTATCTTTAATATGACTATACATGTCATAAGCCGGTCAAATAAAATAAGATTCCAGATCATAGGCGATTTTTCTAAGTTTCCTGCCTATTTAACCTCTCTCAAGTCGTATAAGATCTGATCTTTTCTGAGTGTAATTTTCCTAATACAACACAACATTTATTCCTATATAATCACAGTCTCAAATTCTACAATTGGCTAAGACATCTAACAAAGAATCAACCTCTTTATTTGAGTCTTCACAATCCCTTTGACATCGATAACTTGGCAATCCAATGCTATTCGAACACTCCACAAAAATTGCGGTGTCAATTCTACTGCAATAACTTGGTAATCCAACGTTTTGCTGATCGAGCCCCACGTTTCAGGGTCGCCAATCCTACTGTACCCGATATCCGGATAGTAGGCTGTCAGATATCCGCCCCCTCAATCGGATTGCCAATAATCAAACGCGCCGGCATAGCTACATCAATGAAAATGGCACTGACAGATACTATCGAGATTAGAGCACAATAGTTAACAAGAAAATTATTGTGGAACACACCAAAATATACGGGGGTTATTACTTACCGTTACTTACCTCTTAAATATATCTCGGGGACTGGGTTGTCAACTGGATCACTTAAAAGTATGTCCTCACAATAACCTCCACCATGATATTTAAAATGAACCAAAACGAAGACGAGAAACTTTAAACTGCACACTAATTTATTTCACATAAAGTATGATTTTTAACAAAAATGAAACAACAAAATATACGTGGCAATCAGAAGCCATTGACCACATAACCATGTCCTCCTGTAGGAACTGTATTCTACACATATAATGTTTTAGCTTTCTCAAGCTTATAGCAACGAAAATATAACAATGCAATAGGAATGGAAACGGAATTTGGGATGAGACACACATATCAATTGCTTTGCGTGTTTATATCCTGCACATTTTATTTATAGCCACAAGGCTATTATGAAACGCCCTTGGTCTCAGTAACACAGTTGTCCGGACCAGCTGCAAAACACCTGTGTCGTCAAAGCGGACACCCGTTCGTTCAACCCTACCATAAGCGTGCTACCTCAGAGCTCGGCTCTCTCTTTTCAAATACGTAAATGTTCACATCTCAACTGAAATATTATCACGCAAATGTCTTACATGCTTCATTCAAACACCAATGGATTCCTCCAACAATCCCAAATCATGATTATTTGTTCAAACCACTTGCTTAACTTGCATTGTTTAGAGTATATAAAAAAACTCTAAATGTTAATAACAAAAGTTCATTAATTATTTATAACAATAATAAATTGTTTATAACAATGTCAAATGACCATTGAAAATTTAATACACGCTTCTATTAATCACTATCATTTCAAATTATTTAACAAAGATATTTACAAAATTATTTTACAATATTAAATTGTTGATATTATTTATACAAGGAATACATTGAACCACACGTTTATCCGGTTGATAATTACTCAAATCGTGTTGATATAATCGACCAATGAAGGTTAGTTATATTTAACTTGTCAAATTCAGGTTTAATAATGTTTAATAATAATTATTAATATTTGTGACTGTAACCTCCATTCAAAATCTTTATCTCAAATTATTTAACACTCTTGTTAATTTTAACAGTATCTTCATATGAATAATCTTTCAAAGAACAAGAACAATAACATTCAGCGGGAAAATACTTCGCTCATAACGCACAAAAATGGGACAACAATTGGCCCAAAATTCATCATATATCTTCATATATATGGCATAAAAATCTTCCAAACTACACACAAAAAAACCTCCACTATTAATTCATCAACTTCATTAATTATTGTGGGAACCTCCTTCATTATTCAAGGGCATTACTCAACAGCGACTTTTACACGTCCACTGAACTATCGATTATACATCCATTGTTCCTATTTAAAAATTCTTGTATTCATCAATTGTAATAATGACTGTTATCATTGAACCTTCGTGGGTTTCATTCATGAATCGATATGAAGTAAAAATTTGCCAATCACAAATAAATTTAATAGCAAATACGGTTAGACACTCCTGCCTGGTCTATCAAAATTGAGATTAACATCTTCAAAGTAACGTAGTATAAAAATACTATCTTCAAACAAAGATCAACTAAACTGCAAAATAGTCGAATAGAATACAATTAGATTGTGGAATGCAAACATTATTGTTCCAATCTAGAATTGAGAAAAACTCCTATCTTCATTATTCATTACTATAGTGTATTCAATAAATTGTAATTAACGTTCGTATTTCATAAAATTGTCTATAATGCAATGATAAATGTCTATGTTGCAATCATGTTCATAAGACGACTAGTATTTCAAAGATCGTCGATATCGAAAAAGATTTTAACGCTCTAAAATCTTTTAATTATTCTTCTTTCTTGAGGATGACAGAAAATTGGTCAAAGTAATTAACTGGATAGAATTACTTTAATAAAATGACACGCTGTCTGAATTTAAATCTGCCATAGCAAATCGTTAACTTTACAGTCAAATCGTGACTACAAAAATATGCAAATTACTGAAAGAATCTAAATCATCAGTCTCAACTGATCCAAAATTATTTAAGTATGCCAATGACATAGCAATGTCTCAAAAATCGAAGAAAAAGGCATAAATCATCGAAGTGTACTGAGTACAAAAATATCAATCAAGAAAATGGGGCAAAAGGTAGGACAGAAAATATGGGAAAAATAGTTGCTCAAATATCGCTACAATACTCAAATAATACAAGAAACGTTCACAACTACCTTATCTGCCGATTGAAGTTCCAGAGAAAAATTCCCCAAAGAAGACTGCCGATGGATCCATTTTACCAACTTAAAGATGAGCTCCATCCTCGAAACAGGAATCAGCGTCCTCGGAGAATCGAACTGCTTCCTCCTCCGAAATGGCACTGCTCCGTGGATACGAAACATCCTTCCGGCAAATTCTTCATTGTGCGCCGGGATAACCCTGGCCTCTCTTGAAAGTTTTCTGAAGTTCTTGCAGGAATTCGTCATGAAGTTTAATGTAGCTATTTCCGCAGAAATATTCATAGTTGTGGAGTATGAAAATATTTCCACTGTTATCTGGTATAATTCAGCGATGGATTAACGATGCATGAGTGTAGTTGGATGTTCACTACATGCTCGCTTTTGTAGAAAGACGATTAACGAAGTTCCATGCTGTTACTTTACTCCAATAATGTATGTCCCAATTGCATCAAAGCCTTAGCCCTCCATCTCGCCTACGATCATAATCATCAAAAGCACTGCAATATTATAGTGTTCCATAGTCGAATGTATCGTTGTAATACCAAACTGTTGCACTCCACGTGTCAGCCGTAGTGTATAATGTGGAATATAAAAGTGTTTCTCCTGTGGCGAGAAAATCACTTTTGTTGGCAGCCTAAAAGTTCCAATAACTTTCGAAGTATCACTGTGAAATCGTTGAAATCTTGTATACACCTTAATGTTATACTGCCTAATAGAATTATCAAAAAGGCTGAAGTTAGCGCTTGATATCTTGACTGGTGGAAACGTTAATGTGCGCGTTTCAACTTCACCTAGTTTTGAGCAGCGTAGAATGGAACTGCCCCGAGTTCGTTCGATGCGGCAAGGCTTTCACCTCACGCTAAAGACACCTTACTTCACTGAATCACTTGAAAATAACTCTATATCACCAGAAATATATATATGCGATCACAAGTATGAGATCTGAGCGTATGAGATCTGAGTATGAGTATCAAATCTGAGAATGAGAATGAGCTCCTCTCTCCTGTGCACGACCTTTTATCAACTTCTTAAGGGGCGTAACCATCCCTTCCATAGCCTGTTGCTGCGTCATTGCTGGAAGTTTTAACTTTGGCTATTCTTGACGGATTTTCAAAATTCAAAAACTCAAAAATTAATTTCTTCAAAATTCCAAATCAATGCCATAACTGAAAATAGATTTCCACAAATCTGCATGCCAAAAGTAATCGAATATCGTAGTTTCAGCAATCTCCGTCTTCCTTCCAAACTATCGTTCATTGGTTCGCGTCTCTCCTCCAATAGCGTAGCTTCTTCCTTAGCACAATACCTTGTTTCCTGCGACTGCGTCGTAAATCTCGGATCTTTCTCGAATAAAATCATGACGTCACCAAGAATCTCAGCTCAATCAGCCTACTGGCATGAATTCTACGTCATCCGTGCCTACGTCATGAATATCCCCGTCATAACTATGACATCCATAACTTTACTGATATTTTCCAATACAGCCACCGTGGTCTCGATATAATTCAATTTCCGGGGGCATTCTCCCTTCACCACGTTTTAAAAACAGTTGCAAATTGTTTTTAAACTCTGTGTTATAAATATCTCAATTCACTTGAACACGAAATTGAATTATTATTGGCTTACTCTTCTATAATATTTCTTCAAGTTCCCAGCATTGAACTTGCCATAAACGACATTATTCTCATCATCGTATAGTTCATAACAGTTGTTTCCATAGGCATTCGTAATTCTGAACGGACCCATGAACACTAATCCAAATTTGGGGTAGATTTTCTTACTTACATCAGCCTTGACAGGTCTGCGTAGTAATACCAGATTTCCAATTTCTAAGGGAGCACCAAAACGTTTTCCAGCTACTCTTTTCAGTCGTTTTTGTGCTGCTTCCTGGAGTTGATCCTTCGCTCTGTCTATTCTCTGCTGCCTTCCTAGGTCGGGATCTCTAGGAACGTGGTTAAAAAGATTATCCCATGGCCTTTCTGGATTTCTTCCTAGATGAAGTCTCATTGGCACCTCTCCTGTGCTCTCCTGCACTGTAGAATTTAGACATTCCTCAATAAGGGGTACAAATCTCACCCAACCAGAATGATCATTTGGACAGAAAATTCGACAGAATTTCGAAAATTCAGCCATATATCTTTCCGAAGAATTCGATTCCGGATATCGCACGCTTGAAAATATGTGCTTAATACCAAGCCTTTCCATATCTGCAGCAAATTCCAAGGACGTAAACTGAGCTCCATGATCCGAAAGTAAATATTCTGGTTTACCAGCTTTTGGAAATACAGCATGTTCCAGTCTGCTTACAACGTTCCTCGTGTTAGCTTTTTGCATGGGACTCATTGTTACAAATTTTGAGAAGACATCCACGGTAACCAACAGATACTGATTACCCTGATATCCCTTCGGACAAGGACCAAATATGTCTGTCGCCATGAGTTCATTCGGTTTAGAGGGAATCATCGCCTTAGGTTTTCCTTTCAATAGAGCGGAAGCATACTTTGCTCTTTGACATTTATCACATGAACGAATGACATTAGCAATGCTGGAACGCATGTTAGTCCAAATAAACCTCTCTTTAAGAGTATCAAGAGTTTTATCTAAACCCGCATGTCCAGTTGCGTGATGAGCTACCCACACTAAATTGACAACAAGTTTAGGTGGCACGACCATTCGAAGCTTTGTATGCGCAGAGTCAGCATACTTACATACAATGTCTCCACTCAAGACAAAGTGTCGTGATTCTCTCTGTGTAGCTGCATAGTCAACATCAGTATTGTCCATGTAACCCTTAAGGAACCTGTACATTTTCCTGATTGGAGCGTGTCTCTTCTGTGACACACCGATTCGGGCTAACCTCCTAACGGTTTCTTGATCTTCTTGCTCCAATTGTACATGGTGTATCTGCACATTTTTAATAGGGTTACGTGATAAAGCATCAGCCAGTAAGTTATCTTTCCCAGGCTGGTGGACGATAGTGACATTAAACTGTTGGGTGAACAAAGCCCAACGTGTCAATCTATCACTAGACATATCAGTTTGCAACATAAACTGTAGTGCTTTATGGTCAGTAATAATGATAACCTTATGTCCCAGCAACATTTTTTTCCAAGCTTGCAAAGCTGTCACAAAAGCTAACGCTTCTAGTTCTGTCATAAAGTAGTTTTCCTCGTGTTTCTTCAACTTCCGACTAGTGAACGCAATGTAGTGCTTGTTGCCTGCCTCGTCTTTCTGGTATAAGACTGCACTAATGCCTATTCTTGATGCATCAGACTCTATATAGAATACCTTCTCAAAGTCTGGGTACTCCAGTTTGACGTTGTTTCTGAGCATTTCCTTTGCTTTCTCAAAAGCCTCATCTGCTGCGGTAGTCCATTTCCATCTATTATTTTTCTTGAGTAAATCATACAGAGGAGCCATAATTTCAGAGTATCTCGGACAGTGGCTGCTAATGAATTGGCATGCGCCTACAAATTCTCTGACTTGTTTCACCTTAGTTGGCTTTGGGAATCTAGTGATTGCATCTACTTTCTGCATGTTTGGATGATATCCATCTTTATCAATGGTATGCCCCAAGTAATTTATCTCCTTCTTCAAGAATTGACATTTTCCAAAATTGACTTTGATATTGGCCTCCCTTAAATTCTCGAACAACTTTCTCAGGTGCACTAAATGTTCTGCGGCGCTGGGTGAAGATACAATTAAATCGTCAATGTAGCAGATTACATTCTCCTTTACTTCGTCAGTGAGCTTACTATCAAGTGCTCGAATGAGTGCTGGTCCACTGTTAACCATTCCAAAAGGCATTCTCACAAAGACCCATGACGTCTGGTCAAATAGGAATCCAGTGTAATGCATACTCTCTTCCTCCAGTTGAACTTGATAAAATGAAGACGTCAAGTCAAGAACGCTGAAACACGCTCTCCCTTTGAATTTTCGAAGCAGGTCTCTAATCTTGGGTGGTCGGTCATTTTCTGGAAGGATCTTCAAGTTGATGGTCCTGGCATCGAGACAAAGACGTATCTGACCATTACTTTTCTTTACTACTGTGATGGGGTTTATATAAGACGACACCTGTTTTTTAATAATCCCGTCTACCTCCATTTTTCTGATTAACCCTCGTACTTCTTGATAGTATTTCTCAGGAATGGGGTATATTCTCTTCTGGTAAGGGGTTTCATCTGTCAGCCTTATCTTGTACTTATAATCCTTAATCAATCCAGGCTTTTCATCGAAAATATCTTGGAATTCCTTTATCAGATCCTCAAATTCCCCCTGAATTTCTTCAAATCTTTCAGTTTTTCTACTGGGTGTTTCTGCTAAATTTTCCACTTCATTAATTATGGTATTCAAAATTTCTTCCCTAAGGTCTATTTCCAGACTGTTTTTCACGTCCTGTTCTTCTATCTCTTCTGTGATCATGTACCCATCATTAAAGCTAATACTTCTGTTCTTCATGTCAATAATAGCTCCAACCTTCGATATAAAATCGATTCCAAGCACCATATAAAAATTGATCTTGCTCACCACAATGAAGATCTGTTCATAATTCCTTCCATTGATCTCAAAGTTCAATAACACTTGAATCTTGCAATTCACTGCCTTATCTTGGAAAATCCCTCTCACTTTGACGGTAGAAACAGGTAGAACTGTCATGTTCTCTCCTTTTAGCAGACGTTGATAACAATCTTCTGAAATGATGGAAATAATCGCACCAGTGTCCATCAGGGCTTTATACTGTTGGCCATCTATCAGTAGAGAAATGATAGGTAATGCACATGGTCTTTCCTCTTTAACGATACCCCTCTCTTCTAGTAAATCTTCATCAGTAACTTCATATATCTCATTAATTGTAATTAGGTGTGGTGTGGCAATGTATTTACAGGTTCTCACTGTCGTTGAGAAATCGGCGTTTTTTTTTGTGTTACCGACCTCAAAATTATGCTGGCTCGTAGAAGGCCCAGGATCAATCACAACATCCTGCCTTTTCTTTTGATTTTCGGCTTCTTTTTCCCGTAACTCCTTCAGATATTGCTGGCTTTCCTTCTCTCTTTCCTGATACTGATCGGGTGTCATAACCTGACCTTGAGAATCCTGATTTCTATTTTGGTTCTGGTTATTTCTATTATAATTTCTGTTATAACCATTATTGTTGTAATATCTGCCTCTTCCATTGCTGTAATTGCCTCGATTATAGTTCCAGCCTCTTCTCTGTTGATACGGACGGTAACCTTGCGATCTGTTATTCCGAAACTGATTATTCCTGTGAGGACCTACATTGTCAGTTTTCTCTTCATCTGGCTTGTCAGTTTGCTGAACTTGGTCCATATATACAGTATTTATTTCTTTGAAGTCATGCCTTTGACCTTTCTGTATCACGTTAGGCATTGGACTTGTGTAGTCTAACTTCCTCAGTAATTCGTCCATGCTGGTCAAATCCCTGATGTTTGACGAAATAATTAGTCTCCTCGCCTCCACAGGCAGCATACGAGAAATCGCATCAATTAATTGCTCCGTTGACAATGGGGGTTGCAAAAATCTCAAGCGGGACAATTGACTCGTAAAGAAATCAGCGTACCGTGTTGGAAGAGTACCTGAGTATTTTCTTGAATAAACCTCCGCTCTTAACGAATTCTGCGCTTCTATGGACCAAAATCGTTTGATTAATGCCTCTGCAAACTCGTCAAAGTTACTGAATGTGTATCTAAAAGCTCTAAACCATTCAAGGGGTCCTCCAATCAAAAATCTTTCCACTATCTTCATCTCTCTCTCTCTGGGAATGTGAGCTTCGATGAAATAATCTTTGAGGTTCCTGACATATTCTATAGGCGTCAAACTATCAGTGTTGCTGAATTTTTGCGGTTTGTCTTGAAAATTCCTGATGACCGTTACATTCCTCGGATATAAATCCGGGTAGTTTTTCCCACTATCTCGATAGTTCCACTCAGGTTCCCTATTCCTCTCGTCATCTTCCTCCCTGAGTCTGGATATTCGTTCTTCAGGAGTCACGTCTCTCTCTTCTGGATCTAGGTTATATCTTCTGGCATAATTCCTATTAGTTTCGCAAGCCAAGCCTTCTGTATCCTTGTCAGTGATTTCCGTTAAGACTTTCCTGATTAATTCTTCTTTGTAGGTCTCCATTAAACTAGCTTCTCCTAGCTTCAAATTCTGCAATTTGCTCGTCGTTTCATTTACATCAGAGACAACTTTATGAATCTGATCCTCTAACGCAGATTTTAATGCTTGCACATCCTGACCTATTTGTGTTCTATCTTCTACTTGTCTCTCGGATAGCGAATCCATCCTTACGCTTAAATCTTTCCTAATCTGTACTACTTCATTGTTAATATCTATTTGAGTACTGGCAAGTTTTCTTTCAATACGTTCCTGAAATTGGGTTACATGTTCCCCACTTGACCTATTCCACTCGTCTTTCCATACTGCTACATTTGCCGTTAACATTTCTGCTATGTCTCCTTCGATATCTTCTTTAAGTAATCTATTATGGTCTAATACCTGGGTTCTCATGACCTCTACATCATACTTTAAACCTGCTAAAGACGCTGTCGTTCTAACTGACTCATCAACTAGCCTAGTCGTTAATGCACTCATATTACGCGTACAAAGTGTTTTCGAATTTTCTATTTCTTCCCTGACTTTATTTACATCAGTTTGGACTTTAGCAATATCCACGAAAACTGTGTTGACTTCTACTTGAATCTTATTTATGTCACTTTGCATCTCATTTACATCCGAATGAATGTTATTAATATCAACCTGAACATTGGACACATCAGTTCTAACATTTTGGACTTCTCTTTGGACTTCCTCAACCTTGTCTTGGACAGTCGCAACATCATTTTTAACAACAACTACTTAAGCCCTAGCACAAGAAATATCATTCCGGACATTAGCAACATCAAGATTCAACATAGTAAGATCTTTTTGTACCTTAGACACATCAATTTTAACAACAGACACATCTTTATGCACATTGGACACGTCAGTGCGCATGTCAGTTACAGCATTCTCTATTCCTTGGGTATTAATCTGTAAACGCGACATATTATCCTCTAGGTTTGCCGAACTGGTCTGAAGAACTTTCAAACTTTCATTCATGCTATCTCTCAAATTAGCAGACAAATTACTAGCATTCTCCTCCATTCGACTAATATTCCTAGCTTCCATTTCCTGCATTCGACTAGCATTCCTAGCTTCCATCTCTTCCAACATTTTCTTAATACTTTCATCTGCCATTTCAATAATATTTCAATAATAAACTGCTTTAGGGACATACATCAAACAGAGTAAAATAACAACATCTGAGCAACATTTTTCACCATATATAAGTTTTGAGCAATTTTCTGTCTTAAATCTAACTTATAATTACCTTATAATTAACCTTCGTAGACATTTCATGTTGAAATAAACTCAAGCACATGTTCAAGTTTCCTTGGTTCATTTTAAAATATCCTAACACAAATAATTTACATTTATAATCCAAATAGTCTAATTTTATCTTTAATATGACTATACATGTCATAAGCCGGTCAAATAAAATAAGATTCCAGATCAAAGGCGATTTTTCTAAGTTTCCTGCCTATTTAACCTGTCTCAAGTCGTATAAGATCTGATCTTTTCTGAGTGTAATTTTCCTAATACAACACAACATTTATTCCTATATAATCACAGTCTCAAATTCTACAATTGGCTAAGACATCTAACAAAGAATCAACCTCTTTATTTGAGTCTTCACAATCCCTTTGACAGCGATAACTTGGCAATCCAATGCTATTCGAACACTCCACAAAAATTGCGGTGTCAATTCTACTGCAATAACTTGGTAATCCAACGTTTTGCTGATCGAGCCCCACGTTTCAGGGTCGCCAATCCTACTGTACCCGATATCCGGATAGTAGGCTGTCAGATATCCGCCCCCTCAATCGGATTGCCAATAATCAAACGCGCCGGCATAGCTACATCAATGAAAATGGCACTGACAGATACTATCGAGATTAGAGCACAATAGTTAACAAGAAAATTATTGTGGAACACACCAAAATATACGGGGGTTATTACTTACCGTTACTTACCTCTTAAATATATCTCGGGGACTGGGTTGTCAACTGGATCACTTAAAAGTATGTCCTCACAATAACCTCCACCATGATATTTAAAATGAACCAAAACGAAGACGAGAAACTTTAAACTGCACACTAATTTATTTCACATAAAGTATGATTTTTAACAAAAATGAAACAACAAAATATACGTGGCAATCAGAAGCCATTGACCACATAACCATGTCCTCCTGTAGGAACTGTATTCTACACATATAATGTTTTAGCTTTCTCAAGCTTATAGCAACGAAAATATAACAATGCAATGGGAATGGAAACGGGATTTGGGATGAGACACACATATCAATTGCTTTGCGTGTTTATATCCTGCACATTTTATTTATAGCCACAAGGCTATTATGAAACGCCCTTGGTCTCAGTAACACAGTTGTCCGGACCAGCTGCAAAACACCTGTGTCGTCAAAGCGAACACCCGTTCGTTCAACCCTACCATAAGCGTGCTACCTCAGAGCTCGGCTCTCTCTTTTCAAATACGTAAATGTTCACATCTCAACTGAAATATTATCACGCAAATGTCTTACATGCTTCATTCAAACACCAATGGATTCCTCCAACAATCCCAAATCATGATTATTTGTTCAAACCACTTGCTTAACTTGCATTGTTTAGAGTATATAAAAAAACTCTAAATGTTAATAACAAAAGTTCATTAATTATTTATAACAATAATAAATTGTTTATAACAATGTCAAATGACCATTGAAAATTTAATACACGCTTCTATTAATCACTATCATTTCAAATTATTTAACAAAGATATTTACAAAATTATTTTACAATATTAAATTGTTTATATTATTCATACAAGGAATACATTGAACCACACGTTTATCCGGTTGATAATTACTCAAATCGTGTTGATATAATCGACCAATGAAGGTTAGTTATATTTAACTTGTCAAATTCAGGTTTAATAATGTTTAATAATAATTATTAATATTTGTGACTGTAACCTCCATTCAAAATCTTTATCTCAAATTATTTAACACTCTTGTTAATTTTAACAGTATCTTCATATGAATAATCTTTCAAAGAACAAGAACAATAACATTCAGCGGGAAAATACTTCGCTCATAACGCACAAAAATGGGACAACAATTGGCCCAAAATTCATCATATATCTTCATATATATGGCATAAAAATCTTCCAAACTACACACAAAAAAACCTCCACTATTAATTCATCAACTTCATTAATTATTGTGGGAACCTCCTTCATTATTCAAGGGCATTACTCAACAGCGACTTTTACACGTCCACTGAACTATCGATTATACATCCATTGTTCCTATTTAAAAATTCTTGTATTCATCAATTGTAATAATGACTGTTATCATTGAACCTTCGTGGGTTTCATTCATGAATCGATATGAAGTAAAAATTTGCCAATCACAAATAAATTTAATAGCAAATACGGTTAGACACTCCTGCCTGGTCTATCAAAATTGAGATTAACATCTTCAAAGTAACGTAGTATAAAAATACTATCTTCAAACAAAGATCAACTAAACTGCAAAATAGTCGAATAGAATACAATTAGATTGTGGAATGCAAACATTATTGTTCCAATCTAGAATTGAGAAAAACTCCTATCTTCATTATTCATTACTATAGTGTATTCAATAAATTGTAATTAACGTTCGTATTTCATAAAATTGTCTATAATGCAATGATAAATGTCTATGTTGCAATCATGTTCATAAGACGACTAGTATTTCAAAGATCGTCGATATCGAAAAAGATTTTAACGCTCTAAAATCTTTTAATTATTCTTCTTTCTTGAGGATGACAGAAAATTGGTCAAAGTAATTAACTGGATAGAATTACTTTAATAAAATGACACGCTGTCTGAATTTAAATCTGCCATAGCAAATCGTTAACTTTACAGTCAAATCGTGACTACAAAAATATGCAAATTACTGAAAGAATCTAAATCATCAGTCTCAACTGATCCAAAATTATTTAAGTATGCCAATGACATAGCAATGTCTCAAAAATCGAAGAAAAAGGCATAAATCATCGAAGTGTACTGAGTACAAAAATATCAATCAAGAAAATGGGGCAAAAGGTAGGACAGAAAATATGGGAAGAATAGTTGCTCAAATATCGCTACAATACTCAAATAATACAAGAAACGTTCACAACTACCTTATCTGCCGATTGAAGTTCCAGAGAAAAATTCCCCAAAGAAGACTGCCGATGGATCCATTTTACCAACTTAAAGATGAGCTCCATCCTCGAAACAGGAATCAGCGTCCTCGGAGAATCGAACTGCTTCCTCCTCCGAAATGGCACTGCTCCGTGGATACGAAACATCCTTCCGGCAAATTCTTCATTGTGCGCCGGGATAACCCTGGCCTCTCTTGAAAGTTTTCTGAAGTTCTTGCAGGAATTCGTCATGAAGTTTAATGTAGCTATTTCCGCAGAAATATTCATAGTTGTGGAGTATGAAAATATTTCCACTGTTATCTGGTATAATTCAGCGATGGATTAACGATGCATGAGTGTAGTTGGATGTTCACTACATGCTCGCTTTTGTAGAAAGACGATTAACGAAGTTCCATGCTGTTACTTTACTCCAATAATGTATGTCCCAATTGCATCAAAGCCTTAGCCCTCCATCTCGCCTACGATCATAATCATCAAAAGCACTGCAATATTATAGTGTTCCATAGTCGAATGTATCGTTGTAATACCAAACTGTTGCACTCCACGTGTCAGCCGTAGTGTATAATGTGGAATATAAAAGTGTTTCTCCTGTGGCGAGAAAATCACTTTTGTTGGCAGCCTAAAAGTTCCAATAACTTTCGAAGTATCACTGTGAAATCGTTGAAATCTTGTATACACCTTAATGTTATACTGCCTAATAGAATTATCAAAAAGGCTGAAGTTAGCGCTTGATATCTTGACTGGTGGAAACGTTAATGTGCGCGTTTCAACTTCACCTAGTTTTGAGCAGCGTAGAATGGAACTGCCCCGAGTTCGTTCGATGCGGCAAGGCTTTCACCTCACGCTAAAGACACCTTACTTCACTGAATCACTTGAAAATAACTCTATATCACCAGAAATATATATATGCGATCACAAGTATGAGATCTGAGCGTATGAGATCTGAGTATGAGTATCAAATCTGAGAATGAGAATGAGCTCCTCTCTCCTGTGCACGACCTTTTATCAACTTCTTAAGGGGCGTAACCATCCCTTCCATAGCCTGTTGCTGCGTCATTGCTGGAAGTTTTAACTTTGGCTATTCTTGACGGATTTTCAAAATTCAAAAACTCAAAAATTAATTTCTTCAAAATTCCAAATCAATGCCATAACTGAAAATAGATTTCCACAAATCTGCATGCCAAAAGTAATCGAATATCGTAGTTTCAGCAATCTCCGCCTTCCTTCCAAACTATCGTTCATTGGTTCGCGTCTCTCCTCCAATAGCGTAGCTTCTTCCTTAGCACAATACCTTGTTTCCTGCGACTGCGTCGTAAATCTCGGATCTTTCTCGAATAAAATCATGACGTCACCAAGAATCTCAGCTCAATCAGCCTACTGGCATGAATTCTACGTCATCCGTGCCTACGTCATGAATATCCCCGTCATAACTATGACATCCATAACTTTACTGATATTTTCCAATACAGCCACCGTGGTCTCGATATAATTCAATTTCCGGGGGCAGTACATAACTCTATGGCCTATACATATAATAATCCTAACTGGCGAGCTTCCGAAATATTTAGACGGTTCTCAATATCTATGAATCTTTTACAGCAACCAAACTGAATTTTTTTATGTTCATAGAGACTATGAACATATGTTCACCTATAGGACTTTCAGTAACCTGGTGAGTACAAATCCAACATGGCGGCGACGCGAAGTATACATATTTAAATGGACGTTTCTCGCGAATTAACTATCCGAGTGCCGTGAAACGTTGCACATTAAATGCTTATACAAATGTTGATCCACTGGCATCTAATTTATTTCAATTGTTTGCATAATCACAAGATGCCTGCTGTGCGTAATTTTAAAATCTCGTTTTTACTTCTTGTTTCCTAATCATGCGATTGAAGTTTGAATACCACCCGTACACAATAATCTTAATGTAATAGTACAAAAATGAAAATCCAACCTGGCGACCATCTGCAATATTTAGACGGTTCTCAATATCTACGAATCTGTTACAGCAATTAAACTGAAATTTGTATGTTGATAGAGGCAATTAACATGAGCAGGATATATGAAAATAGGCTGTATAGTTCTTCACGGAACTACTTGTTATATATATAGATTAGACACTCTGAAGCGTACAATCCTAGTTTTATGACTGAGTTATAGTGACGGATTTTGGCCTTGTATGATATTGCCCGTTTGTTATAATGCTCGAGTCTAAGCTTCGTGAACCTGAGAGGAATGTGCATCGCGGACTATGAGAAATGGTGTTGACGAGTGATGAGGTTTCTCGGTCCGTACATAGTACCGAACCAAATACATTGGCCGGTGACTCACTGACTTATTCGTAACACCACACTGTTTTCATAAAAGACCCTATGTTAGCAATGTTGGAATTGACGAGAATGTCAAGTAACACGGCGGGCTGTCGACAGGCTTCTCAATTCTCTCCTGCTCCTACCCTGCGTCTGCCCTTTATCCCGCAAGTTCACAGAGCTTGGAACCGAGCTGTACCTGTTCTGTGTTAGCTTGTTGGCTAGGTCTAATTTTCTGGCTCTTCCCTTGTTTGCCTCTTTATCCAGTCCGTTGGGTTGGATCCATTCTCCCAGGTATTTTAATTTATCTGTTCTTTTAACTTTCCCATGCTTTACCTCCATATACCTCTCGTGTTGGTGCCTGTACTCTATATATTCCGTATTTTCATAAGAATTTAAGACCAGCTTTTTCGGCGATTTCATGCAGGATCTCCAGCATCTTTTGAGCCTCTTCCCGGTTTTTGGCTAAGAGGGCAAGGTGATCGGCAAAAGCTAAATACCTGAATTCAAGGTTCTGTCCTTTCCTTCCAAGGTGTACTCCGCTTATTTCTTCCACTTTCAGAGCTTCATTATTTTTTCTAGTACGATGTTGAAGAGGAACGGAGATAATCTGACTCCTTGCCTGACCCCTATCTGTATTTCAAACGGATCAGAGACTTCTCCGAATAACTTAACTTTTGAGATGGTGTCGGTCAGGGTTAGCTTTATGATTTCCCTTGTTTTCTTGACAATACCAAACTCCTCCAAGACACTGAATAAGGTTTGCCTGTCAATAGAATCATATGCTTTCTTGAAGTCGACAAAGGTGACCACGGTGTTCTGGCTCCTTATCGCTCTTGTTAGCAGGATGCATTTCAGATCAAATATCTGCTCCGCGCATGACCTCTCTTCTCGAAAACCAGCTTGGTATTCTCCAATGAGATGATCAGCCTGTTTTTCAACTCTGATCATCAAGGCCTTAGAGAGTATTTTATAGACGATTGGAAGTAGAGATCCCTCTGTAGTTGTTTGGATCCATGTGGTTACCTTTCTTATGGAGTGGGTGTATGAGTGTACTTTTCCAGTCATTAAGGATCTTTTCAGTTCTCCATATATCATCCATAAGGCGGTGGATTCCATCTGCAGTGATTTTTCGTCCTATCTTAAACATTTCTGCCACAATACCATCTTCACCTGGTGCTTTGTTATCTTTAAGCTCCTTGATTATCTGCTTGATCTCATCTAGGCTAGGTGGTTTAGAATCTGTGTTGTCTTGGATTTTTTCCTGGGTATCTAGTCTTTTCAGAGGTTTATTGAAGTTTAGTAGTGCTTTGAAATAGTCCGCCAAGAGCTGGCAATTTTCTTTATTGTTAGTCACCAGGCTTCCATCAGGACACTTAAAGCAAAAGTTTGGTGGTTGATACCCCTGCAGCTCCTCTCTGAAGGTCCTGTAAAACTCCCTGGTGTTGTTCTTTCTAAACTCTTCCTCTATTTTTCCACCCTACTTTGGTCGTATTTTCTCCTCTCGGCTCTTATGATTTGGGCTGCTCCCTTCCTTTCATTTTTGAAGTCTTTCCATTTCTCCTCGGTCTTATTGGAGTTCCACCTCTTCCAGGATTTCAATCTTCTTTCAAGTGCTTCATCACACTTTCCATTCCACCATCTGTGCTTCCGTTTTCTTTTTCGGATGCATTGGTCACGGATTCTCTGATCTCTTCCTAGCTGTTCATCTCCAGGTTAGACAGTCTTTCAAGATATTTATCTTTGTTCAGTTTCAGTGTCTCTATATTGATTCTAGGCTTCTTGGTGGCTCTGGGTTTGGGTCTATTTGGCTGGAATCTTACTTTGATCTCTGACAGGTAGTGATCTGAGTAGATGTTGGCATTCTTTCTCACTTTTACGTTTAGTATTTCTTTTCGATTTCGGGCTGTTATTGCCACTTGGTCGATCTGGAACTCCCCTAGCATTTTATTAGGAGACACCCAAGTTTTATTTTTCCGTGGGAGGGCTTTGAGGTATGTGGACGACATCAATTTAAGGTTGAATTGTCTATTATTTGACCAATTAAAATATATATTTCATGTACCAAATTATGGTAATTTGTTTGTAATACTTAATATTTGGTGGTGATCCCTACCTTTTGAATTATTATCAATTTTATATGATCCTTTTTTAAATACATATACCCGGACCAATAGGTATGGGTGAGGTTAGGTGAGACTATGAGCCGTGGAGAAGGCAACTCGCCTAGAAGAAGGTCACTTTGATCACAAACCGGGTGGCTCAGCACCTTAGATGGCAGCTCCATCACTGAGCTCGGGCTCGGAAGGCTGATAACCTACCAGTCTAAAATTACAAGATCAAAGAAAAAGGCAAAAGAAAATATCGGACGGATCAAATATGGTTGACGACAATGGATTGATTAAGGGAATGTTTGGTTTGTAATATTGTATACCGTATTTGAAGTGTTTGTTATGTTTCATTGTTTTCTGTCATGGGCCTTAATGGCCTCTTATGTACAATAAATGATGATGATGATGATGATGATGATGATGATGATGATGATGATGATGAATACTTAATATTTTGTAGGGCTTGATATAAGTTTACATCCATTAATATTTCACCAATTGTGTTTACAATGACCCAATGCATACCCATAAATGTTACATGACAATAAGGTAAAAGCTCAAGCAGCCTTTCACCTCCCTATAAGCGGCTTCGGTGGCGTAGTCGGTAGCATGCTGAGCTGCTATGTCCAAGATAGCGGGTTCAAACCCGGCCGAAGTCGTCGGATTTTTTAAGAGTGTTAAAATCCTTCAGTATGCCTTCCTTCGGAGGGGAAGTAAAGCCGGCGGTCCCATGTCATAGATTTATGGCATGTAAAAGATCCTTTCACAGACTAAACTTCTGTAAAGCAAAATTTGTCAGGTTAGATTTCGTCAGAACGCTCTATCAAAGTTCCAACGTTCACCTCTAGGTATCATTGATATCTGGTGGCGAAAGTTTGAACTACTTGAAATTGAACGGAACTTGTAGCTCACCCTTTAGGGTGTCCGCTGGAAGCAGCTACAGACCCAGGCGAGCCGAACATGTCTTCGGACACTCCCGGCAATAAAAGCCATACGATAAATAAATAATAACCTCCCTATAAAGGCTTCCAGAAAGATAGGGAGGTGAAAGGCTGCTTGAGTTCTTACCTCTTGCAGTAAAGAAGCGCAAGTGCGAATCATATGAAAGGAGGTAGCGTGAAGTTCACGACTTCTGTGGGGGTCCAGGCACGGACACAAAGAGCCCGCTGATGAGCCTATCTTGGTGTTCCTAGGCGAAACCCCGCACAAGACACGGCATGAACCTAGAAAACTTGCTGAGTTTTATTGATCTTTCAGATATCCCAGATTGTTGTTTCACCTATAACTTCGATTGAAGACAGGTACCGTGCAGAGGTGTCTTCTGCAAGTCTATGCACAATTGCTAGTTTCTGGTCTATTTTTAATAATACTAGTTTGTAATTTTCAAACATTGATGAGCAACAACAAAATTGAATATATTTATAGTAGGCATTCATTATCTAAACTGAACCTGAAAACGGAAGAACTATAGTAAAAATGGTCAAGGTCATTTCACAGTTGCGTGAGGGGAGGAGATGGAGAAGACAGTGTTAAGCCAAACAAAAATAGTAGTAGCACTTCGAAATTTTCTAGGGAATAAAAGGACGCTCCCCCGCCCTCCCCCCCCCCCCTCCCTCACCCACCCCCCCCCTTACTCCTACTCCACCCGGCGGATAATAATCGAGTGTCTACTTTTTAGCTATATTGGCTTTGTTGTTGTTGTTGTTTCATTTGAGGGGCTTCAACATCGTGGTTATTTAGCCCCGTGTACAGTTCTTGAGTTTGTTTCAAATTTTGTTTGATAACCTCTCTTCCTCAGAAATTCTGTATAGTCGTTGGGTCTTTGCCCTGTCCTGGAAACTCTTCATTTTATCTTTGGTTATATTCTTCACGGATCCCTCTGGAAGCATCCCTTCTGTAATTTGGAACTCTCATAGGTTCATATCAGTCACCTTAAACCAGTTCGGCTTGGTTTTCTTATTGCGGAAAAAGACGATGATTCTTTTAGTTATCCATTTCGGGTCCGTTCTTAGGATCTATCCATAGAAGTCAATCCTCCTTTTCTTTATTGTGTCTGCAATCTTTTCGGTTCTGCTATACAGGGTTTCATTGCAGATGTGCGAGAGTTCATTTTTATGGAATTTGGGATCTAGAATTTTAAGTAGTATTTTCATTTTCCGAATGTTCAAGAGGAAGCCATCGTTTTCGTTCACGGACATATCACGTTGCTAAGTTATTTGTAATTAATATCTACTATTGGTTTCTTTAAGCATTTTATCTAATTTCTGTTCATTAGGGAACAATACCTTTTCTTTTTGCTACAACATGAAGAAAATATCGTATCTGAAATGCTTCCATTAACACCATAGCATTAACAGTCTTTAAAAGATCCATTAGTATTTTGAGAAATGACCTATATTCATAAATTATGTGTATTTTAAGGCTGAATAGCTTTTATATTATTTATTTCTAATTGCAAGCCTCCGTGGCTTAGGCGGCAGCACGCTGGCCTCTCACCGCTGGGTCCGTGGTTCAAATCCCGGTCACTCCATGTGAGATCTGTGCTGGACAAAACGGAGGCAGACAGGTTTTTCTCCGGGTAATCCGGTTTTCCCTGTAACAATTTCATTCCAGCAACACTCTCCCTTATCATTTCATTTCATCCGTCATTCATTTAATCATTGCCCCAGAGGAGTGCGTCAGGCCTCGGCAGCCGGCACAGTTCATATCCTCGCCGCTAGATAGGGGCTTCATTCATTCCATTCCTGACCCGGTCGGAGACTGGAAGCAGGCAGTGGATTTTCATTTTCATTTCTAATTGCGGTTTGCCCCCTCTTACGGTCTTTTATATTAGGCTAATGTATATGTGAGAGTTACATTTCATAGTTCATTACTCGTATTTTGTTTACTTTCTAATATTTCTTCTTTCACCTTAAAAAGATTGTTAAGGTTTGTATATTAGCAACCTTGTAAGTCGGGGAAGCATAAGAAATAAAATAACATATGATGCAATATTTGGTGTTAATGCTAGACTTACCTAAGTCAAGTAGGCAATCCACACTGGTGGAAAGTACTGTAGGTAATAAAACAAGAAGTTCCGTGAAGAACTATACAGCCTACTTTTCATGCCAATGATTATTCTACAGAATATGAACCTATCTAGAATAATGACGAAATTAAGTTGCTAATATCGAAATTTCCAATTAGTTCGAAATACTGTATACCTGGCATAATGTATCCTAATAGAGCACTACAGTTGGCAGCCCTGATGACTGAATATATTCTTAGTTCCATCTCTTAAGGTACAAAATACAAAATTTGGTTGAAGTCCAATGAATAGCATGGACGTTACATGCAGTTAAACATTGGATCTAACAGCGCGCGTAAAATCCTGTTGGCAACAATGTCATGCATGTATTGGTCAGAAATAATCTGAAATAATATGATCTATTGTTGTGCCAATTTTGAATGAAATCCATTAGTTAGTATAGAAGTTACATGCATTTTAAAATTGGACCTATCAGCAGGCTTAGAATCATGTTGGCAGCACTGACGTATATTAGTTACTCCAAATTCGTCTAGAATGCCAGGTACTATACGTGTGCAAAGTTTAGAGCTATTGGCTTGCATAATTTCTGATATATTGATATTAGGGTAACAAAAATAGGGACAGCACATATTAACAGTTGGCAGCCCTGGTTGCTCCTTAGAATACGCATAGTCATATCTGTTATGGTACACATAGCACATACGAAATTTGGTTGAAATCCAAATGATAGTATGGAAGTTACATGTATTTAAATTTGGACCTGTCAGCAGGCTTAGAATCATGTTGGTAGCACTGACGTATATAAGTTACTCCAAATTAATATAGAATGTCAGGTACTCTACGTGTGCATAGTTTAAAGCTGTCGGCTTGCATACTTTCTGATATATTGGTATTTGGATAAAATAAATTAGGAGCATTTATTAACAGTTGGCAGCCCTGGTAGGTCTTAAGAATAGCTCAGTCATATCTGGTTATGTACACATACAACATACGAAATTTGGTTGAATTCCAATTGATAGTGTGGAAGTTATATGCATTTAAAATTTGGACCTATCAGCAGGTTTATAATCATTTTGGCAACATTGCCATGTATGACCTCCTGGAAATTAAACTGCAATATTATTATCTATACGTGTACCAATTTTGAAATAGCTCCTATTCATACCTTCCAGGATATCCAACATGGAGCTCAAATTTCAATTGCGATTTTTCAGCAGTTGGTAGCAATGACATCATTTTCAAATATGCCGTGAGATATTCAGGTATAGATTTTTAATCCTACCAAATTTTGTTTCGATTGCTACAGCCATTTAGGAGTTGATAGGGGGGGGGACACACACACAGCCAGACAGACAGACAGACAGAAGGACAGACACACATTTGCCCGATCTCATAAGACTACTTTTTCCTCATTTTTGCAAAATGTGAAAAGTAGGCTAAAAACAAGCACTACCCTACCAGGGAATTGTTACCGCTAGACGGAGAGCGCAGCTGTTGTGTATACATTACGTCATCTCGCCTCGTTATGGCTGCAGGGAGCGATTGCGGGGCAAGAGGGGGAACGCATGTACAGTCATACAATGAGAACACACCGCACAGCGCACGATCCAGCATGAATCCTGCACACCAATGACACGCGATGAGGTTTCGCTGCCGACAACTGCACGTCTATCGCAGGCGTGTGGCTGGGTGGAGCGCATTAATTCCGATTTCCGCCACTGGTAACAATTCGCGGCTAGGGTAGTAGTTCCGTGAAGTACTAAGTAGCCTATTTTCATACATCTTATTTATGGTAATTGCCTCTAGCAACAAACAACATTTCAGTTTGATTGCTGTAATAGATTCGTAGAAAGGCCTATTAATAACCGTCTAAATATTTTGGATTGCTGTCAAGTTGGGCTTTTATATATGTAGGGCAGAGAGTTATGTACTGTTAGATGGTGATTATTGGGTACGTTCATTATTCAAACGTTGACCTCGATGGCATGATTAGGACACATGAAATAAAAACTTAATTAAAAAAATTCGCACAGCCGCCGTCTTGAGGTTATGTAAACATTTGAACTAAATTCGATATCAGTGCATTATAATGTGTAAAAAAAATTGCTGTACCAAGTTTCACGGTGGTCGGATGGTTAAATCTCGAGAAACGTCTATTTAAATGTTACAAATTTGCTTGACCGCCATGTTCGTTTTGTACGTAAAAGGTTTCTGAAAGTCACATAGGTCAACGTTTAGTGGAGCCTTTTATCACTGTACACAATTTCAGGGCGATATCAGTAGTAGTTGTGGAGATATAGAATGCCAGTGAAATATTTCACACAGCCGCCATGTTGTATTGGTGAGACGTACTGAAATTTGAAGGTCCGGTCACGGTTAGACAAAATAGTACTATATCCAATCCGAGATGCATTGAAATCGCTCCAGCCGTTTAGATTTTATTAGGGGACACACACACACATACGCACACGCATCCAGACAAATACACACACGGATGAAAGGTGATCTTATAAGCCTATTTTTTTGTTCATAAATAAAAATAGGCTAAACATTCCGTTCCTATTTTTTGCCAGTCTTCTATAAAATGAAATACGGTAATTTTCTCTGGGCATTAATTTTACTGTAAATAGGCATTCAAAATACAAACAATTATTCAAACGTCAGTAAATCGTGGCAGTTATCTCATGCGGTAAAATTTAAATAGTGCGTGTGGAGAGGGTCATGTATGTTAAATTAGCTACAATTTTATATATTTCGGCAAAATATTTAACTTATGTGGTTATTTTGTGTCATTATCTAAAAATAAAATTTTAATTCAAGTGCAGAAATAACATATTGGCAGTGTTGCTGACTAGTGGTTGGGTATAGGCCAAATGATAAAAGTACGAAAAGTGATAAATCTAGTAATTACTGTATTTCTGTCTATAAAAGTCATTTGTGGCAAGACGACATAATAGGGATGTATGTAGAGGTAGATGATTTCGCTTTTCCGCCCCAAAATACAACTATAACTAACAAAATAGGGATGAATGTATAACAATTGATTCCAAATGTACAGTAGTTGTCCAGGGTGACCTATATTAGGTAGATTTCATTAGAAAGCTAACTATTGCAATGGGTACCATGTTTCGACTTCCGGAAAATTTCGACATATCTTCGCGTTTTACATCCCCCAGACCCCAAAACCACCGTCAGTTCAAAAGTTTATATATAATTTATGTATATATGTATCTATCTATCTATATATATATATACACGAGTATATATATCAGTTTCTTGTGGACACGATAACTGCCGTAATTTTTCACCAATCACTTTGAATTTTTTACATAACATGTATCCCTATAAAATCTCGGTCGAGTTCGTTAATGGGAAAAATCGGTCGAAGGGGGTAAAAATGGGGGTCTTTTTTCGAAAAAGTGAAATTTCGCTATAACTCTCTTAATACGTGAAATATTGAATCCATTTAAAGTTCATAATATGTGTCGGATAAGTGCCAAAAATTTATGTCAAATAAGTTTTTTGATAGCACCAACCATTGACCAAAGGGGTGGAAAAAAGTGGGTTTTTCGGGAAACATTAATCATATCTCTCTTAATAGGCACATTATCAAAACCGTACAAAATGGACAATATTCCTCCAATAATTACCTAAAACTTTTGTCTGAAAGAATTTTCGATATGACCCACCATTACGCCACGGAGTGAGCAAAATGATTTAAATTATAAGAAAATTCCAAGTGCCAAGAGTGGTTGCAATGACAACTTTACTTTTAATTGATACGGGTTGAGCCATCAGCAGTTGCTATGACAACGCCACTGCACGAGATCACATTCTGTTTTCATATGTCTGTGGGAAGCGACTTCGGTATCGGAACTGGTAGCATGCTGAACTTCTATGCCCAAGGTCGCGGGTTCAAACCCGGCTGAAGTCGTCGGATTTACTAAGAGCGCCAAAAAACCCTGAGTATGCTTTCCTTCGGAGGGGAAGTTCCAACGTTCGTTGCGAGTTGATGGTTCCGGTGGCATCTAGTGGCCAAGTTCACAGCTAGGTGTCGTTGATGGTAGTATTTCAAATTATGTAGCCTATTTTAGGTAGATTTCATCAGAAAGCTAACTATTGCAATGGGTGCCATGTTTCGACTTCCGGAAAATTTCGACATATCTTCGCGTTTCACATCCCCCAGACCCCAAACCACCGTCAGTTCAAAAGTTTATATATATGTGTGTGTATATATATGCATATATATCAGTTTCTTGTGGACACGATAACTGCCGTAATTTAGCTCCAATCACTTTAATGTTTTACATAATATGTAACACCTTAAAAAATCGGTCGAGTTCGTTAATGGGCAAAATCGGTTAAAGGGGGGGGGGAATGGGGGGGGCTTTTTTTTCGAAAAAGTGAAATGTCGCTATAACTCTCTTAATACGTGAAATATCGAATCAATTCAAAGTTCATAATATTTGTCGGATAATTGCCAAAAATGTATGTCAAATAGGTTTTTTGATAGCACCAACCATTGACCAAAGGGGTGGAAAAAAGTGTTTTTTTTTCGGGAAACATTAATCATATCTCTCTTAATAGGCACAATATCAAACCCGTACATAATGGAAAATATTCCCCTAATAATTACCTAAAACTTTGTCTGAAAGAATTTTTGATCTGACCTACCATTACGCCAAGGGAAGAGAAAAATGATTTCGGAATTAAAGAACATGCCAAGTGCCATCAGAGGTTACCGTGACAACGCTTCTAAATTGATGAGGGATGAGCTATCAGAGGTTGCCAAGACAACGCCATTGCACGAGATCACATTCATTTTTCCATCTGACTGTGGGAAGCGGCTAACTGGTAGCATGCTGAACTTATATGCCCAAGGTCGCTGGTTCAAAGCCGGCCAAAGTCGTCGGATTTTCTAAGAGCGCTAAAAAACCCTCAGCATGCTTTCCTTTGGAGGAAAAGTTCCAACGTTCGTTGCAAGTTGCTGGTTGCGGTGGCATCTAGTAGCCAAGTTCACAGCTAGGTGTCGTTCACGTTAGGATATGGTACAAAATTAGGAACTACTACTTAAAATTGACCGTCTGCAGACCTTACCTGAATTACAGACTAAAACAGTCATCACAATTAACACCGTTTATCAGATTCTACACACCCGGGGTTACATGACCACGTTGTCGCAGCCCCTAAACTGAGGAACCAACAAAAATCTCTGCGGGAGATAACATTTTGCGAGAAGAAGTAACAGACTGTCTGATAGTTACACATCAGTTCCAAACCTTGCATAAGGACAGTGTGATCAGAAGTATAAAAATGAACCCCGAATGACAAGAAGGTTACCATCCCCATAAGACAATAAAATGATAAAAATATGCATACAAAAACGAAAAAAAAGTTGATTTTTAACCTCCAAATGTAAAATATTTTCTTGCAATCAATGAGGTCTGATCCTCCTACGAAAACCTGCATATTTTGCCTATTATAGCCAATCCCCTAGTTTGCCCGCTGAAATCTACCTCCGCCTTCCGGCGTGCCGAGAGGATTTTTTATCTTTGGGTAACGTAGAAGTAGCTTACGCATATTATCTTTGGAGTAACGCAGAGGTAGCTTCCGCACATTATCTTTGAGGTAACGTAGAGGTAGGTTAAGCCCATTATATTTGGGGTAACGCAGAGGTAACTTCTATACATTATTTTAGTAGTAACGCAGAGGTAGCGTCCGCAAATTATCGTTGGGGTAACGCAAAGGTAGCTTCCGCACATTATCTTTGAGGTAACGCAGAGGTAGCTTCCGCACATTATATTTGAGGTAACCCAGAGGTAGCTTCCATACATTATCTTTGAGGTAACGCAGAGGTAGCTTCCACACATTATCTTTGAGGTAACGTAGAGGTAGCTTCCACACATTATTTTTGGGGTAACGCAGAGGTAGCGTCCGCACATTATCTTTGGGGTAACGCTGAGGTAGCTTCCACACATTATCTTTGTAGTAACGCAGAGGTAGCGTCCGCACATTATCGTTGGGGTAACGCAGAGTTAGCTTCCGCACATTATCTTTGTTGTAGCGCAGAGGTAGCGTCCCTAAATTATCTTTGGAGGAACGCAGAGGTAGCTTCCGCACATTATATTTGATGTAACGTAGAGGTAGCTTACGCACATTATCTTTGGGGTAACGCAGAGGTAGCTTCCACACATTATCTTTGTAGTAACGCAGAGGTAGCTTACGCTCATTATCTTTGGAGGAACGCAGAGGTAGCTTCCGCACATTATATTTGATGTAACGTAGAGGTAGCTTACGCACATTATCTTTGGGGTAACGCAGAGGTAGCTTCCACACATTATCTTTGTAGTAACGCAGAGGTAGCTTACGCTCATTATCTTCGGAGGAACACAGAGATAGCTTCCGCACATTATCTTTGGAGGAACGCAGAGGTAGCTTCCACACATTATCTCTGAGTTAACGCAGAGGTAGCTTACGCTCATTATCTTTGGGGTAACGTAGAGGTGGCTACCGCGCATTATCTTTGGGTAACGCAGAGGTAGCTTCCGCTCATTATCTTTGGGGAAACGCAGAGGTAGCTTCACCATATTATCTTTGGGGTAACGCTGAGGTAGCTTCAGCAGATTATCTTTGAGGTAACGCAGAGGCAGCTTCCGAATATGAATAGGAAGCCATCGTATTCGTTCACGGACATTTTACGTTGCTTAAGCTATTCGTAATTTATCAGATCTCTACGTTTGTTTGCACTCAGAGTGAACTCCATTTATAACGCAAAAGAAGAAAGAAAGCTTTTAGATTCATGTGACTGTTGATCTCACGATCATATGCAACAAAATCTCCGTTTGAAGTGGAATCCAAACCAACGAACGTGATATTTCATCTCCAAAAGCCCATCTTCTGCCAATGGGAGCTGAATTCAATCTGCCTGAAGGAAGGTAAGCAGTTTAATAATGCGCCTTAACGCCTACTCATTTCAAACACATCCCAGAACTTCCTATAGAAGACTGCCAAGTTATTTATTTTATTTATACGTGTCCAGAATATAACATATTATAAATATATATATACAAAAATTACGAAGTATATGTGCATCTTTACATTCTATGTGATGCCCAGAATTCCGCTGCACGAACTGTCTTATCACTGGCGGCTACCAGATCGTCCATGGAGACAGGTTCTGATAGTTTCCTGCAGTTGAGTAGGTGCTGGTGGTCTTGATGTTCACCACACTCACATAGTTCGTCCTCTGAGATGAATCCCCATTTCTTCATGTTCACCTTACACCGAGATACTCCAGTCCTCAGTCTATTAAGGACCTTCCATGTCTCGTATGGGAGGTGATGACCTGCAGCAGGTTCTTCTTTGGGGTTGTCCCAATATTTCTCTGATGATGAGCTACGCCAGGGTTGTATCCGACGGTTTGCAGGTGGTGTCTGAATTGGTTGTGTCGTCTGGAGGAAACTTTTCCTCGATTTCAGTCTTGGTAGTTGATGTTCACTTCCAAATAGGGGGTGTCTTGGGTCCGTCTCCTGCTTCTTTCTTTCTATTTCAGCTGCCGTTCTTCTTCGGATATCTGGAGGTGCTACGCCCATTAGGTGGTATATTTTGTTAACAGGGGTTGCCCGCAGGCAGCATGTTACAATCCGTCCTGTTTCATTTAGGGCAATATTTACCTGTTTGGCATGGCTGGAGTTGTGCCATACAGGTGCTGCATATTGAACCCGCTGGGCTAAGGTTCATGTGATATTTTTATAACAGCACATTTATGATGGGATGTAGTACCTTTGAACACACCCAGAAAGCCACGTGGAGCTGAGAGCTCATGCTATACTCTTTGAAACAGCGGAGAATCGCACTTTTGACTTTGGTGAAGTCTGCTAATTATTTATCTGAGGTCTTATTAATTAATTTTATCTTTCCACGAGACTCAAATATTCCATTTCGTTATGCTGCATTATTAAAACATTTTGGAGAATGTTATTTTCGCGTAAGTTAATACCCTTGCAGATACGCAAACAGGAATGTAAGTAGTCGCTGAACGACTTCGGTTTGACGACCTACTTCCTCGAGTAACCCTGTGCCTTGCACTACGTCTGGAGAATCCGCCCCGTGAAGGCGTGAAGTTACATCCGTCTTGTTAGACGTAGAAAATATCCGCTGTTTAGCGTGGAAATTGTTATCTGTTGCCATCGAGCACGAATACGTTACGATACGAGTGATAAGTAAGAATTGTATAGTGAATTATTTGCACTACGTCTGGAGAATCCGCCCCGTGTAGGCGTGAAGTTACATCCGTCTTGTGAGACGTAGAAAATATCCGCGGTTTAGCGAGGAGATTGTTATCTGTTGCCATCGAGCACGAATACGTTATAATACGAGTGATAAGTAAGAATTGTATAGTGAATTATTTGCACTATATCTGGAAAATCCGCCCTGTGAAGGCGTGTAATTATAGCCGTCGTGTCAGACGTAGAAAATATCCGCTGTTTAGCGTGGAAGTTATCGTCGGGTGGCATCGTGCACGAATATTCTATAAATCACTGTTATTGATGCACAGTAAACAACAAGAAGCATATTGTGATATAATTGGCAAGTATAGTGAAAATTCTAACATTACCGTAACACCACATTTTTGTACCCACGTGTTTGTGGAGGGCCGAGAGCCTGGTGAAAATATAGAGGTAAACATGTTAGAACTACTTTAAATGAGTGTGATTATGAAAGTACTATATATTTGAATTGCCACAGTGAATTTTTCAATTACAAAACGACGCACATTTCACGGATGCTACGTGATGTAAAAGTGGCGTCATTACACGTGAAGAACCACAGAACAGAGCTTGATCACGTATTATTCAATATCTGTGAAGTAAAGGCTGTGTTATCAATTGCAATTAAAGCCTGTAACATTTTCAACGAACATTGTGATTTTTGAAGTGAAAGAATGAACTACTACACGATTTATTTCACCACCCACGTGATCAAATAATTCTACACCATGTTTGAGACGAACATCATGGGCTAATACCGCTCTGGTATGAGGGTGATGAATCTATTGGAACCAGCATGATGGTGGAGCTTCCAGAACAGCGAACGAGGAGAAAGGAACCCAGGATGCCATACCCAGGCAGGTCCAGTACATCCACGAAGTTATCGACAGGGACAGATCGAACCCTGGCCTTTGGAGGAGTCCAGATGGGAATCCTGATGAGGATGATGCCGTTCCGGAGAGCCAGAGATGAATTTGTACAACACTTAACGTTGAACAGAGGGCTGAGTGAGAGCTCCTCCATTTCGTGAGTTTTTGTACACCCTTTTTTGTTCTAGTTTCTGGTGGTATGGTAGGTTTAATGTAGTTTGTGAACCAACCGAACTCAGTGAAAGCCATTTTTATAGGCAGGGACTGTAACTAGTCTAATTAGATGTCATTTATTTCAGTTAGAGTGAGACACCCTTGGGTCAGACTTTTTGGTCAGCCCTGGTGCAGCTTGATGGACGTCGTAGAACGTCAATGCCTATCTTTTGCTAAACGTGACCGTAGTCATTTGAGGCTACTTTGTTTAACCCTATTTGGGGTGATTTTTAAGTCTTTGCTGACTTTAGTTATGGCAATCAGATGCCATGGTTATATTTCTTTAACTGCATTTTTTGCAACCAGTCTTTGTTACACCCCTGACTTCGTTAGAGGAGTCGTATCAGTTTGGTAATCGACTGTAATTACCAGTTTTGTAACTGCATTATATTTCATTTGAGATGTTGCTCAGAAGCCATCAGGTCAAGTGTAGACCTAATAAATAAAAGGAATGTATCGTTGTCTAGCATCGAACCCAGTTCCCAACGTATCATTAAGCAGATCCAGTGTGTGGAATCTGCGCCACAATTATTATTTTGTTAGTGTCATGTGAAGACACGTATTTATTTGAAGATATACAAGCAACTACTGAAGTAGTATTATATCTTTGAGAGCAAAGAGCTCCAGCAATGTGACATTGCAATCATTTAGACGTCTTTGGTTTGAAAGACGGAATTATATTATTGTATTCAGATTCATAGCGTGTTTTTATACACGTATTCTTCGAGGTTTATAACCTATGGTAAAGTTTTTGTGATGAGGCCAGATGTACAGTTTTTAGCCTATTTTCAATTTTGAAAAAATAGGCTTATGAGATCACCTTTTGTCCGTGTGTGTGTGCGTGTGTGTGTGTGTGTGAGGTGTGTGTGTGTCCCCTAATAAAATCTAAACGGCTGGAGCGATTTCAATGAAACTCGGTAAGTTCATAGCACTACTCCCGGCGACCTCGACCGTGCCCTTCAAATTTTGTTACGTCTCACCAATCCAACATGGCGGCTGTGCGAAATATTTCACTAGCATTCAATATCTCCGGAACTATTACCGATATCGCCCTGAAATTGTATATGGTGATAAAGGGCACTACTAGAAGTTCACCTATGAGACTTTAAAAAACCTGGTGACTACAAAACCAACATGGCGGTCAAGCGAAATTGAGACTTTTAAATAGATATTTCTCGCGATTTAACTATCCAAACGTAATGAAACTTGGTACAGCAAATGTTTATATACATTGTAATGCACTGGAGTCTAATTTAGTTCAATTGTTTACATAACCTCAAAATGGCGGCTGAGCGAAATATTTCACTGACATTCTATATCTCCGAAACGATTACAGATATCATCATGCAATTTTGTAAGGTGATAAAGGGTACTGATACAAGTTTACCAATGTATAATTTATAAACCTGTAAAGTACAAAACGAACATGGCGACCAAGCGAATTTGAAATATTTTAATAGACTTTTCTCGTGATTTAACTCTCTGAGCGCAGTGAAATGTGGTACAGTAAATGATTTTGGAGATTGTAATGCACTGCCATCTAATTTAATTCAATTGTTTACAGAACCTCAAGATGGCGGCTGTACGAAATTTTAAAATTAAGTTTTTATTCTTGTGTCGTAATCATGCGATCGAAGTGAAAGTTTGAATAATGAAGCTAGGCAATAATTGTCCTTGAATGGTAAATAACTCAATGTCTATACATATAACAATCCTAAACGGCGAGCTTCCGAAATATTTAGACGGTTCTCAATATCTATGAATCTTTTGCAGCAACCAAACTGATTTTTTTATGTTCATAGAGACTATGAACATATGTTCACCTACAGGACTTTCAGTAACCTGGTGAGCACAAATCCAACATGGCGGCGACGCGAAGTATAAATATTTAAATGGGCGTTTCTCGCGAATTAACTATCCGAGTGCCGTGAAACGTTGCACGTTAAATGCTTATACAAATGTTGATCCACTGGCATGTAATTTATTTCAATTGTTTGCATAATCACAAGATGGCTGGTGTGCGTACTTTTAAAATCTCGTTTTTACTTCTTGTGTTCTGATCATGCGATTGAAGTTTGAATACCACACGTACACAATAATCTTAATGTAATAGTACAAAAATAAAAATCCATCCAGGCGACCATATGAAATATTTAGACGGTTCTCAATATCTACGAATCTGTTACAGCAATTAAACTGAAATTTTGTATGTTGATAGAGACAATTAACATGAGCAGGATATATGAAAATAGGCTGTATAGTTCTTCACGGAACTACTTGTTATTTTGCTTAAATCGCCGGCCTTGATAGTTAGTGTGTGTTGTGTCTGCCCGCGCAGGAATGTTATAGCCTGCGGCGACACAAACTGGTTTGTGACCCAGTGCCTTTGAGAGCACGCTTGTATTATGAGAGAGACATAGATTGACAGAGGACAGACTGCTTTTAGTATTCGCTCTTTCTTTCATTGCTACTTAGCTCATGGAACCCAGTGTCCAACCTTGTATCTGATCACATGTTTTTATAGATTGTTTTTTGTTAGTTAAACGCACTTTTGCGTGTACCGTCGTTTGACGTGTACAGTTATGTCAGGTTTTCTATAGTACGTTGTAGGCAACCCTGTTAAAGGAGGTATTTATTGTATGAAGGTATTTGTGTATACCTTGTCCGGGATTGTTCCCGTTGACCAGATGTTATTGGAGGGTGACTGTTGTGTGCAGGCCCATCCCAGAGTTATTGAACGCGAGCTTTGCGCCGCTGGTAACTTGTGTTATTCTGTGTCCGAGTTGTTATTGCTCGTTGATTATATTCCGACTTCTGAGTTGAGGCTTTTGGTGGAGATTGATCTCAGTGGAGACACTCCGTGCCCAGGCTATTGTCAGTATTATTCGCCATAAACCAACGATAAACCTAAACCGACATCTTAATAATAAAACGCATAATTTTGGTAAAACCAAACCTAACTAACGAATTCTATCTAACTTTGTTCTTTTGCAATTGAACCTGCTGACATGGCCGTGCTAATGAAGGTATTTCCTTTTGAGGAAATGACTAGGACACCTGACACTTTTGAAGCGACCTGAAACTTGCTCGAACCTTGAGTTCGTAGCTTGTGGAGCGCAGGCCATGCGATGTTAGACGTAGTCTTTACTACGCAGTCGTCACCGTAACTACACACATTAGATGACTATGGCTTACAAAGAGTAAACCAAGGTGCAGGCAGGCATTTTAATAAAACTGTTGTCTCTTTATTAATTATTTATGACGTACAAGTGTATGAATCCTACATGTTACCCTATTGTGTGCTGTTAGCACGTAGATCCTAAGAATAATTAAATGTTTTTTTACAAGGCTGTTCACTTAGCTTTGAATGTAATTGTTTTCTGTTACGGACGTCATCGCCGTAAATTTTATTAATTGATAGGACTTAGCTAGATGAATTAACGTTAAATGTAAATGCGGAGATGGTATCATCCTAACTTAGATTTGTTTTGCTACCCTGTTAAATGTAAATTCTGATATTAGCTTGATCTTGTAACTTGACCTAGGGATTTGCGTCGTACCATTTTCCTAGCGCTGCTGTTGTTGCTTTATTATTGTGAGATAGATCTTTCGCGAGGGTTTTCCGTAACTTCTCAGGTAGGGACCTGTTCTTTATTTTTGTTTGTTTATTAGCTTGTGGATTAGCCGATTGTAACCCTCCGAACTAGGCTAGGGGCTTGTTAATTTTAACAATAAATTTTCACGGTGTTTTACATAAGTCTGGATGTTTATTTTCTCAGCCTAGTTTTGAGGTGAACCTTTCCTTAGGCAGTCTATGACCATCGTCACCATGTACCACGATCCCTGTGGACTACAGATTCTCGTGCCGCTTTGGCCTATTTGGAAGTTCACCTGGTCCTCATGGCAAATATGTCCGACGGATGAGATGTTAGGGAAGTCATTGCGGTTGTTGGCTATCCTGGCAGCTCCACCGACGGTCTCAATATTCAGCAGCGGAGAAGCACAGAGAGAGGGCGGATGTGCGGAGGACATCTGGATGTGCGGAGGACATCTGGATGTGCTCCCCAGTTGTTGCCGGTCAGTTTCCTAATAATGTTATTCCTAGCACAAACTTTCATTTTTGTATCTGTGCAATGGTCTTTGAAGGTGAGGGAACGGTCCAACTTTATTCCCAGGTATTTTGGGGTGTCACAGTGGGTTAGTTGTTGACCTCTCCAGGTTATTCTCAGTTTCCTCCAAGCCTCTCTGTTCCGTAAGTGGAATGCACACAGTTGTGTTTTGGAAGGGTTTGGCTTCAAGTAATTGTTATCATAATAGGCAGATAGTGCTTTAAGACCTGTTGTGAGTTTTCCTTCCACCTCCTCAAAGGTTGTCCCTTGGGCAGCAATTGCTGTGTCATCTGTGTAAATGAAAGATTTTGTGACAGGATTAATTGGCTGGTCATTAGAGTACATATTAAACAACAGTGGGGCTAGCACACTTCCTTGTGAGATACCATTTTTCTGTGTCCTCCATCGGCTCCTTTTGTTTTGTTGGATAACAAAGAAACGTCTGTTTTGTAGCAGACATATTATAAACTGTGTTAGGTGGAAGTCTTTCGTGATGGCATAGATCTTCGTTAATCGAGTCCTGTGATTGATGGTGTCATATGCCGCAGTAAGGTCATCAAAGGCGACACCGGTGATCTGCCCGCGTTCATATCCATCCTCTATGTGTTGTGTCAGGTTCAAGATCTGTCGACAACACGACCTCCCGGGACGAAAGCCCGATTGTTCTCTAATCAGAGTTTTGTCAACTTGGTCCGAGATTCGATTGAGAATCATTCTATCTAGAACTTTATAGAGATGGCATAGGAGTGATACCGGTCGGAAGTTTTTGGCATCTGTTGGCTGTTTCCCAGGTTTCAGCAGGGCCACAAATTTGGTTTTTCTCCAGATCTTTGGTATTTGCAATCTTGAAACACAGGTGCTCATCATATCTAGGATCCACTTTCTGGTTGCTGGTCCAAACATTTTTATTTGTTCCATCCTCAAGTCATCTAATCCAGTGACTTTATTGTTCTTCATTGAGAATATCGCGGTTTCTAATTCTTCCAGTGAGAAAGCTGTGCCAATATAGTTATTCTCCTCAGTAATTCTCTGGATCTTTGGAGTTGCAGATTTTTTATTAACTTTGCCATTCAACAATAGCTGCTGCGCTATCTGGTTAGGTGCTATATCAGGAATGGCCGAGGGAGTATTTGTTGGCTCGTTTCCAAGATTCTTCAGCAATTGCCATGCCTTTCTACTGTATTGTTTCATATCAAGCTGCATCATGAGATCACACCATTGTTCTTTCCTTGTAGCTGATATGGCTAGTATCAGGTCTTCACCAGCCTGTATTGTTTCTTCAGAAAATGGGTCATCTTCAAAGAGGTGTTCATATTTATTCATAAGTGTTTTTGTATCTTTGTCCAGTCCCTGTATATAAGTTGTTCTACATCCACGAGGTATGTACCTACGTGAGACAGCTTTGACCAACTTTATAAAGGAGTCATATTTCTCTGGAGAAGGGTCCAGTTCAAGGATTTTGGAGTCAAGTTCCTCAGAGAGTTTATCCCATTGTGCTCGTTTGAAGTTAAACCTTCTCTGGAAGGTAGTATAATTGGGTTTGATGACTGCTTCTATAGTGCAGATAATTGCTCGATGTTGTGTCCTTGGAATTGGGTCTCCCATTTCTTTCTTCACTTGGTGGGCAATATTTTCACTTGCAAAGATATTATCTGGGTTATATCCACGGCCCCATCTTCCACTCCTGAAAGGGTATGGTAGCTTTGGATCGTGTATTAGCTTCAGACCCGTGCATTCTGCCCAGTTTTCAAGGTCTTCTCCACTCTGGTCTGTTTCTCTGTAACCCTATGATATACTGTGGCAGTTAAAGTCTCCCATGACCAACTTCACTGGTTGCGAATAGAAATTATCTGGTTCTTTGAAACTAAATGCATTAATTGGAGGTTTGTACAGGGATGTTACTGTTTAGGACTCTGTTGCTGCAGTCAGTATTTCTGTGTCGTTATCTACAGTTAAGTTTGCAGACGAGATATTCAGGCCTGGTTTATCAAATATTGCACTGCCGAACTGTGCACTGGGTCTCTCAGTGATTAAAGTCATTCCATTTATCTTTGGCCTTCTGATGTTCGGACCTCTATGAGTTTCCTGGATGAGCAGGAGATCACAGTTCTTTGTCTTACACATATCGGATAGTAGTGCTTCCTTCTCTACTGATAATCCTTCTATATTGATGGAAATTATTGTAACAGCTGGCTTTGAAAAAAGCCTTTTTGATTTTTAATCTGGTGTAATGTTCTGCCAAGTGATATGCAATTTGAATGTGCTTTGAATGTGTGTCAAATTAGTATCACCTTCTCTGAAGGGTCATCGGACCCCTGCCGAGTCTGACAGATTTTAGTTAGGCCTACCTGTCCCAGGCATTATTCTTTCATAATTGTCCACCTCCTGATGTACGAGGGCAGATCAAAAAACAAGTTGCACTTCCCAGTTATGGCCATTTATTACACCACCTATACAACAGCAACATGCCTATAACGACTTACAATGTAACGTCACTTTTCCACATATTTTTCAAGAGACTCCAAACATTTCTGCGAACGCATAACCAACTTGTCGCTTCCGGATGCATAGAAAGTTCCCCCAGCGTTCTGACACCACACGGAGACAGCGGCCTTCACCTTCTTATCGGTCTGGGAATGTCGACCACCGTTCTGTCTAATGATCGCATTCACACTGTTGACATTTGCACGGGTCCTGGACGTTGCGGGCCTGCCCTCGCCATATTCGTCCGTGATATCCGTGCGTTCGGCTTCGAATTGCTGACACCACTTTACGATCCCTTCCCGGGAAATGGCCCACTCCCCATACACAGCACAAATTTCACGATGAATGTCCGTGCAATTCTTCCTTTTGGCCCACAGGAATCGGATTGTCGCACCCACCTCATATTTGGAGTGAACGTCCAGTCGACGCGCCATTGCAATTGGCCGCTATTCACACCATACGAGACGAGACACCACAGCGACCTGCCTAACAGATGTGTGGGCAGTGTCTGTCCCTTTCTCCTCTGTGCCCACGTTTGCGACACACAGCGCGCTGCTGCAGCACGTTAGTGCAACTAACTTTTTGATCCACCTTCGTAGCAGCTAGCGTTCTTGATTCACCGCCCGGAGTTCCGCGTTCGATCCCGGGCTCTGCTATAACATTTAATTCTGGTCTGAGGGCTGGATCGGTGTACACTCAGCTTCGTAAGGCGCCACTGAAAAGAGGTGGGTTTGATTCCTTCAGGCCAGAATTCTATTTCTTGGCAGAGCCGGGAATTGAATCCGGTACAAAACTAAGAAGGGGTGTGTTCGACTTCCAACTCAGGCACCCTAGAAGTGGATTTTTTAGTGTTATCCCACTTCCACTCCAGGCAAATACCGGAATGGTTCCTAACTTTAAGCTACGGCTGCCTCCGTCTTAATTCCTTACACCAAATGCAAATTGGCCTACACTCTCTACTACAGACATCACAACAGCACATGCTATCAGACAGATTCTACACACACACACAGTTAGGTATATGGGCCTACATGATCAAGATGTTGCAATGCCCCTAATTGAAACAACAACAACAACAAACAACAGGTCTTGATTGAAATTATTTTGTTTCGTTATAATCCATCCGTAAAAGAAATGTTACGTCAGCTGATAACATCTTAAAGGAGGACAGAATATTGAAAGTACCCGTAATTGCATAGTATTCTACTTGATGCAATTAATGTGATCATGATGATGATAATAATAATATCGTATGGCCTTGAGTGCCGGGTGCAAGCTTTGTTAATTGACACCCAGAGGGCAGCTTGCATGTCAAATTTCGTCGTTCCTTTGAACGCTATGAAAGTCAAGGAGGTTAGATATCTAAGCTCCTTGACACTATAGCGCTTTCTAGTAGAGAATGGAGGAACTATGTGTTGGCTGAAAATCCCGAGATCAATTTTACCATTATGAACACGGCCTACTGAATTCAAATGGGTTCTTTAACATGCCAACAACGTATGACATGCGTATCGTGATTTTTGTCGCCTTTCAAAAATCACTTACCACGGCCAGGAGAGAACCTGCAAGCTGGGGGTTGGTAGTCCGACACGTTGACCACTCACCCACCGTGGCAACATGATGATGATGATGATGATAATTGCCGTTTCAAGGGGCCTATCATCTAGGTTCTCGGCCCCTATTCAATGAAGGGAATTAACGGTTATTAACGTATGATTTTAGTCGCAACCATTGATACAGAATAACTTGGAGATGTCTTGACGTTAAGATAAGACGGCTAGATATTTCCTTGCCCTCATTGGGAATATCCAGGCACGTAGACCGTCTGACAGGAATAATATAGGGCAGTCTTTAACTCAGCATCACGTACGGAGAATGGGAAACAATTTCCTGCCCTTGTAAATTACGTTGCTGGAAGGTTCTGGTGATGGAGACACTTCTCAACTTCAAGTTGCAGAGAAAGAATTAGCGTGCTTTCCGGCTACATGAATTCATATCAACCAGCTCATCAGATTAGACCGTTAGCTTCCACTGTCTTCAGTTGTCTATCTGTTGGTTAGTTAGCCTAGAGGCTGGTTGGATCCTCGAAAAGTAGGTTATCTGGAGAAAACCTCACAAAACTCAAGAGGCGTACCGAGGTGAAGAGTGAGGTAATTGTTCCTAGGTGAATTACATTTCTGATAGTTTCAATACAGACCATGAAAGGTATAAGAGCTGGAGACTACCTACCTCACTGAGTTAGTACAGCAGTACCGATCCTCAGTAGAAACTTCACAACATTCACAGGCACTGACATTGCTTAACACCTGTCATAACTCAACAGGTTTAAAATAATTACAGCTATGAATGAGCTTGAGACGGGGCGAATGTCAAAAAAATGAACACAAATACATACATATACGCATACAAATAATAATATGAAAACGTAAAAGAATATAATTAACTTATTAGCGTACGGCATGCTACATCTACATAATTACAAGCTAAGGAACACATTTAACATATACATTAGTATTTAGCCTAAAAGAACAATAAATATTAAAATAAATTTTGAGTGAGGAGACACATTTTCAATAGATAAAATGTTCAGATTTACAAGGTAATATTTAAATTTGAAATCCAATCAAGAGCAGGCTGCGTTGCATCATGAAAGTCTTTCAGGTTCCCATTATAGGCTCGAAGGTTGCAGTCCTCCACAATATGTTGGATGGTCTGTCTTTCAAAACCACAGTCGCACTGAGGTGAGGAAGCCTTATTCCAGTTGTATAATCTGTTTGAGCAGACCCCATGTCCCGTTCGAATCCTGTTGAGTGATTTCCATGTATGGCGTGGTAGTTCCATGCCAGCTGGTTTCTTGATAGGATCAATGAAGTTTCCATATTTCTCATGGAATAAATTATTCCATACCTCAGACCACTTGTTGTCAATCTGAAAATTATTTAATTGTAGAGATTCCGCAGCTAGGATGGGTGCTCGGCGGGATTTCAAGTGACTTATCTTTACTGTAGGTATGTCACAATGAATAGGAAGCTTTGGAGTGGAAATCATCTTTTGATATTCCCTCAGGAGAGAGTTCTGTCTACGTAAGTCAGGTGGTGCAATGTGACTTAAGAGGTGAAAGCCAGTACAGAGGAGTGGTCCTGATGCAACCTAATATAATCAAAGAAATGAATTAATAAAATAATACTAGTAACGATGTTATCTATTAATGAAAATAATAACAATAATAATAATGACAATCCTACATTGGATTTCAACGAGAAATGCGATGATTGTAGAGCACATATAAAGGTAAACCATGATTTTAGTAGGTGAGGGGAAGAACTTCAAAAATCTGGTGTTAGGGATTCAGGAGTTCATTTACATTACTGGTAGCTCAACACGGTAAGTATTAGATTTGTTTTACATGGCCTGTGGCTTGGCAAGCCAGGTCTGAAGTTTGTCAGACCTAACGCCGTGGGAACGCAATGACACGTTATTACTCGGGTTGGCTCAAGGTGTCTCTGCCATTCCCGTCTATTTTCGGTACCTCCTTCCCACATGAAAGGTTTGGGGCTCTACGGACGACAAGCCTCAGCACAGCTCGAGCACCCGTTCCCAAGATCTGTTGTGGTTTGTTGCAGTATATTACAGTGGATTGTGCAGATTTATTCAGTTTTCTGAACGTTTTCAGTGCTTGATTACGAATAGTTATGGAGTAGTCCATTGTAGTGATCATGGAGTTTTTATATCTGTACAAGGGAACACCTTCTATCTGGAACCCGCAAATATAGAAACAAGATATATGATGCTTGGAAGCGAATCCAAGGTAACATCAGCGTTGAGTGTCCCTAAGAAGAGCTGAAAAAGAGGAAAGAAAATTTGATGGCGACAACATGGTCATGTAGCCCCGTGTACTTTGGGTGTGTGTAGAATCTGCCTGATAATCGGTGTTAATTGTGATGGCTGTATTAGTGTGTGTTATCTGTAATTCAGGTAAGAACTGTAGACGATCAATTTCAAGTAGTTCCTACTTTTGCTACCAAATGCTACTGTCAACGACACCTTGTTGTGAACTTGGAGTTACTAGATGCCACCACAACCGGCACTGGTGACGAACGTTGGAACTCAATAGAGCGTTAATCAAATCTAAACTACCAATTTAACTTCACACAATTGTAGTTAATGTAAGGTTCTTTTAAATGCCATAAATCTATGAAATGGGCCCACCGGTTTTAATTCCCCTCCAAAGGAAGGCAAACTGGGGGATTATTATCACTCTTAAAATCCGACGACTTCGATCGGGTTTGAACCCGCGATCTTGGGCATAGAAACTCAGTATGCTACCAATTACGCCACCGAAGCCGCCGAATAAGAAAAGAAAAGCATAAATACAGTAGAACCCCTTTCGTCCACCCTCGGCTGGTCCGTCACTCTGGTTGATCCGACCATGCTCGAGCCGATCTTTCCACGAATCGTAGCGGTGACGCACTACCCGTCGCTCCATTGTTGTTTACAGGTACTTGCTATCGCTTGTCCGTTTTAGTGTTCGGTCATCTCTCGTTTGGTTTCTGTCGTCCGTGTTTTGTACAGTACGACTATGAAGTTTGTAGTGCTTACTGTTCGTTGGTTTTACGACATTGTTCTTCTCTATTCGTTACAGTACTGTACAGTTATTTGTTTACTGTGCGTTGTATGCACTGTACAGTTGTGAATGGTTCTTTAATATGGCAGGAGTGAAACGTTAACACGTTACTCTTTCTTTAAATGAAAAATTAGCAGTGCTACGAAGACTGGACAAAGGAGAATCACTCCAAACAATTGCCAAGGAACGGAATGTATGCGTTACGACAATAATAATAATAATAATAATAACATCGTATTGCCTCGGGTACCGGTTGCAAGCTTTGTAATTTGACACCCAAAGGGCAGCTTGCATGTCGAATTTCGTTGTTCCTTGAAGCACTATGAAAGTCAAGGAGGTTATATATATATAAGCTCCTTAAACACTATAGCGCTTTCTAGTAGAGAAATGAGGAACATTGTGTTGGCGGAAACTCCCGAGATTAATTTTGCAATTATGAACACGGCCTAGTGAATTCAAATGGGTTCTTTGACATGCCAACATCGTATGACATACGTGTCGTAATTTTTGCCGCCTTTCAAAAATCACTTACCATGGCAGGAGCGAACCTGCAAGGTTGGGGGTTAGTAGACCGATACGATAACCACTAACCCACCGTGGCAAGCGTTACGACAATGAAAGATTGGAAAGAAAATCGGAAAGACATTGAATCATGTATAGTGACGATGGATGGTGAAAACGCACTTTAAATTCGCAAACATTTAAAAAGCCTAAACTTGAACTGCTTGACAACGCATTGAGGATGTGGTTCTAAAATTTTAATATAAATCCGTATATTTCTGTACTTTCTGATAATCCGACCATTCTTGCGTTCCAACCATACCCTCAGTTCCAAAGGTTACGGATTACAGTGTTTGTACTGTACTTTAGAACCTTCTTCCTTTCACTAAAGAGAGTAGACTAATAAACAAGTGTCATACTTTACTTGATTACAGATTGCTTGTGGTTTGCTAATTATATACGACTTGAGGGAATACACGGGGGTAGTGAGTGTGGATACACGATACTGGAGACAAGGAAAGCATAAAGCAGAGTTGCGGTAACTAGAGACTTCATTACTGAAGTATGTGGCTTCACAGGGAGTCTTCATTGCGGATCATTATCCGCAACGCACACTGCACTTAAGGGCTAATAACACCACCATTTCCACGTAATTTATACACTGTGAAGGCGCTATAGCAACACATCTAGAGGGAACTGTGGTATATTTTATGAGTAACGATTCATTTACAGATGATTGATAACTTTCAATCGGTCAATATTTGATATTGTATAATAACTTTCAATTTCAATTACTGGAAAATGAGAAAAAAATATATAAATTACATGTACCTGTAATTAAGGTACATCCTCTGTGTGAAAAGTTCGGTGAATGGGTCTATATTACGAACGGATTGTTGGCTTACCTGAAACAGCCGTTACTATACTTTGAAGTAATCCCCGTGGATGGTTAGACACTTCTTAAAACGGCTGTACAATTCCTGGCATAGTCTAGTCTTCCTGAGGGATAATCTTCAGTTGGGTCGTCACATTACGTTGGATGTCCGAAATGTCCGAAAACCTCTGGCCCTTCAGGGCTTTTCGGCGACCCGGGACCCCGATACTCCATACTTTGACGCTTGCCTTCGAGGTCGTACCCCAGGCAGCAGGTCTCGTCACCCGTGACGATGGTTTTCAGGACCATTCCATTCCACGGAACATTCACCCTTCTCACTGCCACCCGTAGAACAGGTGTGCACGTTAGGTTGCATAAATTCACCCTTCTCACTGCCGCCCGTCTATCAGGTGTGCAAGACAGGTTGCATAAATTCACGCTTCTCTCTTGGTTTCAATTTAGAGTTTGGACGACCCAAACTGAAGGCTATTCCTAAAGAAGACTATGCCAGGAGTTTCCAGGACTTGTTCAGTTGTTCTCAGAAGTGCATAACCATCCAGGGGGATTACTTAGAAGGAAAGTAACGGCTGTTTCAGGTAAGCCAACAATCCGTTCGTAATATAGACCCATTCACCGAACTTTTCAGGCAGGGTGTATATTGTTATGGACTATTGAAAAAGGAGGAAATAGTTATTTTGTGTTGACCGACTGAAACTTACAATATCAATTGTTCATAAGGCAACACTGTACAATGGGTTCAAAGCACTCTTTTATCGGTCAACAATGGATAATATTAGGCAGGAAACTTGAGATTTTACCTAATAAATCTACAAATTATTAATTACAAGGTGAGCTGCAATAATATGTTTCGTCTGTCAAGTGAACATCGTCAAATCAAGACAATTCAAAATAATCAAATATACAAGACAATAAGTAGTAGTGGTTATTTCATTTAAGGGGATTGGAAAACGTGGTCAATCAGCCCCGGGTATTGGTGTGTGTAATAAAAAGGTGCTGATAACCTGTGACATTGCAATAGCTGTAACAGTGTGTGTATTTGTAAATCTGGTAAGGATTGGGAAGGAGACGGTCGCAGCCTTAAGTTAGGAATCATCCCACAATTTGCCTGGAAGACACGGAAAACCACTTCCAAAATGGCTGAGGTGGGAATCGAATTCGGACAGCCAAGAATGCTAGTAACTAGACCACGTGATAGACACAAGACAATAAAATTGTCCTACCAAATACTATTATATATTTACGAAATGCTCACAGATGTGCAAATATAATAGGATAAATGAAGTCTACAGTTTGCTGTAGTCAGCTGTTGGCTTCCTCTGTCTCATTGTTGTTGTTTTGTTAATTCATTTAAGTGCCTCGGGACATCTTGGACATCAGCCCCGTTTAGTTGGATGTGTGTTGATCATGTCTGATAATCGAAATTTAGGTGTTGACTGTAGTAGTGTGTGTAACTGAATTAGGGACACTGATGAAATACGTGGTCTGGGACTAGAAATAAGGTATTATCCCGGCATTTTACGGGGGATAATATGGAAAAATACTGAAACGTAGGGGTTGGTTTGAGTTTGACAATCTTCTGTCTAGTATTGTAGAAGTCAGGTGGTTTTATTTCTGTTTCTTTTACCGTAACTGTAGCGATTTCTCCGTCCGCACGGCATTAACACTATAATAACCCACAATGCTTATCAGAAATAGTAGCGGCCATCAAATATAGGAGTCAACCACCATTTTCCTGGAGTTGAAGTGGGAAATCGGTTTGCACCTCAGCCATGTTGGAAGTGGTTTTCCGCGGTTTCCCCAGTTCTACTCCAGGAAAATGCTGGGATGGTATCTAACTTATGGCCACGGCCACCGCCTACCAATTCCTCACCTGAATTACAAATAAACACGCTACTTGCAGATACCACAAAAACACAGGTAAACATACACATTGTACACTCATACTCACACTCAAGCACTCGAGGATGAATGACTCCGATGTGCAAGCCCTTCAATTGTAACAACAACAAACAACAACTTAGGAACTACTGTGGGCTCATACTGAACATGACAAGGAATTACAAAGTTGTTTTCAGTGAGAGAGAGAATTGTTGTTTTGAGAGGCCTAACATCTAGGTTATCGGCCCCTAATGATGTGGATGATCGTGAAGATGAAAATGATGATGATGATAACTAAAACTATCTACTAACTTATTTATACTAGAAGAAGAAATGGAAAACAAAAGGATAATAAGGCAAATAAAGGACAGGAGGAAAAGAAATGCCCTCAACCCTCGAAGAATGCGGATTGAGGGACTTCGAAGGAAGGAGAGCCATGAAAGGCAGATAGGAAAGTGAAAGAGGAGAGGGTCCACCCCACAGGTAATGGATAAAAGGGGGAAAACCGGACCAAGCTCAGGAATTCCTCGGGGTCGCCAACTCCCGAACTCACCAGCCGTGAGCCCCTGAGGGTGTAGCAATATCCAGGGTGCACCAGAAAGGGTGGGGCTACACACACCCTGCCTCCTTGAGGGCCTTGAGCAGAAGGCAGGAGATAACATGAAATGAAAAAGAAGGCTGACCCCTCGCAGAAGGAGGGTATCAGAAAAGATGAGACAATGGCCAATTAAGGCGGGAAAGGAAGAGACTCCCTAGGTTTCGGATACCCTAATACCGTCGGGGTCAGAAGAGAGCAAGAGTTGACCAAGTGAGGTCGACCGGAAAGAAGATGGAGAGAAACCTGGCACAGGTAAGTAGAAGCAATGCGGGACTCAGCTGGGGCCCCGTGGTCGCCAACCCACGTCCCACTAGATGTGATCCCCTGGCGGGAAGTTGTTTTCATACAGGTATTTTGTTTACTTAGGAAAGTGAGAACTTTTGTGTTGTAACCCCACGACGTAGAAGTGTGCGTTAAATCGATCGTGAGGACTGTGATTGGGAGCTGCAGCATGTCTAGAGATCGGAGATTCGAATCCCGACGCTGACAGGGTCTATCTTGAGTGTAGGTTTTTCCGGAGTAATCCACAATCCCAATAGGAAACAATCTAAGTTATCCAGTGTGTATTTATTCAAATAACTTTTTCATCTTTGAATTTCTGATTTTTGTATTCTGTATATATTTATTTATTAGTATAATTAATAGATCGTAAGCTTTCGCAGTCGGTGTGTAGTTTCTAATCTAGGCTTTAAGGATGGAGCCGCCTCTCAAGTCGGTGATTGTTTCCTGACGTTTCGGCTTTCATTGCAGCAGCCTTAATCATGGTACGAGTTGGTTTCTGTACCCAAACGGACAGTTGGTTTTTATTAGGATGTGCCTGCTTGATCAGCATTGACGTCACGCTGCTCCCTGATTGGTCGGCGCCCCTGCCACTCCCGCGCTAAGAGAACTTTCCATGTGTTGCTGAGCCTTAATCCGTCTTCGCGATTGAAATCATTGGGATGCTTCACGATCTCTATTGTCTTTATAACTATCCTGTTTTGATCTAGAAACTTCAGCATGTTTTGGTCTTATCAAATTATATGGTGTGTCTCATGACGTCAGCATGTTCAGCTATTGCAGATCTGTAGTTTATTTGTTTCTTGTCTGAAATGTACTCTGATATCCTAATAGAAACGCGTCTTTTTGTTTGCCCTATGTAAACCTGTCTACAGGAACAAGGCACTTCGAATGCAATGGCAGCCAACACACGACCCGATGGTGTATATATTTGATAACGTGGCCCAAAGGGACGCAATATCTAGTAATTATTGGGCTAGGCCAGCGGCGTCCAGCCTTTGCACGCTCGGCGTGCTATTATGCTACGCCACACGCTGGCAAGCTGGCTCCTGCCTCTCTTGGCTGGGCTGCATGCACTGATTGCTCACCGCCGCATCTGACCGAGTCAAGTTGGGACCTCCAGCGCACCGAATGAAACGTAAACAAACACTGTTTGTCATATACGTTGGTTTTCCAACACATGTACATTGTGTTTTGCGTTTTTCTCCGCGTACCGGTTATTACAGCTTAGCTTAGCTTTAAAACAGTCAGAAAAGCTGATAAGCTATCATGGAAATCATTTAAGCCATGCAATTTCAGTCACACTGTTTTTACCCCTTGCTTTCGTGTTTGAATTGGTTTTCATATTTACAATATACTGAATACCGATTGACGTTCGGCCGATTCACCACACTGCCGGATCAAATTCTGATTTTCTATTCCAACAAAACTGCCATTGGACACTATCGTCTTCCTACATGTCCGAGGAGAAGGACTAATTAATACGAAGCAACATCATGAAATGGATCAGTCATTGTTAGAGAGTGAAGGTGGACCTACCTACATATGGTTAACTACGAGATCTCAAACTCACCAATGTAGATTAAATTCTATTTTGAGAATCTCTTTGATGGTGATAAGCAATTGAGAGATTCAGCAAACGATTTCATGAATGTAAACTGAAAAATAATCCGAAACGAAACACCTCCATCCCATGACAGGGTTTTCTCTAAACTCTGCAAGGATATCGTCAACAGTGTCTTGGACGAGATTCCTCTCCTTCAGCTGTAAGACATGCGAAGACAAATTTTGTTTTACTCTCTGTGATTGCACACTTCTAAAATTACTTAACTTAATAAGAATCAGATATTTAATATGTTACTAATATCATTCAATTATGACATTAATAAGAATTTAAACTTGAAAGCAGGAGACGTAATGCAAGTGTAACAAATTATTGTATATCAATAAATTTAAGTAAAGAAAATAAACACAGCGATGGCAGAACGAGAGGGAGTGAGACGGGAAAGCAAAAGAGACATACATATAGTTTTCTCCCACCATCGCAGCAGGGCCGTCCACGCCAGAAGCATGCCGGGGTGCAGCCAGCGTTTGAACGCACTAAGCGAGCAGTATGGACACCTCTGGTCTAGGCAAAACCCATTGGCCCAGATAAAGATTACTGATAATTAGTACTGTTCGGCGGGTTGGAAATATCCTGTCAAATAGTTCACGCGTACAGCAGCGGACACAACTGGAATTTTACTACAGTCGTGATCTTAAGAGGGGATTGCGGGTAGGTTACAGACAGCGGAGGGGTAAACATTTATTACCTCATCATTTCCAAATTTACTCATTCATAATTACAGCAGCTATTTCGCTTAATTTCAGTAGTTCAGCGATTTTATCGAAGGTTTCGCTCTCGTGCATCTTTTATGTCCTTCCAACACATGCACCTATTCAGAATTTGATGTAGTGAACCATTTCAAAGAAGTAAGTTACACGTTCATTGCCCAAAGAGTCTAAAAGCGAGCTCACCGCAGTAGACCATAATATAATTACTTGTCAAGTTCGACTAGAGCCAGCACCTTGCCCTCTTTCTCAGCGGCTTGGGCTTTAAGTATTGAAGAGAGCAGCTGGCTCCACGCTTTACGACTCATGAAACATGCACACAGCCATCTCTACCGACATGAAGCCTAAACACCACTACTTCACAACAATCTTACTTGCTTCTTGTATTAAAATACTACCTACTTCAGCCTTATCACCCTACATTAAGCCTATTCACCACTACTTACAGTACAATATTACTTGCTACTTTTAATTCATTATTGCCAACAACAGCCATATTACCCCCAATTGAATCCTAGACGCCATTACTTTAAAATCAAAGTTATTTGCTACTTGTGTTTTAATATTTTCAACAACAGCAATTGGTCTATCACTCCACTATTAGAATACTTTACAACAAACTTATTTACTTTTTAAATACTGCTAACATTGGCTACTTAAGTTTCTAAGAAAAAACGAGCTTAATAATACTTGAGAATTTTTAATTGAACATCCGATTGAACTGTCACTGACACCTAGCCGTGAACGTTGGAACTTGATAGAGCCTTTCTTATAAAATAACCTAAAAATTTAGCTACACACTACCAATTGTAGTGATAAGTTCTTTTTCATGCCATAAATCAATGACATGGGCTTTACTTCCCCTCCGAAGAAGATCTCAAAAATTTTAACGCTCTCAAAAATCCGACGACCTCGGCCGGGTTCTAAGCCGCGATTGTGGGTAAAGCAGTTCATAAAGCTGCCGACTAAGCCACCAAGGCCCTTTTTGCAGCCCAGTATCGTTGCATTCTTTGCCTGTCAGCCTGTCTCCTTTCCACTGTTCACCCGCTATTCAGCTCGCCTTTTTCGTGGAAACCCTTGAAGTTACAGATCTGCTGCCGGTGTTTGATTCTGTTAGCGATGTCTTCATACTTCATACCCCCTTTTTCAGTCCTTCCTGTCCTTCCTGAACCACTTATCAGAGGTTTTAGGTCTGCATTGAAGTATGGTGAAAATTATGTTAGTCATCCGCTCTTCGTTCACTCTGAATAGGTGGACATAGTATTTGTGTGTGTATGTGTGTGTTTGTCCCCTTAATCATCATATCTTCTTTATATATATAATTCTTCGACACGTGTGTATGTGACTGAACTCCTCCTAAACGACTGAACCGATTTTGATGGAATTTAGTATGTATATTGGTGTGAGTCCATGTATGGTTTAGATTTACAATCCGACCCGGTAGGTGGAATGAACACAATTTTAGAACCACAATTTACACACAATTTTAGAACCAAAATATACAGTCAAAAACAGTCGTCATGGAAACCACTAGCCTTGGCCATCGTGAAAGCTGATGTCTTTGGACGGTTTGTCTCTGCACGTTAGAGCCACCTGGTCGCAATCTGAGCAACTACTGCCAATACTTACACTCCGCCCGTGGCGAAAAGATGTGTTTTATACCAAAGGTGGCAGTGATGTCGAATTCTACTGTTTGTCTCTGCACGTTAGAGCGTTTCAAAGTCCCGTATGCGTTCATATACCATTCATCCGATTGCCATGAAACTTGGGTGATATGTTGAGTGAGCTCCAGGGAAGGTGTTTGGCTTAGTAAATCCATTTTACAATACATAGCGCACGAATAGATTCAACAAATGAGCGACGACGCGCGAAGCGTTTCAAAAAGGTCCCGTATGCGTTCAAATACCATTCGTCCGATAGCGATGAAACTTGGGTGAGATGTTGTGTACACTCTAGGGAAGGCTTCTGGCTTAGTAAATCAATTTCACATTAGGTAGCGCACACTAGATTCAATAAATGGGTAACGACGCGCGAAGCGTTTCAACAAAATCCCGTATAAGTTTATATTCCATACATAGAATGAGATGAAACTTTGATGAGTTGTTGTGTACACTCAAGTGAAGGCTTCTAACTTAGTAATCCATTTCACAGGAGGTTGAGCACGAGTAGATTCAACAAATGAGCGGCGAAGTGCGAAGCGTTTCAACAAAGTCCCGTATGCGTTCAAATACCATTCGTCCGATAGCGATAAAACTTGGGTGAGATGTTGTGTACACTTACGTGAGGGTTTCTAACTTAGTAAATCCATTTTACAATAGGTAGCTCACGAGTAGATTCAACAAATGAGCAACGACGCGCGAACTTTTAATCAAAGTCCCGTATGCGTTCATATACCATTCATCCGATTGTAATGAAACATGGGTGAGATGCTGTGTACACTTACGTGAGGGTTTCTAACTTAGTAAATCCATTTCACAGGAGGTTTCGCACGAGTAGATTCAACAAATAAGCGACGACGCGCGAAGCGTTTCAATAAGGTCCCGTATGCGTTCAAATACCATTCGTCCAATTACGATGAAACTTGGGTGAGATGTTGAGTACACCCTACGGAAGGTCTCTGGCTTAACAAATCCATTTTACAATAGGTAGCCCACGAGTAGATTCAACAAATGTGTGACGGCACGCGAATCATTTCTACAAAGTACCGTATGCGTCCATATACCATTTATTCGATTGCGATGAAACTTTGGTGAATTGTTGTGTGCACAAAAGGAAATGTTTCTGTCTTAGTAAATGCAGTTTTTAATAAGTAGCGCACGAGTAGATTCAACAAATGAGCGACGGCGCGCGAATCGTTTCCACAATGTCCCGTATGCGGTCATATAACATTCTTCCGATTGCGATCAAACCTTGGTGAATCATTGAGTACACGCCTGAGAAGGTTTCAGGCTTAGTAAATCTATTTTACAATAGGTAGTGCATGAGTGGATTCAAAAAATGAGTGACGGCACGCGAATCATTTAAAGAAAATCACTTATGCGTTCATATGTCATTCATCCGATTCCGATGAAACATTGATGAGTTGTTGTGTACACGCCAGGGAAGGTGTTCAACTTGGTAAATCCATTTTACAATATAGGTAGCGCACGAGTAGATGTAACAAATGAGTGACGACGCGCGAAGCGTTCCAACAAAATCCTGTATGCGTTCATATACTATTCATCGATTGCGATGAAACATTGATGAGTTGTTGTGTACATTTACGTGAAGCTTTCTAACTTAGTAAATCCATTTCGCAGTTGGTAGAGCGCGAGTAGATTCAACAAATGAGTGACAGCGCATGAATCATTTAAACCAAATCGAGTATGCGTTAAATGCCATTTATCCGTTTGCGATGAAACTTGGAGAGTTGTTGTGCACGCTCCGACGAATGTTTCTAAATTAGTTAATTCAATTCACGATAGTTTAGAGGCAGTTAAGAGAAATTGAAAAAATATTGTGTATCCAAAAGCACTTCAAGAAACAAAGTTACAACACTGTCTTTGATTGGCAGGACAACGTCTGCCGGGTCAGCTTGTACTCGTAAATTATTTCAGTAGCATAGATCCCTCCAGTGGCGCTCACAAGCTACCGATCGTGACAAATGAGCAAATGAAAGAGAATAGACATTTGCAGTGACCAATTTGCACTCTAAATTCATAAGTATCTATAATGTCTTTAAAAATGACTTTAAGAATGTACGAAGTGTGCGATTTGTAGATACTGTTGCTGTAGGAAAATACGCTCCATAATTGCTTTCCACTTCACATTTCGGCCGCTGTGACGCCTGTTTCATGTCATTTTAACATTCTGAGGTCTTTCCATTATCAATTTGCATGGATTTCAGAAATAGTATATCAAAGGAATGAGTAATTTACTCAAATCGTATAATTTCATAAATATCGAATAACCGGTGAGTGTTATGATGATCCAATTTTCAGTGATTGCCTTCTTAAGTTAGGGAACGCAGAAATTGGAATTCTAACTGAAATGTAAATAGTGTTCTATAAACATTATTTGGTTACCGGGTGAGTTAGCCGTGGTGGTTACGGCATGACTGATGGCAGTCGCTCACATCCGGGAGGCGAGGAGGTTCGAATCCCCCCGCCGGCAACCTTGAAGATGGTCTTCTGTGGTTTCCCATCTTCCTTCCAGACAAATGCCGGGGTTGGTCCCTACCTATAGGCCACAGCCGCTACCTTCCAACTCCTCGTCCTTACATTCCAACTTCCCTCCTTCCCTCCCCAACGGTACTTGTAGCTCACCCATTGGGTGTCCGTCTCGAAGCAGCTACAAAACTGGCGAGCCGAACATGTCCTCGGACACTCCCGGCATAAAAGCCATACGCTAAAAAAAAAAAATTTGGTTGAAATAAAAACATAATAACCTTTCTCCTTAAGTCTCTCATTATAAACCTTTTGGGAAAAGTGTGGTTTATGAACTTGCGAGATTTCTCGCACGGGTCCGCTAGTAAAATATAAACGGCTAAAGCGATTTAAATCACATTCGTTACAAACATACTATTATTTTGTCCAACCTCATCTGTGTACTTCCAAATTTGATACATTTCACCAATCCAACATGGTGGCCGCACGAAATATTTCACTGGAATTCTGTATCTCCGAAACTATTACAGATTTTACACTGAACTTTTGTATGGTAATGGAATATTATGGTAAGTTCAGCTATGTGACGTTTAAAGCATGTTAAGTACAAAGCCAACATGGTGGCCAAACAAAGTTAAAATATTATGGCATTTTATCGAGATTTAATCAACCGAGCGTAGAGGAACCTAACAGCCTACATATCTATACAAGGTTTAATCAACCAGCATCTATTTCAATTTAATTGTTCTCATAGAAGTAAGATGGTGGCAGTGCGAAATTTTAAAATTAAGTTTTTAATTTGTGGTTGGTTGGTTGGTTCCTTAGTTTAGGGGCTGCGACAACGCGGTCATGTAGCCCCGTGTACTTTGGGTGTGTGTAGAATCTGTCTGATAACTGGTGTTAATTGTGATGACTGTATTAGTGTGTGTATCTGTTTTTTTAATTCAAGTAGGGACTGCAACTTTGAATTTTCAACTAGTTCCTACTTTTGCCGCCAAACGCCACCGTCAACGACTACTAGGCCTAGTTCAGAACTAGCTACTAGACGCCACCGCAGTTGGCTCTTGGCAACGAACGTAGCAACCTAAGAGCGTTGTTTACATTCTTAACCTATCCAATTTAGTCTCACACAGGTGTAATTAGTGGAAAGATCTTTAGCATGCCATAAATCTATGACATGGGACCGCCGGCTTTACTTCCCCTCCGAAGGAAGGCATACTGAGGGATTTTTAACGCTCTTAAAAATCCAACGGCTTCGGCCGGGTTTGAACCCGCTATCTTGGGCATAGAAGCTCAGCATGCTACCAACTACGCCACCGAAGCCGCCTTTTAATTTGTGTGTCCAATTCATGCGATCGAAGTGAACGTTTGTATAATTAACCTAAGCATTAATCTTCATTTGATGTTGCATAACCCTATAGAACAATCCAACATGACGATCATCCGAAATATTTAGGTCGTTCCCAATATCTGCGAATTTCTTACAGCAAACAAACTAAAATTGTGTATGTTCATAGAAGCTACAAACATAAGTTCACCTGAATAATCCTGATGAACACAAATGTAATATGACGGCGTTGTGAAATTTAAATATGTACTGTATATGTATTTTCCTCACGAATTAATTATCCTAGCGCAGTCAAACATAGCATGCCAAATCTTCATACAAGGCTAATTTAATTGGCGTATAATTTAGTTGAAACTCACCTCTTCTCAGATTTCCCTCACGAGGCTGAGTGGACCCCTTTCCATCCTCACCTCAGAATTAAAATTTCTTGGCAGAGCCGGGAACCGAACCCGGACCTACGGAGTGACGGTCATAAACACTAGCCGCTACTCCTCGAGAGGGTCTTGATCAATATGAGGGTGGCTTTCTAAATATACTGCCAGGATAGCACCTTACTTCAAATCCCGGAACACTGACCTTATACAGTTACACACAATGCTAGAGTCATTACTAAAATACAGGTTTTCAGACAAGTTCAACGTACACCAACTACATGGGACTGATGACCAAGATATTTCTAAGTACTAAAAGGAATTAACAACCACAACAACAACAACTTGATCAATGATTACGTTCAGTTTTGCCAAGTGAGGTTTACAGAAATCACTAAGTAGTGGTTAAAAGTCGTTAAGATTCCTTTGTTATCAATAGAGAAACCAAAAGTTATTTGCCACTAGAGTTTGGTGGCATAGTCGTTAGCATGCTGAACTGCTATGCCCAAGATCGTGGGTTCAAAACCAGCCGAGGTCGTCGGACTTTTAACAGCGTTAAAATCCTTAAGTATGCATTCCTTCGGAGGGGAAGTAAATCCGATAGCCAATGTCATAGATTTATGGCATGTAAAAGAATCTGGTTGGTTCCTCAGTTTAGAGGCCGTGACAACGCAGTCATTAGCCCCATGTACTTTGGGTGTTCATTCATTCATTCGTTTATTTGCAATTGGGGGTGTGTCCCCCAGTGGCAAATTAGATATACATAACAAATAAATAATTGCACATAACAATTCACTTACAATTAAACTGGAGTATTTACACAAATAGTCAGTCTTTTCTTAAACACACCTATATGTTTGGGAAAAGGCTCTAAGACTGAGGCAGGTAGAGAGTTCCAATTATCAATGGCACGGTTTACGAATGAATATTTACCATAATTTGTTCGCTGTGGTCGGCCCTTAACTTTGAAAGGACGATCGCTCCTACTCATGTAAGTAGGCTTATCCATACGTTTGCTAAGCTCACCCCATGCTGGTTGATTTGTATACGTGTTGTACATAGCGCAGAGTCTAGATTTCATCCTCCTAGCCTCAAGTGATTCCCACCCAAGTTTCTTTAACATACGGCTCACTCTGCTCCTGGGATTAAAGTCACTGAGCACGAATCTAGCGGCCTTTCTTTGTACCATTTCCAACTCATTTATGAACCCTACTTGATATGTATCCCAAACCGCCGAGGCGTATTCCAGAATAGGTCTTACAAGTGACAAATATCCTAATTCTTTAGCAGAGGTACTACTTCCTTTTAATACCCTCATTACAAAGTGCAGGGATTTGTAAGCTTTAGAAACTACACATCCTATATGACTACTCCATTTCGTATCATTTCTTACGTGAAGGCCCAAATATTTGCAAGAATCCTCTTCTACAAGTATTTCCGAGCCAATGTTATATTGAAAATCTTGCCTGCGCACTTTCCCTATTTTTATTAGACTACATTTTCTTGTGTTTATTTTCATTTTATTTTCAATCGCCCACTTATAGACCAGGTTCAGGTCATCTTGAAGTACTGCGTTGTCTTGTGAGTCATGTATCTTTCGATATACTACACAATCATCCGCAAACAATCGACAGTCACTGCGAATCCCATTTGGTAAGTCATTTATAAACGCCAAAAATAACAAAGTTCCGATTACGCTGCCCTGAGGGATACCTGACGTTACGGTAATTTCATCCGAGAATCGGCCTTCAACTTTCACTTTCTGGGAACGACCCGTCAAAAATTCTTGGATCCATAAAATTACTCTTCTATCAATCTTCGTCGAAGCAAATTTATGGAGAAGCATGTCATGCGGCACAACATCAAATGCCTTCGCAAAATCCATAACTACGGCGTCGACTGAAACTCCATCGTCTAACGATTCGCTAATATCTTGAAAAAGTGATGGGTGTGTGTGGAATCCATCTGATAACCGGTGTTAACTGTGATGACAATATTAGTGTAATTCAGGAAAAGAGTGCAGGAGAACAATTTCAAGTAGTTCCTACTTTTGCTACCACATGCTACCGTCAGTGACACCTAGTCGCAAACTTGACTACTACATGCCACCGCAACTGGCACCTTGCGAAGAACGTTGGAACTTATAGAGCGTTAACGAAATATAACCTACAAATTTAGCTTCATAGAATTGTAGTTAGTGGAAGGTTCTTTTACATGCCATAAGTATATGACATGGGCCCGCTGGCTTTATTTCCCCTCCGAAGGAAGGCATACTGAGAGATTTTTAACGCTCCTAAAAATCTAACAACTTTGGCTGGATTTGAACCCGCGATCTTGGTCATAGAAGCTCAACATGCTACCAACTACGCCACCGAAGCTGCATAAAAAAGAACCTACCACTACAATTAGAAGTGTGTAGCCAAATTTGTAGGTTATATTTGGTTATTTCTCTGTCAAGTCTCAACGTTCGCCACTAGTTGTCACTGACAGTGGAATCTGGTAGCCAAAGTTGGAATTAATTGAAATTGAACTTGCTGGGAGTCAACGGGCGTTCAATTACAATACCCTGCTATGACCATTGGCTGCAATTCATATGACATTATTTGCCACTGACGGGAGTTGGAAATAAAATTGCATACCGGTAATTGAAAACACTGGGCACGTTTGTTATAGTTACATTTGTTTCTTAACTGACCGTAAATATGAATCTGTAGCTCTGACATTTCTCTAAGCATTAAATTCAACATTCAACACATAACTTGACAACACTCAATTGCAATATAACACGTTGAAGCTGCTACATCCACGCAGCATTTAATTTATTTACTTGTGCATGTAACTCGTTAATCACTCCAATTACCGTAAATTAAGAGCAACATGTTTTAGTTTCTCTCTCCCAGTTTTCTATAGGTAAACTTTTGAATAGCCGTCAACTCATTCACTTTACGACCTACTGCACTTAACTCTGTCATAGCCCGTGCTTTTATAAATTACTCCTCACACTCTCACGTGTCACAGGTTGTTGACCCTTGCAGGTAGATAGAGTGGAGAAGCCATTGATTACCACCATGGCTCTGCTTGGAAGGTGTGAACATGCAGGCGACAGCTGCCATTTTATAATTGAGTACAGTAATTAAATTACCTGCCTCTGGGTGATTCCGTTCGTTCGTTCGTTCGAATTCTAAAAAGGACACCGTAACCTTGTCACTTTTCAATTCTGGTTTACTACTCTCAACTGTTATATATATACAGGCACCACCAGCTCAATATGAGAGAGAGCCTGTTTGGCATTGACTAAAATTAATTGTCTCTATTGTTAACGGAACAACGAGCGATAATTGGAGCTGAGAGAGACGGAGAAATGGAATCGTAGCTTCAGGGAGCAGTGTTCACTTTGAACGCTAGAGCTTCCTTTAATGGACCAAATAGAGTACAGAGCTTTAGTCTGGCTTGCGAATCATCGTTGAGAGTTAACTCGGGCGTTCGAAACCATGCACATGCAAAGGACCCTATTGCTTAGTTATCCAATGAAAAAATTAGGGCTGGTACTCTTAATCGATTAACTTCAGTTCTTGCATAATCGATTAATCGAAGTACGAGGGGCGCTTTTTATGTTATACCCGCTGTGATATTACGCCGTTACAGCACTGCGGTCGGCATTCCGTGCAGGTGCGCTGTATACCTGCATCTATTGGCAAGGCTGAGACGTCATTACGTCAACAGTCGCCCATGTGTGTGTGTGTGTGTTGACCCATCGCCGATCACGGGTCCCGCCGACACGTAGAAAAAAGAGAAAACTCCCCTGTAAGATATGCTGCCATTTGCCCACCACTGTCAGGCAAATTGCGTATAACTCCTAAACATACGGAGTTCTCCTGAGTAAGCACGCAATTTGCCAGGCAGTGGTGGCCAAATGGCGGCATATCTTACAGGGGAGTTTTCTCCTTTTTCTATGAGTCGGCGGGACCCGTGATCGGCGATGCCATTTCAAAAGCTTGTCAACACACCCACACATGGGCGACTGTTGCCGTAATGGCGTCTCAGCCTTGCCAATAGACGCAGGTGCACAGCGCACCTGCACGGAATGCCAACCGCAGTTCTGCAACGGCGTAATATCACAACGGGTTTTACTTAAAAAACGCCCCTCATAAAAAATCGATTAAATGGTTGATCGATTATTGATTTATTGTTTTGTCGATTAATCGATATACATAGCTACTTTTAATACGTTCTCACAGAAGCAAAGCTGATATTTATTTAATTAACATACATTCAATAATAGAAGCTGGGGGAACAAGTTCATCTGAAATTGAGAAGCGAGTAAGTAAGGCTAGGCGATCAATTGGAGCATTAAATTCCGTTTTATGGAGCAGAAATATTTTAAACAAAACTAAGAAACTTATTTACAGTACATTGGAACAAAGTATTTTGTTATATGGAGCAGAAGCTTGGACGTTAAACAGACAGCAAGCAAACAAATTATTTGTAACAGAGATGGATTATTGGAGGAGGGCGGCAAGAAAATGAAGATGGGATAAAATTAGAAATACGAGAATCAGGGAAATAATGCAGGTAAAAGATATGCACTAGAAGTGGTTGAAGAAAGAAGATTACAATGGATTGGACATGTGAAAAGGATGCAGAATAGTAGAATTCCAAATTTAATGTTACATTGACAAGCTGAAGGCAAACGAAAACGGGGTAAACCAAGGGAACAATGGATGGATGGTGTAAAGAGAAGTATGACTACCAGAGGCTTAACCGAGGATGATGCTGAAGACCGAAATTTGTGGAGGAGTAGAGTATTCTTGGGTTGAAGAAAAAGCTCTCTATTGTGAAATGTTCCTAATAAAGAAGAGAAGAAGAAAATATATTTTATCATATTTTAATTATGTACCCTCTTTGTGAAAACCAGGCTACAACAAAGTAAAATAAAAATGTTCCTGTCCTAAATTATATACATTGAACAAGAATTCAAAATCTTTGCTGAAAATTCAGCTTTCTTGTTTTCGAAACCTTTTCCAATTTGATTGATGTTTATCGTTCCACAACCACTGACATTTATTTGGTTATTGTTAACATAAACAGGGAATGACACTGCAGACTATATTAAGGCAAAAAGTAACTTTAAAAGAGTTCTATACATCATCCCGAAATTTAGCGTAGCTCGATTTAATCGATGACCTCCCATTTAAAGTTCTTTTCTTATCCCATATCTACTAGTCAATTGATCAATTCTTCGGTTTGCCGATTATTCTATTATTCGGTTAGTCGATTAACTGATTGAACCGTCAGTCAATTAATCGAGTATTCGTTTTCGATTAATTTTAATTTATTCAATTAATCGACTCTTAATCGATTATCCGAATATCGCTTATTACCAGCTCTAAAAAAAATCTTCAACAAACTACCATATAGGCTAATATAGACTTGCCTGTGTCTAAGTTGTTGGTTTCAAAACGTTCCTAATAAAACAGTGTGCGCTTAAAGAAGACTGTTCAGTTTACGGGTGGTTGTAACAATATTGTTTTTTAATAGTTGAAGGTGTCCAGAATACTGCAACATACACGTCGTCACGAGTATATACAGGGTGTAACTAAATATACGGGAGAGCTCCGGCGATTCAATAGAGGACCTGACAACCAGAAAAGCACGTCCTGTAAACATATGGTGTATGTGCGTTCTTTGCCGTGTAGTGTGCCTAACAAAGACTGCAGCACGATCCTAGTTGGTAATTTGTGGAGGACACTTGTACGTTTCGTCGCTATTCAAGTCCAAACAAATGGATGGGGCGTCAGGGACCGACACCGTGGCCTTCTCGTTCTCCCGATCTCAACCGATTAGACATCTGCTTATGGGGTCATTTAAAGGCCATTGTGTATGCCACACCTGTTCATAACGTGGACATGCTACGTCCGCGAATAGAGCAAGGATGTCAGCAGATACGACAGACGCAGAGAATATCGGAGCGTGTGAGACAGTCAATGACGCGGTGCATTACAGCTCGTGGTAGCCATTTTGAGCACCTACTGTTGAGAACTGTAAGTAGTAACGAACACTTTATCATCACAAATGACCAACCTGCATAGTGAAGCGGTCTGTGTTATGTACAACACAAACAAGGCTTGTAACACGGAAACGAAAGCAAATACACCATATGATTACCGGACATGTTTTGCTTGTTGTCAGCTTTCCCACATATTTAGTTACACCCTGTAGATATGGCCATCATAGAAATATCGTTGGTTGGTTTCTCAGTTTAGGAGCTGCGATAACACGGTCATGTAGGCCCGTGTACTTTGGGTGTGTGTTGAATATGTCTGAAAACCAGTGTTAATTGTGATGGCTGTATTAGTGTGTGTGTTATCTGTAATTCAGGTAAGGACTGCAGACGTTAAATTGCAGGTAGTTCCTTCTTTTGCTACCAAATGCTACCGTCAACGACACCTACCTGTAAACATGGCTACTAGATGCCAACGCAAACCGGCACATGGTGGCGAATGTTGGAACTAATAGAGCGTTAATCAAGTCTAACCTATAAATTTAGCTTCACACAATTGTATTTAGTGGCAAGTTCTTTTACATGCCATAAATCAATGACATTGGCTCGCCGGCTTTACTTCTCCTCCGAAAGAAGGCATACTGAGGGATTTTTATCGCTCTTAATCCGACGACTTTGAACCCGCGATCTTGTGCTTAGAAGTTCAGCATGTTAACATAAATATATCTCGAGCTAGACGAACAGTGACACTTATAAATGCGAGGTCGGAAAATGAAGGGGAGAGAAATCAAAGGGCTAGCCCCAAAAGGAAAATCCCCCACAATTCAAACCGGACAGTGAAGTGTGATAGAAGTTGAGTGAGCATGAATTCCACATCTCCCAATTAATCAGCTTAGTACTTTAAAAGTCAGAAAACCAACATGACCATTTACTAACCGTTACAGTTTATCACAACAAACAAGTAAACTTGAAGGTCCATAACCATTAGCATATCACAACAATATCACATACTAACAAACCTCACAAGTTACGCAAGTTTGCAATAAACGTCTGTAACTAAAATAGTGTCTACATCTTAACCCACAAATTAGTAGACTTAGACTAATAGCCTGAGTTTAAAGGGTCTGATTATGATCACTTGATGATCGAAACTGTTCATTTAAGTGTAATAATTAGGGTCCCAAATTTTAGGTTTTAATAATAGGCGCGAAATATTGCAGGAAACATATAATGTTATCGCAACGATATATTTACCCAAAACATGCCATTTTTATAGATATTTAAGTTGCAAAATATGCGAAATAAAGTTATTTTCATCTTAAAATGCTAAATACCAAGGAAATGCTGGAAATAATGTTTAACAAGATGTTCAGGAAAGAACATATAGCCTATTTTCTCCTAAATGTATGGGTATAGTTATAACTCTTTGTCTTTATCACCTCCTAATTTCTTCCAATTCGAAGTGCAAATTGGCACATTGGATTTGAGGAGTGGCGTTCAAACCATAGTTTATAATTTACCCCAGCATTTTGCAATTTCATCAGCAAACACTCCAAACAACGTAGGTATTCAGTATATTAACACCGACTACTTACAATAATTTAAACTTAGTTGCTCTAAACGTATCACTGGGAGAAACATATTTAATATACCTATTACACAGCTAATTTGTAATCGCGCACGGCTAACGAGAAAGACAGGCCATGGCGCGTAAACCAAACCCTTCTGTGACGTAGGCAATGCACTGCTTGATGGTGTTTGTACGTTTAAGGCGAGAGCATTTCATAAGCAACAGAAATGCAATATTTTTTATCAATCTTCATAAAATGGACGCAGTTTAGATGTTCCGTGTGTTTTCAAACACGGTAAATTATACTGTATAGGTTTGCAAAACTACGCCTGTTGAAGTTACTCGTTACAAAAATCCACGCGAACTAGTTGGTTGGTTCTTAAGTTTAGGGGCTGCGACAACGCGGTCATGTAGCCCCGTGTACTTTGGGTGTGTGTAGAATCTGTCTGATAAACGGTGTTAATTGTGATGACTGTATTAGTGTGTGTTATCTGTTTTTTTTTTTAATTTAAGTACTGCAACTTAGAATTTTTCAAATAGTTCCTACTTTTGCCGCCAAGCACCACCGTCAACCATTACTAGGCCAAGTTCAGAACTTAGCTACTAGACACCACCGCCGTCGGCTCTTGGCAACGAACATAGAAACCTAAGAGCGTTGTTTACATTCTTAACCTATACAATTTAGCTTCACACAGGTGCAATTAGTGGAAGGTCCTTTAACATGCCATAAATCTATGATATTCATAGCTGTCTGGGGGCGTGGTGGCGCAGCGGTCAAGCTGTATGCCTCTCACCAAGGCGGACCGGGTTCGATTCCCGGTCACTGCATGTGAGATTTTCGATGTGAAATGCCATGTCCTGTGGTTCGGATTCCACGTAAAATGGAGGTCCCGTGGCTTATGATCGCGAGATTAACGGTCACGTTAAACTACAAGCTTCCTTCCTTCATAGCTGTCTAAATATTTCGGTAGGTCGCCATGTTAGATTGTTAAATGTATAGGCCATAGAGTCATGTACCATTAAAGGCAAATTATTGCGTTGGTTCATTATTCAAACTTCCACTTCGATCGCATAATTACGACACAAGAAATAAAAACTTAATTTTAGAATTCGCACAGCCGCCATCTTGTGGTTATTGAAACAATTGAACGAAGTTAGATGTCGGTGCATTACAAAGTGTATAAACATATACTGTTCCAAATTTTATTGCGTTAGGTTGGTTAAATCGCAAGAAACGTCTGTTTAAAAGTCGCGAATTCACTTGGCCGCCATGTTGGTTTTGTAGTTACCAGTTTTTCAATGAGTCATATAAGTGAACTTCTAGTAGTTCCCTTTATCACCGTAAAAAATCCAGGGTGATATCGGTAATAGTTTCGGAGATATTGAATGCTGGTGAAATATTTCGCACAGCCGCCATGTTGGATTGGTGAAATGGAACAAAATTTGAAGGGCACGCTCGGGGTCGCCCGGAATAGTGCTATGAACTTACCGAGTTTCATGGAAATCGCTCCAGCCGTTTAGAATTTATTAGGGACACACACACACACACACACACACACACGGACAAAAGGTGATCTCATAAGCCTATTTTTTCAAAATTGAAAATAGGCTAAAAACGTCGGCTTCGGCCGAGTTTGAACCCGCTATCTTAGGCATAAGACCTCAGCATGCTACCGACTACGCCACCGAAGCCGCCACTCACGCGAACTAGGATTCAAGGGTTCGTTATGTCTTTAATAGCTGCAACGAGTAGGCTACAGTAAGTTGAGTTGTAGAGTCTAAGACCTTCGTTGTGAGTTAAATTATGTGCACAAGAGTATAATTAGATCAAAGATTCTTGCAGCCCAGTATAGATATCATTAACGTATTGTTGTTTCAAGGGGCGGAACATATATTAATACGTTTATAGAAGAGATCTGCGGAATACATTCGCCACCAACTAACGACTTGTATCAATACCTTTTATGAAGACAAGTGATAAATGAGTACCAACGTTTATGGCCGTGATAATTGCGCCGTATCTTGGGGATTTGTGTCCTCTATCAGCAAAATAATACACTTTTCAGTTATACTGTAGACATGGGTTCACTAACTGGTCGGTATAGAGCGCACTCGCATCTAGAAGGCTGTGGTTTGCTATAACATAGTTCAACTAATTACTCTTAGATGTCACTCCGGTGGAGAATGTTGTTTTAATTAAATATTTTCCATTTCAAAATGCACCATATAATGCTTTATTTTATAACGTCTCAGTACTCAAGAAATAATAAATATAAAAAAATTCAAGCAAAAAAGTTAACTCTGATAGGATTTGAACCACAGCCAGCCAGATGAAAGACCAACGCCCTAACCACTAAGTCAATCGTGCACACACTAATTGAGCGTTAGGAGCCAATATGTATACAACGTGATAGCACATAATGACTTGGACTAAACGATTTCTTCACCGGAGTATATTTCAAACCGAGTTCATTTCATATAAAGTTCATATAATTTTTATCACTAAGCTATATTGTACGCAACATACTGAAATTAATAAAATATAGGTCAGAACGAGAGATCAGCTGCCATCTTGTCAAATAACCGAGTCGACTCAGCATTTTAAAATCACTTCTAGACTATAATATTACAATATAAACTTTTAATTTCAAACAGGCCACGTCGTTTAGAACAGATTAAACGATTCTTGGTTCGATAATCGGAACTGGTGGGTCCCATGTTATAAATTATAAAGTTTGCATAATTCACACGGCCGCCATCCTGAAATGGTACGGTTGATGACCTCGTAGTTTGGGCACAAGACGCGTCGTTGTTGTTACCAAATTTGCTAAAGATCCGATGATTAGTTTGGTCGTAATACAATATTAAGTTTTGACCATTTGAGTGGCCGCCATTAAGTTTTGGTAATGATGGCGGCAATATAAAACATGACACTGAGGTGGCCTTTGTCAGTGCGTCAGTGCTACCTCTGTACACAATTTCGTTCAATTCGGTTTCACCGTGTTCGAATTGATAGGGGGGGACAGACATTCAGAGTACACACACTCACACACACACACACACACACACACAGACAGACACACACTTTTTGGCCCTGTGTTGATCTCATAGGTCTACTTTAATTTTTTGCAAAAATCGAAAGTAGGCTAAAAATTACTTACAAATTAATTGATATAGTTCCACAATCTGTTGTTTGATTGAAAATAGGAAATCTTCCTTATAAATGTTTCATAAGATACGGGATAACGAAGTCCCTTCTCGAGCTTGATTGGTTGAAGTCCTGACATCATGGAAACAATGCTCTGCTTACACTTTGAGGACAACATAAGTTTCACGGGTTAGTGAGAAAAGGACTATGATAGTCATGGAGAAGATTTGTTGAAGTAAATGTTAGGTTAGGTATTAAAAACAGAAAATTCATTTTATTTAGTTTCAGTTCTTTCAAAATAAAAATAAAAGAGACATAGAATAATAATGTTTTATTCTTCCTCCAAATGTTTTTATAGTTTTCATTATTTAACCAATCCGTGCACTGTACACACAGTTATTAAGCACACTCACACCTCACGGTGGGTCAGTGGTTAACGTGTCGGTCTACTAACCCCCAAGCTTGCAGGTTCGCTCCTGGCCGTGGTAAGTGATATTTGAAAGGAGGAAAAAATTACGACATGCATGTCATACGATGTTGGCAAGTCAAAGAACCAATTTGAATTCAGTAGTCCGTGTTCCTGAAAGTGATACCATGTAAGACGACTGCCCGACTCCTGAATAATATGCTAAGTCAGAGACTTTTCCAAGTACATATGGGGAATAATGTGAGCACCAAAAGATCACTAAATAATGGACTTCCTCAGGGCTCTGTTCTTGCTCCAATCTTATTTAGCCTATATATCGCAGATATGCCTGCCACAACTTCAAGAAAATTTGGTTATGCAGATGATTGGGCACTTGCTACTAGAGATACAACTTTTGAGAAAACAGAGATGAACCTAACAGACGATCTTGAAGAACTGACTCAATACTTTAAGATGTGGAGACTTACACTTAATACTAACAAGACAGAAGTGTGCTGCTTTCATTTGAACAACAAGATGGCTAATAAAGAATTGCAGGTGTATATTGGAAATCAATTATTGAGACATAATAGATTCCCTAAATACCTGGGGGTCACAATGGATAGAACACTCTCCTTCAAACAACACCTCCGCAATACTCAATCCAAAGTGAGAACCCGTAACAATATAGTCCAAAAATTATGTGGCACAACTTGGGGTTCATCGGCAACTTCACTTCGATGTACAGCTTTGGGACTTGTGTTTTCAGCTGCAGAGTATTGTGCCCCGGTGTGGTTGAATAGTCCTCACACTAACCTCAGATACCCAGCTCAACACCACCATGTGCCTAATCACTGGCACAATAAGGTCTACACCCACACATTGTCTACCTATCCTCAGCCACATCCCTCCACCAGATCTTCGACGTAAAAACGCTCTCCTCAAGGAGTTCAAGAAAATAATGGATAACCCACAGCTACCAATACACTGTGACATTGCTGACATTTGCCTGAATCGCCTACGATCCCGAAATCCACCAACAAGGACTGCAATAGACTTGGAGAATACCAACTACAACATCACTAAAGAATGGCAGGGAAGACAAGATAATAGGCCTGGATCAACCTTACCACGCATTGGATCCTCGTTGCCACCTGGATTTGAGCTTCCTCGGAAAACATGGTCAACTCTCAACAGGATTCTTACGGGTCACGGCAACTGTGCAGACTTCCACTACAAATGGAAAATAATGTCTTCACCTAACTGTGATTGTGGTGCCCCCAAGCAGACCATCCAGCATATCATCACCGAATGTCCTAAACGAAAGTACAGTGGCAACGTGACTGATTTCGCTCATGGATCATCAGAGACAATTAACTATATAAACAATTTAGACATGAACATATAGTTTGTCTTCATAAACTAATTATCTTTTATGTGCATATTGTATCTGTAAAGCCATACGCTAAATAAATAATAAATAATGGAAACATTAATCTTGGAAGTTTCCGCCAACACAAAAGTACCTCATTTCTCTACTAGAAAGTGCTATAGTGTTCAAGGAGCTTAGATTATTTAATCTCCTTGACTTTCATAGTGCTTCAAGGAACAACGAAATTCGACATGCAAGCTACCTTCTGGGTGTCAACAAAGCATGCACCCGGCATCCGAGGCCATACGATATTATTATTATTATTATTATTACCTCGCTTTTTTATTTCACCGCTATGGATATTTTATTTCACTACTTGGAACATTTTATTTCACCCCTTTGAAGCCTTTTACATTACCATAAATCGGGGTCCCTAGTAATAATTAACCTCATGTAATTTCTTTCAGATTTGGGGAATAACACCCATTACAATTTCAGTCCAATCGTGTTGACCGACTGAAAAGCATTGAATCTAATTTACTAAGGCAACAATGAAACAAGAAGTTCCGTGAAGAACTATACTGCCTACTTTTCATGCCAATGATTATTCTACAGAATATGAACCTATCTAGAATAATGACGAAATTAAGTTGGTAATATCGAAATATCTAATTAGTTCAAAATATACCTGGTATAATGTAACCTAATAGAGCACTACAGTTGGCAGCCCTGGTGACTGAATATATTCTTAGTTCCATATTCATTTTCTTAGTCTTAAGATACAGAATACAAAATTTGGTTGAAGTCCAATGGACGTTACATGCAGTTAGACATTGGATCTATCAGCACGCGTAAAAGCATGCTTCAACAATGTCATGCGTGTGCTGGTCAGAAATAATCTGAAATATTATGATATCTTGTTGTGCCAATTTTGGATGAAATACATTTGTTAGTATAGAAGTTACATGTATTTTAAAATTGGACATATCAGCAGGCATAGAATCATGTTGGCAGCACTGCCTTGTATTAATTACTCCAAATTAATCTAGAATGTCAGGTGCTATACGTGGGCAAAATATAGAGCTGTTGGCTTGCATACTTTCTGATATATTGATATTAGGGTAAAAAAATATTGACAGCATTTATTAACAGTTGGCAGCCCTGATTGCTCTTAACAATACTAATAGTAATATCTGTTATGGTACACATAGCACATACGAAATTTGGTTGAAATCCAACTGATAGTATAGAAGTTGTGTGTATTTAAAAATTGGTACTATCAGCAGGTTTATAATCATGTTGGTAGAACTGACGTATATAAGTTACTCCAAATTAATCTAAAATGTCAAAATATACGTGTGCGTAGTTTAAAGCTGTTGGCTTGCATACTTTCTGATATATAGGTATTTGGATGAAAAAAATAGAGAGAGAGATTATTAACAGTTGGCAGCCCTGGTGGCCTTAAGAATATGCTCAGTCATATCTGTTTATGTACAGATATTACATACAAAATTTCGTTGAAATCCAATTGATAGTGTAGAAGTTATATGCATTTAAACATTGGACCTATCAGAAGGCTTAAAATTAGTTTTGCAACACTGTCATGGTTGGTCTCCTGGAAATTAAACTGAAATAGTCTTATCTACATGTGTGCCAATTTTGGAATAGCTCCCATGCATACCTTGCAAGATATCCAACATGGAGCTCAAATTTCTAGTGCGTTTTTTCAGCAGTTGGTAGCACTGACATCATTTTCAAATGTGGACGTGAGCTATTCCGGTGCGCATCTTTACTCATACTAAATTTGGTTTTGATTGCTGCAGCCGTTTAGGAGTTGATAGGGGGGACACACACACACAGCCAGACAGACAGACAGAAGGACAGACAGACAGACAGACAGACACACATTTTTCCCGGATCGATCTCATAAGTCTACTTTTTCCTCATTTTTGCAAAATGTGAAAAGTAGGCTAAAAATGGTTTCCAACACGATAACACTAGATATACTACTGTACATTGCGGGATGGCGCAAGAGTTTATGCCGTGGAGCACCAACTCCTCTCATCGATCAAACTACAACAATCACCACAGCAACACAGGTTATCACACAAATTAAACACAGATTCAACTACAGAGTCATTATCTGTGCGCGCCCAAATCAACACGGCAATCTAAGCCGGCTGTCACTGGCGCAGATCGCGGGCGAGCGTACGCGGTTCAGTCAGTGGTGGCGCGCTCCGCTGACTCATTTCGTTCGTTCACACGTGTTTTGTCATTCATATGGACGTGTATCTGCAAAGCTTAGACGTTAGTGTTGCACGTTAAGTGAGTATTGTGATTACGGTTCTGTGATTGTTGGTCATGCCTAGACATTGCGCGAACATGTGTTTAGCAGAACATCTTGCTCTGAAACGAGACAAAAATTTCGACTCAAGTTCCCAGGAAGACCTGTGCTTAATGCCAGTACAATTACGAGGCTCGCTAAACGATTCAAGGAAACAGACTCCGTAAATAATAAAAGAGTTGACAGACATTCTTTCATCAGAAGATGTCAAGTGTGTGTTACAAGAGAGGGAGGACATTTCTGCATCGCCTATGAGCACTGTGAGTACCCATTATTGAACATGTTTGGTAAAACTGTGAAAGTGCACGCCAAGAACCGGCTGAACCGGGGACGTGCACCCGCGTGTTTATCGGGGTGCACATAGATAATTGCCCTGTACAAGGGGCTGATGAACAAAATCTCATGCCCATGAAATTAATTATCAACGAATGTAACTAAACTAAATTGTACGAGTAGACTTTCCCAATATGGAGAAATATTTGGTTCAATAAAAGGAATATTCCTGTTCAATATGAATTCTGTGTCCTGAAGCTACGACTCAATTGCAGCTTCTCTCTCTCTCTCTCTCTCTCCCTCTCTCTCCAGCGACCAATTATAGCTCTTGTTCCGCTAACAATAACACAATTAATTTCAGTCAATAGCAAACATGTTGTGATGAAAGTAGAAAGTCGATAAAACACCTGCGGGAGCGACAAGAGCTACTATGTTTTCCGTGGGTCCTTTAGAACTTCCAAATCTCCCGGGGCAATATTATTTATTTAATACCCTCAGGGTAACAGCTGGCAATATACCAAATAACAACACGTACCCATACTCCTTTGAAACCCCTCAATGAATCAGAAATATTTTGGCTAGAATATTGAAACTAGCCAACGTTACTACTGTATAGAAAATGTACTCTGCTGGAGGCACAAATACGTGCATAATATCTGTTCATGATGATAATTATATGATGATCATTGAAAATTGTAATGTACTTACTTTTCACATAAGAAGATAGCTTTGAAGCCATTTTTAAGTGTTGCCTAATTAACAATAATTGTAGGAGAGATGAAAGTAGAATACAGGCAGCCGAAATGTAATTCCCGACAAGGGAAGTATCAGGTAAGACAGGTCAAAACCTATCTTGAAACATTGTGGACGTAATCGTTGTACTATAAGAGGACAACGTGCGGAAAATAAGCCTCCAGATTGAACAGCAAGGCTCCGAAATCAATGGGAAGTAGCGAGTACCAAACATGTTGGAAGGGACATCCTAGATGGCCCAGGCACACAAGGCCGGTGGGAAGTAGCGTGCATATACGCCCCGGCACGTGACAACTCCAAATGGCCGTCATGCCTGCGTACCAGGATGTCAGGTACTATTTCGGAGCCATGCAGTTCAATCAGGAGGCTGACTTTCCACGCGTTGTCCACTTATAGAACAACGAATAAGTTCACAAAGTTTCAAGATAAGTTTCGACCTCTCTTACCTGATACTTCTCTTGTGAGGAGTATGGTACAGAAGACAAGGGGAGAAATGAACACATTCGAAAGTAAGTGAATATACAGATTGAGATGGTATGGACATGTGAAAAGTATGAATGTTGAAAGAATGTCAAAACAAGTGACGGAGAGACGGATGCCAGGGATGAGAGGACGAGGAAGAACTAGAGTACGGTGGATGGATTTGGTGACGGACAGTGTGAGAGAACGAAACCTGGAGTGGAGTTCAGTGGTTGAGGAAGGTTGGTGGACAGACAGAGTAAAGTGGAGGGGTGTCATAGCCTATTATTGCTTCCATCCGGCCCAAGTTGGAAAACGGGAATTGATGATGATGATGATGATGATCATGATGATGATTAAGATAATTGTAGCTTCCTGTTGGTCGACACAGAAAACACTCCAATTACTGGAGTATGTGATAACCTCAAACAAATTGCATGGCTCGTGGCAATATATAAGCTGCGTTCAAAAAGTAACGAGCCGGAGGCTGTAATGCGCAAACTGGTGACGACATCGGCTAATCGTGGCGTAAGTAACGAGGTGTGGTTTCGACCAGAGCGTGGAAGGTCACAGCCCGTCGCTAGAGGGAACGCGTGCACGTCACTTGACGATACAAAGCGAGCAACAGCATGCATCAATTGTCCAACCAAGACCAAGATCGTAGGCCATTCGACATGCTTCCTGGTGTGGTTGAAGACTCTGGGGCACCCACTGGGCACAAATTTCCGCAAGTGCAGTCGTTCCTTCATGATTGTGTGCACACTTCCGACGCTCAATCCGACCACGGCGGCTATGGCGTTCACTGTCACTCGGCGGTCCTGGGTAATGAGTTCATCAACCAGCTGGACGTTGTCATCGGTAATGCAGGGGGGTGCCCACCGGGCATCATCGACTAACGACACCCGTCCTTCCCTGAAGCGCTTGTGCCATGCCTTGACCCTTGCAAGGGACATGCAATGTTCGCCGTACACTTGTGACATTCGGCGATGAATGTCCGTTCCCCCCACTCCTTTCGCTGTCAGAAACCGAACAACACCTCTTTTCTCTTCGTTTGACGCCTCCATGTCACTGTTTGCAATGCGACTGGCAGCGTTGGACGATTGATGCTGCTCGCTTTGTATCGTCACGTGACGTGCACGCGTGCCCTCTAGCGACGGGCTGTGACCTTCCACGCTCTGGTCGGAACCACGTCTCGTTACAAACGCCACGATTAGCCGATGTCGTCACTGGTTTGCGCATTACAGCCTCCGGCTCGTTACTTTTTGAACGCACCTTATATATTAATCTTAATCACATGTAGGCAAATTTGTGTCAGGTTATTTTTCACGTATTCCAGTAATTAAAGTTGTTTTCGTGTCGACCGACTGAAAACAAAAACATTGAATGATTACTTTTCACATAAAGTAACTGCAACGGTAATTTCGTTATTAATTTTGGTAAGTAAAAGTAGACTAACTGCTAAATCCGGTAGCAGGAAGAAGGAACTAATCCAACGCTGCTAAAAGTTGGTATTTAAAATTAATTATCAAGATCGTTTTGATTTATAAAACACGACCTGTACTTATAATCACTATCTTGTGTGTTTGATTTTCCGTGGATTCCTACTTCTACTCCAGGCAAATGCCGGGATGGTTCCTCACTTACAGCCATGGACGCTTTCTTCCCTATTCTCAACTGAGTTACAAATGCACACACTGACACTAATACAGCCACCACAATAACACAGATTATCAGATAAATTCTGCACGCACCCGAAGTGCATGGGCATAAATGACCACTACGTCCAAGTGCCTCAGATGAAACAGGAAAGATAATTCTTCTTAGTATTTTTAGGTACAAATCAGTATTAAGTAGTAGAAATACAGTGAGATTCTTTTGCTGGAGCGGGACCGGCAGCCGTCTGCTGAGCGCTCGCGCCTTCCGTCAGCCAACCGAGCTCGGGCCGCGAGGTTGCGCGAGGCGGAGGCGATCTAACCAGGGTCATTAAAGTCCATTAAGTCACTAAACGTTCATCAACGAGGGTGTCTATTGTCAGCGCACAGATAAGAAGGTAGCATAAACAACAGCTGCACGATTTAATTAAAGAAACACAGATGTTCTTTTATTTCTTGGGAATCTGGATGACCTCACGTCACCAGTTAAAGGTTAGAACTTATATTTTCACAGAAGATACCAAAAATGTTCTCCTTCAGCTGACAGACAGACATCGTTATATTATGTCGCTACTCCTGCACCACCCTCCCTCTGCGTGTTTACTGGAATTAATCGAAGCACGGACCTAAGCCCGTTTCTTGTTCAATTGTGGGTTAATTTAACTTTCAAAGCGTACAGATCAATTACCCGTACTCTAGTGGAGCTGGATAAAAATATACGGCAGCATACATCCCTCACAATAGAAGGGAATTACAACGTGTAAAAGCTAATTTATTTACGCGGTACAACGCCTGTCTGTCAGTTGAAGGAGAACATCTTCATCATCTTCTGTGAAAAGGTAAGTTCTTTAGTTATGATTTGCTGGTGAATTTATCAAAAATTAATGTACTTCGTTACGGTTTCCACCTGCGCACAATCCGCGGTGCGAGCTCGGTTGTCTGGCGGAAGGTGCGTGCGCCCGGCAGCCGGCTGCCGGTCCCGCTCCAGCAAAGAATCACCCTGTAGTAGTAGAGTTAATTACATAATAATTCATTTTTCATGCCAGCATGTTATTAGGAGCTGATACCCTAGCTGCTTAGCCCCTTAAAACAGCAATTTTCCCTACAACCACGATTTAGGGTTCAAATAATCCACGTTTAAAAACAGTCGTTAATAATTTGAAATAAATTAGCCACACTTTGTGATTGAACGCAGACAGATGAGAATTATCAGACGTTGGTTCATTTATAAACCGGGAACTGTTACAGCCTTCTTATCTTCATTAAAATGGAATTAGTTTTACTGGGATTATCTTTTACAATTGTAAAGACACTGAGACGTAGCTTTGGTTGGATGGAGTCGACATTGCTTTGTGTTTGAATAGAGTAATCGGAAACAAAATATGGATCTTGAATACTGGAACAAAGATCAGACAGAGGAAATGCTCACGAATGCATAGAATTTTCAATGAAAGTATCCAATCAGAATAAGGTGCAAGGTCTACATAGATGAAATATCCAGTATGTTAAAAAATATTTAAAGGGATAGCGTAGAATAAATTACATCTTCAGATTTAGAACAACAATAATAACAAATACCACCACCGAAATTTCCAGGAAATGATGATGTAGCGGTCAAAGTACAAGCCCTTTATCACAGGGGACAAAGTACGATTTCTGGTTCAAACATGTGAGATTTTCGAACAAAGTGCAACGTCCAGTACGCCTACTTCGCATTCCACAAAAAGAGGCCCCATGGTTTATGTTAGCAAGTTCATGAGGCACGGAAATTCTTTCTCAGTCAGACAGTATGTGCATGGGGCCAATTAATCGTTTTATCTCTACATAGCTACCACATCCTACATCTGAGGCAATATGTTTAAAGTTATGGTAACTTCCAAGTGATTACACACAAATTTTTATAAACTTACCCCGACGAGAGAAATTATTACTATATTGTGTTGCCCTGGGGGGTTGGTAGCTCAAATTTGGGTGCCGATTATTAAAAGACGTGGAAGCTTGGATGCAAGACGTCACGTGAGTGTAATGAAGTGAGTGAGGTAAAGAATGAAAGGAACAGGCAAGCGGAATTCTGACCTTGCTACTGAGCGAGTAACGAATGCTGAGTCGTGTTTACAATGTTAAATACCTGACAAGCAATACAGCCTGTGTGGCGCAGCTAAGTAAAGGCTTGCTGGCTGAGGGCCAGAGTTCGAGCAGAGGGCCCAATAAATACAAGAAGGCAGCTTAAGAGAGTGAGAATGGTTTTAATTATTATAAGTGTGATGCGAAGTGCGGAAGAATGAATGAGATGATTACAAGTATTGGGGTTGGAACAGAAAGGAATTATTAACGATAACCTTTGAGTACACTTACCAGAACTGCAAAGTGGTCGAGCTGGCATTGGACAGCACCTCAGTGGACGAAAGATGCTCAGTTCCTGGTGGTGCTGGTATTTATGTGAATTGCCCATGTTTGTGTTATGCAGTCAGCAGATTCCTGCCCCACATAGCAGGTAGCTGTGTGTTTAGACTTATGTTGTAAGTATTACCACATTTGTGTTTGGTTGGCCTGCCAAGCCGAGTGTACTTGCCATGGCTAGATGTTTGTTGGTGTTGGTTCCTCTAGGGGTTGTGGCATGAAATGGGGGTGAAAGGTGATGAACGGGAACCCCAGGGTATAAAAATATTGCCCTCGAGACTGCCTTGTAATAATAGAGGAAGACTATAAAATAGATTACGGTACATTCATTGATTTTCATTTGCGTTTGTTTTTACTGAAAGTCTCTGTTTGCTAACGAGTAGCCTTCATGATCCCCTATCAGCAGTTAGCACTACAGCCACCTCTGCTTCTGTGTCCCTCACCTTGAAATTTAATTTAAAAAATCTAACCATCACCTGTTCGGTTTACTTCTGCTTTCCTTATCATATACAGCCACGCTCATTAAACTCCTAGGTACTGTAATCTCTCCTTCCCCATTCTCACTGTATGAACCCCTCCAAGTGAGTCGGCTCATACGTTACTAACAGCCTCATCTATAACGGGTTCATGCCTATCTTAGCGTTTTTATCTTCATTAATAATACTCTCCTGCCATTGCTCCCATATAATTGTTCACCAATCGTGTATGCTACCCTCGTGTGAGTCACCTCCACGTTCATTTGAAGAGATTGTCGTCGCTACTCTAACGTCTTCTAATAATAATGTACCTATACCTGGAACTGTTTTTTTACTCTGTAGATGTACTGTTATTGGGGCATACATACTGAGCTCTGCTGTGTACAACAAACAAACAAATAAATAAATAATTAAATAATTAAATCGTTATATAATTAAATAACTAAATAAATAAATAAAATAAGAAAATGGAAATGGCGTACCAACTCACCAAGGACGTTTACAACAAAAAGTCAATATCCCAGATCGCAAAACTTCGGCATTATTGCACTGTCATATGACCAGAGGCTCTGTACGCAGCGGAATGCCTCACCATGAACAAGAAAGGCCTGGTAGAAAAATTGGAGATCAAGGAAAGAAAGATCTTGAGGAAAATTCTTGGCCCGATTAAAGACAACGGTGAATATAGACGACAGCATAACTATGAGCTGTATATTCATGTCCAGAAGATCTCTGATGTAAGGAGGAAAAGGAGGATTGCATTTTATGGCCACTTGCATAGAATGAAACCCACACGATTGACGAACCGGATCTTTAACTATTTTAAAAATAAGAAGACCAAGCCAGCCTGGTTCGAAGAGGTGGAAAGTGACCTGCAAGAGATGGAAATTACCTGTGGGGATATTCAAGAACGCAATCTCGTCAGGAAGAAACTACACGACCACCAGGGTTTTCAAGAAAAACCGAAGTTGAAGACGACAAAGATGTGGACGTGAGAAAGAAAAGAACACTGGGCAAAGATCAAAGCCCAGAGAAGCCAGTTGAAATAACGTGGTCCTTAGTTGTCCGATACGATTAAAGAAGAAGAAAATAAGAAAGAACCTGGATTGATAGAAACAGGTGAGGAGTCTGACACGAGAAATTGCAACATTAAGAACAAGTTCCCGACACGGGAAGTAGTGATACTCTGGGCAGGAGACGCCGTTTCCTGTTCTGTCTTTGTTATACCTGTCTCTTAGTTGCTTTTTGAAATATCAGAACCTTTTCAAATAAACAAATAATGTGAGTGAAGCCGTTTCTCATGAAGGTTTTATGCGTATTATCGGTCTTGTGTTTTATATGTCACCGTGTGCAAACATGAATAATCTGGAATGTGTTTTCTACTCAACGTATTAAAACAATCCTCCCCCATACAAGTGCTCTGAAAGCCTAATATTTCACCGAGTACATTACCGAGAATTGCTTTACACTCTAAGATTCAAGCGAGTATGGAAACATATAGAGGATTACCAAGGGGCTTGGCAAACTGTTTTAATTTCGTAAAAAGGGAGTAAGGTTCCCTCAAAGGGATGGCTCAGCCCATAAATTGCATTACGCTACTTGAGTCTGCTTGACTGTATTCTCCAAGCGGATTTGGACCACCGATAACCTTACACAGGAGATCCTAACGTAACCTAATAGCATGTCTGTTTATGTATGCCTGAGGGCTGCAATACCTATAATAATGCCATTATGGGAGTGCATTAGATTTTTAAATAAATCCAACCAACGCATGCATATTCTGTACAGGGTGTGGTGATATTCGATCGAAAACTATCCATACATCAATTTAAAACAAATATAATACACTAGAAGCATCTGGCATGCGTCGCAATGCCAATCAAAGAAAGAAGGAAAGTGTTATGAAAAATGAAATGAGAGTAAGTTATGCTTAGGGACCAGATTTTTAGGTTTTAAAATTATCATTGTAGGTTTTCAAAACCATAAAATAGGTTTTTTTAGGTTCTTAATAGGTAGAATAGATTTTAAAATAGGTATTTATGTTTAAAGTGTAGCAAAAGTTGACATAAATTTCACAAAGCTTAAAAATTAAAACCTAATTGTTAGTAGAAAAATCTGATTGCAACGAGAGTGTAAATATTTTACATAATAATACGGTACGTCATCAAATTACCACAGAGAACTTCACCTTTTTAGGCAATATTTGCTCTCCTTAAATATGTTAATTATTCAAATTCAATAAAACCAAGATTGTCAGAGGCGATTTTCACATTCTAGCCCGTTTAATTAATTGTGTTTATTTAGAATATAGGATTCATGGAAATATAATAAGAGATTTATTCCCACTTTCTTGACGGTAAATAAACAAACAACAAGATATAAGCTAATAAATGCTTGAAATATTTGAATTTTCTGGCAGGTAGGATTTCTCTCAATCAACTAGAGCTAGGTATAAACACTATCTTCAGGGTTTCTTTTAAAAATTATGAACTAAAAATTCAAATATACTACAATTAATGGATCAAAACTGCAATTAGGTATTTTTAGATACTAGCATATCATTTAGGATTTTTAGGTTCTACAGAATTCATGAATATGGGTCTTTTGAGTGGGAATCGGAAAAGTAATAAAGTTTTTTTGTATTTAGATGTAAGGGAAAAATAGGTGAAAACCTAAGAATCTGGTCCCTAGTAAATGATGAATTGTATAAAAATCAACAATCTCTTAGAGGCATACATGGACAAATAAATAATTAGGCAAATTACGCCACGCACAAACTGGAATGTCACTGTGTGTATTTGATTCAATTCAATTCTGTCAAACTGGCGCACCCATACAATGAAAACACACTAACTTCCCCTAAACAATACACTCATTGGATGCAACAATTAGCGCGCCAACACATATTTGTTGAAACAAATCGCGTGCCATCTATTACAAAATGGATTTAGGCTTTCGCAGGCGTGCGCGCAACTCACCAAAGTACATTTGTTGAAATGATCTGCCGCCAACACTCACTTGTTCAAGCGACTCACGAGCCATCAATTAAAAATGAATTTACTATTTCAGAAAGCTTCGCAAGAGAGTGCACAACAACTCTCCAAACTTCATCACAATCCAATGAATGGTAGGTATAGAACCGCATACGGGACTTTGTTCTAACGATGTGCTCGCCACCAATCATTTGTTGAAGCTACTCGTGCTATTGTCAAATAGATTTACTAATTTAGAAACCTTCGCGAGAGTGTACCCAGCAACTCTCCAAAATTACATCTCAATCAGATTAATGGTATATAAACGCATACAGGACAGACAAACAAACAATCGATCAAGAAACAATCATTTTTAGCCTATTTTCATTTATAAGAAAATAGACTAGGGAAATCACCTTTTGTCCGTGTGTGTATGAGTGTGTGTACTCTCCTAATAAAATCTGAACAGATGGAGCTATTTCAATGTGACTCAGTACTATTGCGTGCGATCCTGACTGTGCGCTTCAAATTTTACGTCTCACCAATCCAACATGGTGGCTGTGCGAAATATTTCACCGGTATTCTATATCTCCCAAACTATTACTGATATCACCCTCAACATTTGTACGGAAATAAAAGGCACTATTAAAAGTTCACCTATGTGACTTTCGAAAACTTGTTAAGTGCGAAACGAACATGGCAGTCAAGCGAATTTGAAACATTTAAATAGACTTTTCTCGCGATTTAACCATCCGAGGGCAGTGAAACATGGTGCAGCAAATGTTTATACACATTGCTATTGAACCCGAGGGGGTCATGCTGACTGATATCGAACGTGGATCTCAGAGAGTGTGATAAAATAATGCAGGGAAAAGGAGCGGAATACAGCATTATTGGACTACTTGGAGTAGGCTATGCTGGACTTAGAACGCAGAAGTAGAGAGTTTGACATTTTACTAATAGCCCCAGAATTGTGGGAGGAGACTCTTGGAGCCCTGTCAATCTCGCTGACCTAGTTAAGTCGTCTGGAAGAGGTCGGGGGGTTGAATAATGACCCAGTTCTTCCCCGTTTGAGAATAGCACTAAGAAGAGAGGGGAGAGATCCCAAGGAAAATCATTGATTACTCGTGATTGGAGTAACGCAATGACATGAGAGTTGCACACAGGTGAATCTTTAGTCAGGAGGCTAATTTTAGAGCCTTTAATCTGCGAAATTGACGCATATTTAATGGAGTGCGTAAGGACACAGGACTGTGGATGTTCGCGGCTGGGTTTGACGATGTTGCCAGGGATTCCCACTGAAACCGCGTCCCCACGCCATGGAGAAAGCAATTAATATTAATTAATTGGCCGATCGATCCTTCAGCACGCAGATAGTTCTGGGATCAGTGAAGAAAAAGGAACCCGATGAGCATTGTTTCGAGACCAGAATCATGCTGGGAGAGGAGTTGAGATAGCGCGGGAATTCTAGCTCTACTTTTTGTGTGAAACAAATATAAGGGAGTCGACCCTTGGCAGAGGTCAGTTTTTGAAGAGACTCGAGCGCGGAACGTATGTCGGTCCGGCTCAGGAAGGGACGCTCAAACAAAGACTTGAACATTTGAGTGTTAACCATTATATTCACCGCACATCGTAATGCACCAAGTGAGAAGATAATAATGCATAGTCAGGAAGTAATAAGAAGTACGGTAATCAACGAACTTTATTGTGTGAAATGTGTATTACCGAAGGCAAGGAAGGAGGCCCGGACTTCGACTGGGGAAGCCGTGCAGTAAAACTTTTAGAAAGCTTTTATTAAGGACAGTCGTGCTGCATGTGTAGTCAGCAGTACGAACAATGGTTTGTGTTCACATAGGAAGCACCGTGTGATATAAGTTGCAGAACTATTGAAAGTAATAATCTGTGTAAAAATTATGCACAGTGTTAAGCGCAGTGTATAATATATTGACTGGTTATACATGTCTTATTACGCTGGAATGCGCTGGGAGAAACTTTACGAAGCATTTGGTAATGTCTTAAGAATACCAAATAATAGTAACGCTCAGGACGGAAGTAAGCATATTTATGCAAAGCAGGAAGTTTACCGTAGGATTATTGATAGACTGTTGGTGAATTCCGGAGGCAGATGAACCAGACTTTCAATCAGGAGTTGGTAGGAGCACGGAAGATGCCGTAGATACCTGCGATTCTGATATTTTGCCAGGGAATTTCAACCAATGAAAAGTGTAAAAAGTGACGTGTGTTATGTATAAATCATATGTGAAATATCTTTTAAATTAATGGTATAATAAGTGTCATAAAGTGTCATGTGTTTTGGAAGCAATAGCTTCTTTATAGAAATGAAATGTGCCGTGAGGTTGGTGAAAGAAATGTATCATAAAATGTGTATATTCAAGATGCAAATGTCGCACTAAATCTGCAAATGGCAGGCGACCCGGAAGGATATAGGTGGTTGGAGCCACCATGATGAGCCTATATATGTGAGTACCCCACAAATTATGATTATGTAGAAGTATAGGCCACTGCATGTAATGTGATTTCAGAGTTATAAAGATGCCTGTAAGAATCAGTATTAGGAGATAGACCCTCCAGGTTTAATCATTATTGTGTTGATTTTAGTAGAGTTGAGATGTTATTTTACATCAGTGAGTGGATTAATCGTTACCACTATTAATAAATGGCAAATCAGTTATGTAAACGTAACGTAACGAACACGGTTGTTCGATTTTTAAGATGGTTAAGTTGTGTCGGATTATGGTAATTTATGTCAGTAAGAATAATAATAATAATAATGAATAATAAAAGGTATGAATGAATGCATCAGGTAAAATGTGGTAAGCAACAAATATTTACGCTAGTTGGAAGACTTATCGATCTAAGCAGTAAGATTATATAGTAAGATTACATTAAGGGATTGAGAAAAGAATTTAATATCAGAATATATTGTATTAATGGGAATATAATTATGCGAGGAAATGGGAGAGCTTTCTAGTGAATTGAATTTGCAGCTTGTGTAAAAGCTTATAGAGTAATTGATAGATTTCTCTTAATAATTATAGGACGAAGATCATAACATTAGGTCATGGAACCAGGTATTCTATTCGACGTATGAAATCTCGTATGCCGTGGGCATACTGGGATATGTGCTTTGTGCCAGAGTGTAATTAGTGTTTGGACCCTAACTCTGATGATGGATATGGAATGTTCCGGGTTCGAATCCTGTGATAGGTGAGAGGAGAACTTTGGACACCTCTGCACTCTATCTGATCGCCCGAGAACTTATTATTGAGTGATTCGGCTCTTGTGAAGCGAATCTTATGACGGCAGTATATGACTGACCGCAGCATTTATTAAGATACCGGTTATCCAGATAGACCAATGTTTTTATGAATCTCGTGCCTTCATGTTGAAATGGACCTATTGGTGCCAGTTATTATTATATCCTCAGGGTAGGAATAAATGTTAAGCTCATCCAGTACCTATTTGCATAATATTCAGTTTAAATCCATTGGGATATGTGTGTCACTGTGACCACGGTATTGTCTTTAAAAATCGTATTACTGCTTGGGGAGATGTCAGCCATGTGGCAGGAAGCGAGGGTTGAGGTACTGTTGGGACCTCACTCCACCCTATTGTATACAGGCCGCTCGGAAGGGGGGCTGAGCCGTCAAGCGAACCGTGAAAGAAAGTTTAACAAAGGGCAGGTTGTAGACCCTGTTAATGACATGAAATGAAACATTGTTATATTGAGTAATGAAGTCATGTGGTTTAAGAACACATTGGCAATTATAGATTACCCTGATGGTTCATGATTTTAGCAATCTAACGAATGGTTGGAAGTTGCACTTGTTACTGTCACTGACACCTTTTTCAGAAGTTGGTTACTAACGCCACAGGCTACGCTCGCAAGGGTAGCTTAATAATAATCATCCGACACAGCGATAACTAAAGTTTTTAAGATGAAATCACAACGGCATCCAGTGGAGCTATATAAATAGAGAGAAGTGTAGGGGTAGCTTTACAAAATTATGGAGTTGCACGTAGATTGTTGTGCAACACCTGAATAGGCTAATGCATGTAAAGCATTTGGTGGGAAGAGAAAGACCAAACACACACGGTACACATAATTGTCAAATTAAGACGAGGTTTAAGGAATAAGCAATCTTGTGAAAGTAAAGAAGTCACATTAGATGACAGAAGAATCAAAGTACAGTTTTGTTTATGAAGTTGTATGTGCATCAGCGCACTAGAGTGAATTGTAAAGTTAATATAAGGGTAAAGGTTTGTGTTATGATATGAGTTTATCATGATAATATTATGTTAATATTAGTGGATTGTGGAAGTAATTTTTGTTTGATTTTGTTTTATGTTTGTGGGGATTGTTTTATTTGTGTGAAGCCATGATTTTATTACTGAATTAAAATCTTTAGAATAGAGTTGTGCCTTATCATTGTAGAGTTGATACCTTTTAGCCTCAAATCCAAAATATGCAACTGCTCAATGGGGGAACGGTACACGCCCGAATCCTGACGCTAGCCGGAGGCGGAAGCATATTTTCCATGGAGATTACTCACATGGGTACACTATGTACTGACATCGTATTTAGCTCAATTGTTTACATAATAGATTCGTAGTTATCGGGAACTGTCTAAATATTTCGGGTGGTCGCCATGTTGTATTTTTATATATGTAGACCATAGAGTTATGTACCTGACATTGTTTTGTAGGTGTATTATTCAAACTTCGATCGCATGATTAGATTAGGGAAATCAGCTTTTGTCCGTGTGTGTGTGTGTGTGTGTGTGTGTGTGAGTATGTGTACCCTCCTAATAAAATCTGAACAGATGGAGCTATTTCAATGAGGCTCGGTATTATTTCGTGCGACCCCGACCGTGCCCTTCAAATTTTACGTCGGCAGTGCGAAATTATAAAATCAAGTTATTAGTTCTTGTGTCCTAATCATGCGATCGAAGTGAACGTTTGAATAATGAACCTAGGCAAAAATCGACATCTAATAGCACATAGCTTTATGGCCTACATATATAAGAATCCAACATGGCGACCAACCGAAATATTTAGACGGTTCTCAATATCTACTGATCTATGACAGCAATCGAGCTGAAATTGTTTATGTTGATAAAGGCTATGATGTAAATTCATCTATGGGACTTTCAATAATCTGGTGAGCACAAATCTAACATGGCGGCGACGCAAAATTTAATAAATAAAATTGACGTTCCTCGAGATGTAACCTCCGAGCCCAGTGAAACTTGGTACGGTAAATGCTTATAAATTTTTTTATCCACACACATCTAATTTATTTCAATTGTTTTCATAACCACAAGATGGCAGCTGTGCGAAATTTTAAAATCTCGTTTTTATATCTTGTGTCTTAATCATGTGATTGAAGTTTGAATAATACACCTACAGAACAATATAATGTGCATAACTCCATGGTATACATATATAAAAATACAACATGGTGACCATCCGAAATATTTAGACAGTTCTCGATAACTACGAATCTATTACAGAAATCCAACGAAAATTTGGTAAGTTGATAGAGGCAATTAACGTACAGTAAGTAGGATATATGAAAATAGGCTATTTAGCTCTTTACAGAACTACTTGTTAGATAGCTTTTAAGACCAGGTTTTTCAGATTTAAATATCTATTGGTGATGAAGAGCCCATTGAGGTTTGAAATATGTAAAAAACTGTAATTGTGTTGTGAATTTAAATATTGAGAGGCTGTTTTTAGCCTACTTTCGATTTTTGCAAAAAATGAAAGTAGACTTATGAGATCAACACAGGGCGAAAAAAGTGTGTCTGTCTGTGTGTGTGTATGTGTGTGTGTGAGTCTGTGTGTGTGTGTGTATGTGTGTGTGTGAGTCTGTGTGTGTGTGTGTGTGTGTGTGTGTCTGTGTGTGTGTGAGTGTGTGTACTCTGAATGTCTGTCCCCCCCCTATCAATTCGAACACGGTGAAACCGAATTGAACGAAATTTGGTACAGAGGTAGCACTAGTAAAGGACACCTCAGTGTCATACTTTATATCGCCGCCATCTTTACCAAAACAGAATGGCGGCCACTCAAATGTTCAAAACGTAAAATCAAATTACGGCTACACTAATCATCCAATCTCTACCAAATTCGGTGACAACATACCTTTATATAGGACGCGTCTTTCACCCAAAATTCAAGGTCATCGGCCATGCCATTTCAGGATGGCGGCCGTGTGAATTATGCAACCATTTTAATAAATAGCTTAAGACCCACCAATTCCGATTATCGAGCCTAGGGGGGTTTAAGCTATCCTGAAGGTCGTGATCCGTTATTTATTATAATTTAATATTATAATATTATACAGTATGAGTGGCTTAAAAGAGCTGAGCCGTTTGTGTCACACGACAAGATGGCAGCTGTCCTCATGTGCCTGTCTTATATTTCATTAGTTTTAGTATGTTGTATGTGATATACCGTACTGATACAATAATATAAACTTTGTATGAAATGATCTTTAATGAAGATGTACTGCAGTGAAGAAATCGTTTATTTAAAGTCATTATTTGCCAACAGTTTGTATCTAATATGTCAGTTAAGAACACCTGACGTCATGGATACGGTTAGCTCTGGGCTAGCATGTTAGTCTGACACGCAGTTGACTGGGGATCGAGTACTGCTACAGTTAGGTTTTTTTTTCTTGAATTCTTTTACAAATGATGTGCACGAGGTTTTTCCACAGATACTGAATAAAATGTCATTTAGCTCAAAGGAGAGGATAAAGTATACACTCGTATATTAATAAAATCACAGTCCCAGCATCGCACATAAACAGAAGCCATTAGGAAATGGAGAATAGAAGAACTAGATACACGTTGTCATTAACCACAGCCTTCTTAATGCCTCTGTACGGTGCTGTCCTCTTGTGGGTTATGTGGGTAATATTGTTCCAAACATAACGCTGTGTAAATGCCTGAGCTGGCCTCCTGGAGTATGGCAATTTTGTAATACTGGTAGTTCAACTATTAGCCACGATCGCGCTCCGAATACCTTTAAACACTGCCAGCTGGATCGCCTCCCTCTTGGCTACTTTAAACTGCCTACTCATTCAACACCCATAGAACACTGCCATCGTAGTACATTACGATGGCAGTGCATAGGCGTACAAGATAAAGATTAATTCACTGATAGGTCGCAGCACCACCTACTGTGATTGGGGCGGAAGATTCTTAATTTTGCAGGCTGGCTTAATATAGAGATTAACGGACGTGAATGCATTACAATAAGTTAGTAGTTTTGTTATTCAATCATCATAAAGTATATAATATTGATTTTGACACTTACTGGCGTATTATCAATATAAAAGAAAACAAACAATACATTGTGGTAGGGGTGATTGTGTTAGGGATGAGGACAAAGAGTCATAAAGATACCCATACATTTAGGAGAAAGTAGGCTATATGTTCTTTGCTGAACATCTTGTTATTATTGTTATTACTGCATGTCAATACGGCAACTACACATAATACAATATGGCTATCATATTTGCTTCTTGTGTGTGTATCATATAGAATAGGATATTTGGAACACAACAAAACCAATGTGAATAATAGCAAAACGTCTGTTTTTGTATTCTCTACATTGGACTTTATAAACCAGAGAAAATTCCTCAGGAGATACAAAATAGTGTCATGTCTGATGTTATTTCGTGAATATTTTTCTTGGGTATTTACTCGAATTGGTATAACTTTCTTAAATAAAATAAATCATGGTTGGAATGTCTTTAGAAATAATATTTACAGTCCTCCCTCCCACTGCCATTGGGTGAGCTACGAATGGCCGGAGGACGTGTGACCTGATACAATGTACAGGATTCAAAGGAACAATATTGTCGCATATGGTACTGTACGAGGATTCGCACTCACATAGTCAACAACATGAAACAGAAACATCTAGACATGGGACTTAGCAGTATCAAAACATTGATTGTCAAGCCTTTACTAGACCATAAGCTGCCAAGTTCCAATTCGAGGTGGCTGAAAGAACGAGACAATTCATGTCATAATCGGTATTATCATCATGTCATCCCAGATACGGCAAGAGAGTACGTTTTATCATGCTTATAAAATTTTTATCAATTTCGAGATTTCAAATATATTCTTCGCCAAGACATTTAAAATCTTTGCTAGAAGAGACGAGCATTAATCAACGGGTTTAGAGTACTAAATGATAGTGTTCATTATATACTAAAATAATCAATGTGGTGCTTGCCACGGTGGGTGAGTGGTTATAGTGTCGGACTACCAACCCCAAGATTGCAGGTTCGCCCCTGGCCATGGTAAGTGATTTTTGAAGGTGACAAAAATCACGATACTCATGTCATACGTTGTTGGCATGTTAAAGAACCCATTTGAATTCAGTAGACCGTGTTCAATGGCAAAATTAATCTCGGGATTTTCCGCCAACACAAAGTTCCTCCATTCTCTACTTGAAAGCGCTGTAGTGTCAAGGAGTTTAGATATCTAACCTCCTTGACTTTCATAGCGTTCAAAGGAACGACGAAATTCGACATGCAAGCTACCCTCTGGGTGTCAATTAACAAAGCTTGCACCAGGCACCCGAGGCCATACGATATTATTATTATTATTATTATTATTATTATTATTATTATCAATGTGGTTAACCCCACCTCGATATCTTCGCAGTGATTTGATTCAGTGTTGTATTCCCCTCTTATATTCATACATATGCGAGCATGCTTACCTCCCACTCGTTTAATCCTTTCGTGTGTGCTATTAAGTGCAATATTTTCTTTGTTAATGTGTACCTACATTCATCACTATGATGATAAGAGAAAGAATGGATCATAATTATTTAAAAAAAATGTATAGCTAACAGTGGAGTAAGAATGATGTGTGAGGATGTAAGGAAACACATTGTGAAAAGAATAATCAAATACTGGATTCGACTAAAAGTAGGTGGAGGGGGTGAATTACTAAAGGCATCGCATAACACCAGCACTAAATGAAGCATGAGAAAAGAGGGTACTGGGTGGGTGAGGTAAGAAATACAGGAATTACAGGAAAGACTTGGAATAGGGTAGGCTACTTTAGGGACAGTGATTTACGAATAGAGAAGGAAAGGGTGTACAAAAGTGTGTGCAGAAGGGTATATAATTGCAAGTACTTAGAGAAGAGTCGAGTTACAGGAGAACCTTAACAGAGTTTTGTGCAATATATGAGAATCAGGCCTGCAGATTTAACGAAAAGAGAAATGAGAGGGATAATTTGCCGGTTAATGATAAATGAATCGCAGCCAATGACCATAAGCTGGGCATTTTTGATTGAACGTCCGAGGGCTCCCAACAAGTTCAATTTAAAATAGTTCCAACTTTGGCTACCAGATGCTAGTGTAACTAACACTAGTGGCGAACGTTGGAACTTGCTGGTTAATGAGGGCGTATGAAACAAAGCATGCAGAGAAGTAGGAAATTGGGACCATAGCCTTTTATGTGAGAAGGTTTCCGCATGTTCGCAAACATATAGGAAACAATCGGCACGAGTGCAGGACACCTCCCAACACCGAATGTCCTACGAACTAACGTCCTATAGTGATTGTTTACGAGTTATACCTGCTTACGTTATCAGGTTGAATGGAAGAGATATAATATTTTAATTTTGGAATCAGTTTTTCATATCTATGACATATTCTTTGATTTACTGCTTCTCTCTGTGTGTGCAATGATTCCTGTTCTTTGCGGATCATTAACGAAACAAATGAAGACATGTTGGTGGACCCCACCGGGAGGAGCGTATTCACAGGCACAGTGCGGAGCAAAACGCGAAAACACCCTACAGTCCCTTGCTTTGAATATAGAGAGGTTTTTAAAAATGTGTGGCCATCTCTTTCTAGGTGCCAATATTTCCAATAAAACTATCTTGTAAACTACTGACTTACGGACGTGTTGTGATTCCATAGCTTAATGGATAGTATGTTTGGCTGCCAATGTGGAGGACTGGGTTCGATTTCCGTCCCTGACGAGAACTTCAATTTTGACTCGAGAGCGTTTGAATGCCTCGTGAGGCAGATCCGAGAAGACATTGGTTCAATTCCGACCTCAGCCATCCTAGAAGTGGTTTTCGGAGGTTTTCCAAATTCTACACTGGGTGAATGCCAGGATGGTACAGCCAAAACCGTGACCAATTATTTATCAGGTTTTTTTTCGCATGTCTCTATAATTGGGATTATAATCTGTTGACCTAATGGAAAGTTGCAATATCGATCGTTATTATTTATTTAGCGTATGATGAATATAATATTATATACAATATATACAGTACAACTACCATCTCAAGTTCATAACTAGAGTTCCATGTTTAAAGTTGAGAGCCAGAGAAGGGCTTCGCTTGAGACACAGTGTAGGCCTTCTATAGAGCCTCTTTATGCACGTCAAGGACACTCGAATGTAATGTGGTCCACCGTATTGAGGTGATGCCTTCCATCCCCATTTGAAGAGAGTGGCTCCACATCCATCTTGGCCGGTCCTAATACGGTTTGGCGTCCTCCACTGTCGTCTGGGAAGGGAAAATCCATCAGGGCACTTGTAGTGGTTCTTTATGTGATGATTTGGTAACGAGGATTGCAGATGCCATTGTTCTTTCCAGGCGTCCGATACATTAAAGGAGGTATCCTGTAGAATTGTTGCAGTATGCCAAGAAGGGTGTCTGGATTTCAGTCGTTTGTTTGGAGAAGCTGCTATATCAGAATGAATAGGAAGGTGAGGATTGTTTTCTATTTTCTTCCATAAGTTAAGCAGTGACTGTGATCTTCTTAGGGATGGAGGTGGTATGTGGCTTAGGATGGGAAGCCAGTGTGTGTTAGTAGGTCAGATGCACCCTGTAATGGTTCGCATTGCCTGGTTCAGCTGGGTGTCTACTAGTTAATAAGTCAACACTGAAAAATGGCCTCAAAGCTGTCTACATAACTTTACCTACCCCAATTACTTCCAACAAATTTAGAAACTTCCTGCATATATGTATGCATGTAAGAGGGGTGTATTGTTTTCAACTTCCGATGAACTGTAAAAAGATAACAGACTGACATACAAAACTGATTTTACTACTAAATGTTTGCTTGTTTTATTCTTAGGTCTCAACATAATCGCCAAAACGATTGACACATTTGTCGTATTGTTACACCAGCTTTCCAATGCCCTCGGCCAAATATTCTTCCGCCACTGAGGTGGGTGAAAATCATTCACGACCGCACCGTGCCAACATTACGATAGACTTTTTCAAAGAATTCAAATGTGAGTTTTGGACCATCTGCTGTTTAGTACAAACCAGCACTGAATGATTTTCACCTTTTTCGAGAATTGAAGGTATGCTTGGGCAGCAACGCCTCGCCAAAAAGGAAAAACTTCAGGAGACTCTCCAGACGTATCCACCTAAGTGGCGGCGGATTTTTTGTTGTTGCTGAGGACAGTTGATAGCTTGTGTAACGATACGACAAATGTTTCAATCGTTTTGGTGATTATGTTGAGACATAAGAATAAAACGAGGAAACATTCAGTTGTAAAATCGGTTTGGTAGGTCAATCTGTTATTTTTATACAGTCCATCGGAACTTGAGAAATAACAGCCCTCGTATGTTTGTATCATACTGTACCTACTAGATGAGTGTTTGGCCCATGTCTCATGCTATAGGCTACGTGACATACAGTAGACAATTTCCTGAGTTGTGCAAATAAGGTTTAGAACTTGAACCCTACCCTGCTGTCATGAAAGAGTAGGAGTCGTGTAACATCCTCTTAAACGTCGTCACGTCCTGCCTGCAGCCTGAGAGTAGAAAGTTTGTTGCTAAACATGTTGGACTAAAGTTTGTGACACTCTATCGACACTCGACAGCCTCAGCGCCATATGTACCGCTCTCCCCTGCATTATACAAGTGATTTACATCTCTCAACATGAGGGGTTTGAGAATCCTGATAAGTGTACAGCTGTCAAGGGGAACAGTGGTCTCCGGGTACGTATTGAGACTACGGTTCCAAACGTCCTGTTTTCAATTGTCGGCTCTACAAACATTGTTGTTGTTGTTGTTGTTTGATTTGAGGGGTTCAGACATCGTGGCCATTTATCTCCGAGTAAATGGATGAGTGTGTCTGGTAACCTTTGTTATTGTGATAGCTATATTAATAATAATAATAATAATAATAATAATAATAATAAGCATTACCCGTCGCGGCTTTGCACGCGAATATTCCAGTTGTAAAGAGTACACTTAGGAAAATCTCAATCATGAATGGTATGACTGATTTATCCTTGGTATGAATAATCAGACTTTACCAATTCAGCTACTGGTGCAGTGATTAGGGGTTTGTCATTCCTTCATATGTATATCAGAGAGAAGTTAGTGTTCTGGGATTATCACAGACACTGTTAATTTAAGGGCCTTTAAATGTGGTTTCCGGAGACCCTTTATAGTCGGGTGAAAAAGACCTTTCGTACCACACTCACACGTGGAAATTACGTGAAAAAATTCTAGAGTGCCCCTTGAGCCCCTTAAGCGCATTATACTGTATGTATTGATGAATTGTACAGCTTAATTTGGTTCAGTGGTAGTCTTATAACCGTCTGGAAACTTGGAATTGGAATTGCATTGCGTCTTACAGAAATAGATTGACCTGTGAGATTCTGTTACCATGGTTACCGTGTTGCATTCTTTCATTATTTCATTGAAGCGGCTTCGGTGGCGTAGTCGGTAGCATGCTGAACTGCTGTGCCCAAGATAGCGGGTTCAAACCCGGCCAAAGTCATCGGATTTTTTAAGAGCGTTAAAAATCCTTCAGTATGCCTTCCTTCGGAAGGGAAGTAAAGCCTGCGGTCCCATGTCATAGATTTATGGCATGTAAAAGATCCTTTCACAGACTAAACTTGTGTAAAGCAAAATTGTTAGGTTAGATTTCGTCAGAACGCTCTATCGAAGTTCCAACCTTCACCACTAGGTATAATTGATATCTGGTGGCGACAGTTGGAACTACTTGAAATTGAACGGAACTTGTAGCTCACCCTTTAGGGTGTCCGCTGGAAGCAGCTACAGACTCAGGCGAGCCGAACATGTCCTCGGACACTCCCGGCACTAAAAGCCATACGATAAATAAATAAATAAATAAATAAGTAAATAAATAAATAAATAAATGAATAAATTCATTGTAAATATACATATTTTAAGGTATTTATTTAATTGTGAGGCATTTAAAGAGTAAGTGAGTGCGTTTCGCTTACGCATTGGGTTATGCTGAACCTGTAGGTACCCCATGTGTGTAGGTTGGTGTTAATGGGACCTTATTTTCGGTACAAACTGGATTGGGACCTTAGCAGAATAATATAGGGAGGGATGTTAGCGGTTCTACACGTACTGTGAAATAATTACGGATGTTGTTACGAAACGACGTCTAGCATTTTATGGACACGTCTACAGGATGCATCCTACCAGGTTGACCAACCAGCTCCTCGGTTACTAGCTAAAGCGGAAGACCAAGTCACCATGGTTGTGGGAATTGAGCAAAGATCTGCAAGAACTTGGAGGGACGGAAAGAGACTTAAAAGACCGGGCATCTCTCAGGAAGATGCTTCAGCAATTGAGGTTCCAGGACAAACCGCCAAGAAAGAAAACAGGTGCCCTCTGGACCAAGGAGAGGAGGGAACAACACAGCCAGAGGATGCGTAACTACTAGGCAAACATCAAAGCCCACTCCAAATGTAACAGATGAATGTCGTGGTACTTAGATGGCCTATAGCTATACGAAAATAGAAGAAGAATGTTAGAGGTTTTACGTTCCTTTTAACTGCTACTGTTTTTAGAGTCGCTGGGGTCCCAGGATTTTGCCCCGAAGGGGATCTTAAACGAGCCAGTAAATCTACTGACACGGCTGGCTCGCATCTTCAAACCCTCTGCACCAGGATTCGATCCTGCAACCTTGTCCACAACAGGCGAGTACGTTACCGCTGAGCCACGCAGCTAGTATCTGTATTGTGTGTTTATTTGTAATTCAGGAGAGGATTGGGAACGAGGTGGCGGCGACCTTAAGTTAGGAACCATTCCGGCATTAGCCGGGAGTAGAAGGGCTTTCTCTATCGTAACTGCCTTTCATGACTCTACTTCTTTCCGAATCTCTGAGTCCTAATACTTCGGGAGTTCAGGGCATTTATATCATAGTTTTTCCTTTTTTCAAGTGGATATATTTTTGGGCTGGGATTCAAATGAAACTTTGTGTGATGCAATTTTTGTTATACACAAGTAAGTGTGGCGGTTTACCGCGCACCTTGCTCCTTAGTGGGCGCGCGCAGATACTACCCGTATTTCATTGCTGCCTATCCAACGCAACGATCATCTGTACAGTATAATATAATACTTCGATAGTTTATCTTGTTCTGGATTTGTACTTGTCCCCGCAACTTCAATGCAAAGAAAAATACCTTTGTTTGTCAACAAAGTTATAATCAAACTGGTTTACAGACCTATCCACATGCAAACTGGGAGAGGTGTAAACACGTGCTCGCCTGTAATATAATCTTGTTAGAAAGGTTAACAAGTATTCATCGTCTAGAGCTGAAAATATATAATTATTTCTTTCTGTACTTTTCCTGGGGCATGGTGGCGCAGTGGTCAAACTCTTTGCCTCTCACCCTGGCGGACCGGGTTTCATTTCCGGTCAATGCATGCGAGATTTTCGTAGTGAAATGCCATGGCCTGAGGTTCGGATCCCACGTAAAAAAGAGGTCCCATGGATCGTGAACCCGAGCTTCCTTTTTGTCCTTTTCCTCCTCTAGTGACAGGCTGCGTGGCTCAACGGTAACGTTCTCACCTGTTGTGCTCAAGGTTGAAGGATCGAATCCTGGCACAGTCAGTTGGCATTTCAGTGTGATTAAATGTGAGGGAGCCGTGTCAATAGATTTATTGGCACGTAAAATATCCCCTTTGGGGAAGAGTTCCGGCACCCTGCCGTCTCTAGAAACGCAGTAGTTAAAATAAATCTCTTCTATTATACTCGTATATGTTAATTGTAAGGCAGGAGTTAATTTTAGTTCTAGTTTTAAATTTATCATCATTTTCCATTGTCATATAAACCTTTAGGAGATGATAACCTTGATTTTAGGCCCCTGAAATCAACAATTTTCATTATCAGAACAGGTGAAAGGTAGTGAGACTGCCTCTAATAGTCCTCACAGCAATTTCCTATGCTTACGGGTATGGAATAGATACGATTAGGACTTAAACCGAGATCTGACCGTCAACGCTGTGTCATACTGTACAACAAGTTGGAAAAATACCTAAATCTACTTCCTCCGACGTCCTCAGAGACAAGTGAAGGAAGCAATGTGAGCATCATATGCTGTTTGCTTCTCTGAAGCTAGTCCCTGGAGATGGTGGACCAACGTATGCAAATAGAAGGACTGGCCTGTTTGTTGGGATATACAGCTGACGCACGCACGGTCGGTCCAGCACACTGCACGCCCATCCCAGAGCGTCAGCGTCGTAGGCGGGACAAGTCGTCACTAACACACGACCATTGTACCCCCTCTCCTCCCCCTTACACACATCACAGTGGCTTGTAGATACAAGACGTAATTTCATATTTCGTTTGAAAATAATAATTCTCTGTGTGAATACACAGCATATTTAGTCATGGAAGAAAATAATGATTTGCTGGTCAACTTTCATGTAATCGTTGCTTTATTGCAACAGTAGCGCTGAAGTCCATGGGGCAAGGATATCTCAGGACTCAATAGAACGGTAGACACGTGGCTTTAAACATCCACTATCGGCTGTCCTCAAAATAGCGTTGTTATTATTAATATTATCAAAATAGCCTTTCTTGCTTACCGATTTTCAGCTAGAGGCAAATGCGGGGGAAAAATTAGTATGCTCGTTTTCTTGTGTTCTATTTTTCATTTAGGGGATTAGATATGGCGGTCATTTTAGGCCTGCAAACAGAGTGTGTATTCAACTAGTCTAAAAAATTGTGTTAATGTGGTGTACATTTGTCAATGACGCTAGGTGTAGGAAGGAGGTGGACACAGCCATAACTAAGGTACCATCCTAATTTGGAAACAACCTCCAGGATAGATGAGCTGGCAATCAATCCTACCACTTAGTTTTGCCTCAACCACGTTCCAACCCTCAGACCAGAGTTGCATTTCTTAGTAAAACCAGGAATCAAGCCTACGACCTTTGGTACTGGAGTATCAATTCCGCACCCCGTAACCACAGAAGTTTGATTATGTATATTTTTCTCTCTATTTAACTAACCCAAGCAAACGACTGTACCAAGGATTATTCGTGGTTCTACATAGCTTTACATTTTCAAATGTACTGTTTTCGTTATGTCGGAAAGCAGAAATAAATATTCAATACATTTCTTCTAATCGTAAGCTGTCTTACTCATAATCCTTATTTTTCAACATATCCGACAATGTTCATTTACCAATTAATTTAATACAATTGAGAGAAATAAATTACTGCCAAACTTTCTCGTAACACAGTTTCTATTTCGACATGAAAAAGATCAATCTTAACTTGAGCGATTCAAAATCAAAATTATACAGGAATATTTTATGATGTTGAGGATCTCTTCAGACAGTGGATTATCTATAAGGTGCGTTCAAAAAGTATCGAGCCGGAGGCTGAAATGCGGAAACCGGTGACTACATCGGCTAATCGTGGCGTGTGTAATGAGGTGTGGTTCCGACCAGAGCGTGGAAGGTCACAGCCCATCGCTATAGGGCGCGCGTGCACGTCACGTCACGATGCATCAATCGTCCAACGCTGCCAGTCTCATTGCTAACAGTGACATGGAGGCGTCAACCGAAGAGCAAAGAGGTGTTGTTCGGTTTCTGACAGAGGAGGGAGTAGGGGGAACGGGCATTCATTGCCGAATGTCACAAGTGTACGGCGAACACTGCATGTCCCTTGGAAGGGTCAAGGTGTGGCACAATCGCTTCAGGGAAGGACGGGTGTCGTTAGCCGATGCTGCCCGGTCTGGACACCCCCCTGCATTACCAATGACAACGTCCAGCTGGTTGATGCTCTCATTACCCAGGACCGCCGAGTGGCAGTGAACGTCATAGCCGCTGTAGTCGCTCCACGACAATGCACGACCTCATATGGCCAACACAGTTGCGGCACTCCAGCAGAAATTCAATGGGAGGTTCTCGGTCACCCTCCATACAGTCTAGACCTCTCTCCCTGTGATTACGCCATGTTTGGTCCCCTGAAAAGGGCTCTGCGGGGCCAACGATTCACCTCGGACGCCGAGATCCAGCTGTACGTGCGAAACTGGTTCACATCGCAGCCCAGGGAATTTTATGAGACAGCCATTCACCGCCTCGTGTCACAGTGGGACAAGTGCCTCAACATCCAGGGCCAATACTTCTAACATACAGGTACTGGTTTCTGTAATTATGCCTCCGGCTCGTTACTTCTTGGACGCACCTTATAATATTACCCTACGTCGAGTTTGGAGGGAAAGGGTTATATTTGAGTGTCCCCTGCACAACTAAATTTGAGTTTTTAAAACCATTGTATTATATTTTCAAGAAACCATGTTGTTATTTACAATTGCTAACATTCATTCAACAAATCATAATTTCCTAGTCTGTGATTCTAAACTTAAGTCCTAATGTATTTTCGTAAAATAAGTTTCCGAGTTGCTTTGGATATTGAATAATAATAAAGTGTAACCGATCTAAATATCAAATTGAGCAATTACCATTACAACTACAATTATTTCAATTTCATTTTATAATAGTACTGAACTCGAATTTATTAGAGTCAGTAGAATTGCACCAAGCAAGTGTCGAGCTGTGACGCGTGACAATTTTACGTATGCATTTGAAGTCACTGCATGAGTTACTTTTCTCAGAAAGTAGCATTCTGTTCTGTATAATAAAGCTCGTTACGTGACCGTGTGAGAGAGAGGGGAATAGACGGCCCAAATCTCCTTTTGACCGCAGATAACAATGAAATTATTTATACGTCTGAAAGAATAAATTATCATTATAATTGTACAATAAGCCTCAAGGCTGCAGTACATCCGGAGCTTAGCTGATGGGCCCTTGGTATATAAAAATAATTATTATTTGAAATGATTATTATAGACAATTATCACACATCAGAAGACAGAAAATAAGAAATTAATTTTTTCTGTCGGAACAAAATTTAATATTAATCGCCGATATAGAAGATATTAACATAATACTGATATTACGAATAGGAGAAAGGCTAGCGACGACATTTTTAGCGCGAGTTCAGACCAGAAGGCCGCAGTGGGAGAGGAAGCAGGAGCACTCTTCAATATTGTTTGGTCGAGGTAAGACGTCTCCGAGATACATTTCTACTGAAGATTGACTAGTTTTATCAGCGAAAGGTGATAGAGAGTTTGACCGGAGGAGATTGAGGAGGTTGAGCTCCCGTGAAACATTATACTGCAGAATATAACAGAAAAGACTTCGAATAACTGCAACTCTATTAAGCAGTTTATTTTAACGCAAATAGCGCAGCAATATATATAAAGAACATTACTACAAGCTACTGAAACACAACGTCATATATACAATTACGACAGTATTGATATACAACGAAGACTTTGATATACAATTCAGATATCATTGATATACAACTACGGTATTACGGAAATACGATAAATATACTTCAGCTATAATACTTCAGAAGTAGTCAACATGATTTTTCAAGGCAGTCAGAGGGGAAATAGTCACTGCAATCATTCGTTTGAGAGTATAAAGATGCACTAAACACCATGATGGAGAGTTAGTCTACACTGATATGTGTGAGATCCAGAGTGAACCATAGCAACCATGGATCTAAACAGGAATAGCATCTGCAGCACACAGAATTCACTGACAATGCTACCGAAGCATAAGATTCCTTTACCAATATGGAATTCTTATAACAAGCATTCTACAACCAATTATTTCCATCATACACTACCAGAGAGCGGACGATTGAAGAGACATTCGACTAGGTCATCTGACCACGAACCGTGCGCGAATCCAAGCCGTGTCAGGCTGAGAAGAAAGAAGTTAGGCGCAATGATGTGCAGTCCACTCATACGAGCCACCGTGAGACGAGGAGGCAGTCGATCAGATGTGCACGCAAGACACCGTTATGCAGGCAGGAGCGCGCACATGGATGGAATGTCGCCACGCTTAATTGGAATGCAGGCACGAGCCAGGAGGAATGCATCTGCATTTCATCGCTACAACAACGCAGGTTATGTCAAATTCAACGCAGATCAAGGTAGACAAGTGCTTTGTTATATATATAGTAGTTATCCATGTTTTGAGGGAATTCAGTGCTGACCAAATATTTTTGTTAGATGTTTATTCATAACCCATGGTGTTATGTTGCTATTTTCGTGTAAATTCACAGTAAATTCGTATACGTCAACGAGTTTCGTTTTTGACGTTATAGATCCTTCATTTTAAGGATTTCTTGTTTATAAATTAGATTTTCATGTCAGAAACTTACGATTTTGGATAGATCCGCTTTATATAGAGTGAAATGTTTCGTTTAAAATGCTTCTTTTGAAATGCTTCGTTTAAAATGTTTCATTTGGAATGTTTCGTAAACATTTCATACACAAACGTTTCGTTCAAACGCTTTGTCATTATAATTTGTTCAATAAGCGTTAATCTATATGTATTGTCATATATGCTTCGATAAAATTGTTAATAACAATTTTTCAAGTTCGTCATTGACAACTGTGTTTTAGTCAAGTTTGTCATAATTAAGAATGGTATAATTCACATTATTGTTGAATATACTGTGAAACCACACAAATGTCGAGAATGTTTTGAAAACATTAGGCAAACATTGTAAAACCATTTTATGAGAATTAGATCATTATTAAGCTCATGATAATATTGTCAAGAGAAATTTGAGATAGAAACTCAATGAAAATTCTTGAATTAGACCTTGTGATAGTCAAGTTTTTGAAATAAAAACAAGAAGAGATTGTACATCAACCTATAGTCTAAAAGAAGCTAGGAGTGTTTAATATGAATTTATAATTCTGTTTTATTTGAGAAAAGAAAGAGAGGATATGTTAGTATTTTTATTACACTGCAAAGACATGCAGATTGTAGACTCAGAAAGTATATGTTATTGAAACAAAGTTGATGTTTGGATTTAAAGAAAATACGAGCGAATATTTGGAAGTACAGGATGTATAATTAGCTGTACAGAGTTAATTAATGTTTGGGAAGTGGAACAAGTAGAGGAATAATATTGCACGATGTATGTATAAGCGATAGACGAGATGTGAAGTTGTTACTTGAAAGGTACTACACACAGTGGTGTGTATTGAATAAAGTAACTGATTCTCTTACACTGGGAGAGTGTATTTGAAATGGTAATTAGGATTTTGATATTCCGCGCAACGACGTTATATGAAAGACATGTATTAGAAAAAAGTATGCGTATTTGAGACGCACAGTTAAGCTTGTTCACATTAAATGGAAGTATAAAGTTATTGCTCCAAGGCAAAGTGATGTACAGTGTGTCAGAGAAGTTATTAATATTTTTGAATGTTTAGATATTTAGGTGAGGAACTGTAATTAACTTTATCGTTCGTTACGATAGTTCACATTGATATGACAGTTTTTTTTAGCGTATGGCTTTTAGTGCCGGGAGTGTCCGAGGACATGTTCGGCTCGCCAGTTTTGTAGCTGCTTCGAGACGGACACCCAATGGGTGAGCTACAAGTACCGTTGGGGAGGAAAGTTGGAAGGGAGGGTCGAGGAGTTGGAAGGTAGCGGCTGTGGCCTATAGTTAGGGACCAATCCCGGCATTTGCCTGGAAGGAAGATGGGAAACCACAGAAGACCATCTTCAAGGTTGCCGGTGGGGGGATTCGAACCTCCTCGCCTCCCGGATGTGAGCGACTGCCAACAGTCATGCCGCAACGACCTCGGCTAACTCACCCGGTTATGACAGAATATTTTATGCTCACAAACCCAATAGGTATTTTGTGATTGTAGGAAAGATAGATAAAGCGTAGATGAGGAGAGGATCTGTAAAATCTGAAGCAGATTATAGAGATATATCGTGCTGGTTGCGATTTGTAATTAATGTAAATACTTTTAAAAATTCCTATTTATTTAAATTAAGTAAATTTAGATTTGTAACAGTAGTTCAAGACAAAGGCACGTTATGTATTAAATAGGGGAAGTTTTGTAGAGAGTTACGTTCAACATTTTAATTATTTCAGGTGAGTTAACTAGAACCACACGATGTATAAAAAGTTTTAGCAACTTAAATCGTAGAAATGTAAACGTGTTGTACAATTTCGATGTACAGATTTTGTATGGAGAAGAGAGCTCAGTAGAGTAATAGATAACTCACAAACCATTATAATTTAATAGACAGAGGTCTATATTACATATTATATTATTTTATGTCGAGTTAGACACTTTATTGTTTTTATTGTGATGCAATGGACACATTGTTGTACTGTTCATTTTGAATAAATCACAACAAGCAATGGTTAGTCTGCTTGTCACCTTTTATAATAACTGACCGACTTCTCATTTAATGATCGACACAGAAAAGTACTACTAGTTAGATGCTGGCACTCTGATATGATTTTAATACCGTTCACCCCTGAGATCCAATTTTCTCGTACTACCGATTTTTAGCCTACTTTTCACATTTTGCAAAAATGAGGAAAAAGTAGTCTTATGAGATCGGGCAAATGTGTGTCTGTCTGTCTGTCTGTGTGTGTGTCCCCCCTATCCACTCCTAAACGGCTGGAGCAATCAAAACAAAATTTGGTAGGAGTAAAGGTCTATACCCGAATATCTCACGGCCATATTTGTAAATGATGTCAGTGCTACCAACTGCTAAAAAATCGCAATTGAAATTTGAGCTCCATGTTGGATATCTTGGAAGGTATGAATGGGAGCTATTTCAAAATTGGCATACGTATAGATAATAATATTGCAGTTTAATTTCCAGGAGGCCATACATCGCTGTGTTGCCAAAATGATTATAAGCCTGCTGATTGGTCCAATTTTAAATGCACATAACTTCTAGACTATCAATTGGAATTCAACCAAATTTCGTATGTTGTATGCATACATAACCAGATATGACTGAGCGTATTCTTAAGACCCACCAGGGCTGCCAACTGTTAATAAATGCTCCTAATTTATTTTATCCAAATACCAATATATCAGAAAGTATGCAAGCCAATAGCTCTAAACTTTGCACACGTATATTACCTGGCATTCTAGATGCATTTGGACTAACTAATATACGTCAGTGCTGCCAACATGATTCTAAGCCTGCTGATATGTCCAATTTTAAAATGCATGTAACTTCTATACTAACTAATGGATTTCATTAAAAATGGCACAACAATAGATCATATTATTTTAGATTATTTCTGACCAATACATGCATGACATTGTTGCCATCATGATTTTACGCACGCTGTTAGATCCAATGTTTAACTGCATGTAACGTCCATGCTATTCATTGGACTTCAACCAAATTTTGTATTCTGTACCTTAAGAGATGGAACTAAGAATATATTCAGTCATCAGGGCTGCCAACTGTAGTGCTATATTAGGCTACATTATGCAAAGTATACAGTATTTCGAAATAATTAGAAATTTCGATATTAGCAACTTAATTTCTTCATTATTCTAGATAGGTTCATATACTGTAGAATAATCATTGGCATGAAAAGTAGGCTCTTTAGTTCGTCACGGAACTTCTTGTTTATTTTTAGCCTACTTTCGATTTTTGCAAAAAATGAAAGTAGACTTATGAGATCAACACAGGGCGAAAAAAGTGTGTCTGTCTGTGTGTGTGTGTATGTGTGTGTGTGAGTCTCTGTGTGTGTGTGTATGTGTGTGTGTGTATGTGTGTGTGTGAGTCTGTGTGTGTGTGTGTGTCTGTGTGTGTGTGAGTGTGTGTACTCTGAATGTCTGTCCCCCCCTATCAATTCGAACACGGTGAATGCGAATAGAACGAAATTTGGTACAAAGGTAGCACTAGCAAAGGACACCTCAGTGTCATGTTTTATATCGCCGCCATCTTGACGGAAACGTAATGGCGGCCCCACAAATGTTCAAAGCTTAAATCAAATTACGACTAACCTTATCATCCGATTTCTACCAAATTTTGCAACAACATACCCTTATGGGGAGACCATCCTTCGACCAAACCAATAGGCCATCAGCGTAATAGTTTGCGGATGGCGGCCATCTTTGTGTGAAAATCGATTCCCCTTATTAATTCAAACACGGTGCAACCGAATGGAACGAAATTTGCTACAGAGGTAGTACTAACAAAAGGCACCTCAGTGTCATGTTTTATATCGCCGCCATATTGACGGAAAAGTAATGGCGGCCACACAAATGTTCAAAGATTAAATCAAATTATGACTAACCTAATCATCCGATCTCTACCAAATTTTGCAACAACATACCTTTATGGGGGGAGCATCCTCTGACCAAATTAATAGGTCATCAGCGTAATAGTTTGCGGATGGCGGCCATCTTTGTGTGAAAATCGATTCCCCCTATTAATTCGAACACGGTGCAACCGAATGGAACGGAATTTGGTACAGAGGTAGTACTAACAAAAGGCACCTCAGTGTCATGTTTTATATCGCCGCCATCTTGACGGAAACGTAATGGCGGCCACACAAATGTTCAAAGCTTAAATCAAATTACGATTAACCTATTCATCCGATCTCTACCAAATTTTGCAACAATATACCTTTATAGAGGAAGCATCCTTTGACCAAATGACTAGGTCATTAGCCTAATAGTTTGCGGATGGCGGCCATCTTTGTGTGAAAATCAATTCCCCCTATTAATTCAAACACGGTGAAACCGAATGGAACGAAATTTGGTACAGAGGTAGCACTAGCAAAGGGCATCTCAGTGTCATGTTTTATATTGCCGCCATTTTGACAGAAACGTAATGGCAGCCACACAAATGTACAAAGCTTAAGTTAAATTACGACTAACATAACCATCCGATCTCTACCAAACTTTGCAACAACATTCCTTTATGGAGGGAGCATCGTTTGACCAATCTAATAGGTTATTAGCCTAATAGTTTGCGGGTGGCGGCCATCTTTATGTCAAAATTGATTCCCCCTATTAATTCGAACACGGTGGAACCGAATGGAACAAAATTTGGTACAGAGGTAGCACTAGCAAAGTGCACCTCAGTTTCATGTTTTATATCGCCGCCATCTTGACTGAATCGTAATGGCGGCAAGACGAATGTTCAAAGCTTAAATCAAATTACGATTAACCTAATCATCCGATCTCTACCAAATTTTGCAACTACATACCTTTATGGAGGGAGCATCCTTTGACCAATCTAGTAGGTCATTCGCCTAATAGTTTGCGGATGGCTGCCATCTTTGTGTCAAAATCGATTCCCCCTATTAATTCAAACACGGTGAAACCGAATGGAACGAAATTTGGTACAGAGATAGCACTAGCGAAGGGCATCTCAGTGTCATGATTTATATCGCCGCCATATTGATAGAAACGTAATGGCGGCCACACAAATGTTTAAAGCTTAAATCAAATTACGACTAACATAACCATCCGATCTCTACCAAACTTTGCAACAACATACCTTTTTGGAGGGAGCATCCTTTGACCAATCTAATAGATCATTAGCCTAATAGTTTGCGGATGGCGGCCATCTTTATGTCAAAATTGATTCCCCCTATTAATTCGAACACGGTGGAACCGAATGAACGAAATTTGGTACAGAGGTAGCACTAGCAAAGGGCACCTCAGTGTCATGTTTTATATCGCCGCCATCTTGACGGAAACGCAATCGCGGCCACCCAAATGTTAAACGCTTAAATGTAATTACTACCAACCTAATAATCTAGTCTCTACCAAATTTTGCAACACCATATCTTTATGTGGGAAACATATTCAGACCAAACTGCAAGAACATCAGCCCAATAGTTTGCAGATGTTGGCCAAGTATGTGTGCAAATCGATTCCCCCTATCAATTCAAACACGGTGAAACCGAATTGAACGAAATTTGGTACTGAGGTAGCACTAGCAAAGGGCACCTCGTATTCATGTTTAATATCCCTATAGCACGTTGTATTTCAACAAGCTACTACTACCAACATTCAATCATACTCCTTGAAAAGGACAAAGAGTTATAAGAATACCCATGCATTTAGGAGAAAGTAGGCTATATGTTCTTTACTGAACATCTTGTTTGCTTTCGTATGTAACTAGTTAGCAGTACTCTCTTGTGTCATGTATGTGTCGAGGATTCCCTAGTCGTTCGCCTAGTAGGGAATTGTGGATGTATTTGGCTGGATATCTACGTCCCTGCAATCCTTTCCATTTCAGCGGACAATAGCTGGAGACTTTGAGGAATTCGGGCGCAGTACGATGTTTTCGTCAGAATCAAAATCATTAGAATTGCATTGTACTGTACAGAGCGACGGTTAAATTTACTTATGAGTTTAGCAAGCCAGTTGTTGCAAGTTGTTTGTCACAGTCATACAAGGAAGTACCAAGTTATCACTGATGGCGTAGTCTGATGCCTTAGGGTCGCCTTCCTCCTTTTTCACTGGCGGAAACATACCTGGACAATATCATTGCCATTTGTAGCTCTTCAGTCGGTCTATATGATTGTGCCCAATGAAATATCTAAATACTCTCCTGGAAAAAATACATGTATTAGTTAATTATCACAATTAAATGGGGCAATTTAGGATTACACGATTCAGAACAATTAATATATGCAATTTTTTCCAGGAGAGTATTTACGTATTTGTATCTTGTAACCCTCCCATCATTGGGCACAATCGTGAGCTACAAATGACATTTTTTTACAGGCACCCTGAAAGAATGGCGTCAAATCTGTACATGGACTATATGTCTCAATCTTAGGCAGCATTTTCGTCGTGGATCAACTGGTGAGTGTGGCTGAGAATATTTAGGCCCCGAAGGCGAGCTATTGGTTTCTCATGTGGTCTTGTGTCAAATACGAGCGCTGGGGGAAAATTCCTCCTTTATTGATACTGAAAGAACTGGAACTCCAATTAACCAATTAACTAAATAACGTGTATGCATTGACTCTTTGATTGACAGATTAATTAGGCCAAAAGAAACTGAAAATTGTTATTTCAGGTGATAGGCATTAGCAGGAATGAGTTGAGGCACACACTCATGCCATAAAATGATATATTTGCAGTGATTGGCCATGACATGAATAAATAAATAAATAAATATTTCGTTGTTAAAAACAGAGATGATGACAAGTGATCAGAAATACACTAAGAAAATGATAAAAGCAAATTATGGGAGCATCAGGGTCACTGACCGATTTAAATATCTTGGAGAAATAATTAGTAGCAATGGGACGGATAAATTGGCAATCGAGAACAAAAAAGGGAAATTGGAAAGATTAAATTTTTGTACAAAAAATATATACAATAAAAAGAACCTGTCTATCAATGCAAAATTACGACATTTTAATGCTGTTGTTAGACCAGTCATCTTGTACGGCATGGAAACTACAAATATAACCGGAATGGAGAAGTTGCTCAAGATAGAAAGAAGAATTTTAAGAAGGATTTATGGTCCTAGGAAAACACAGGAAGGTTATAGACTGAGATCGAATGCAGAAATGTATAGTAAAATCGACAACCTTGAAGTGATTATCAGAAAACGGCGACTTCAGTTCTACGGACATATGGTTCGCATGGATTGCTCAAGGTTAAACAAACAAATTTTTGATAAAATCTGGAACTATAAAGGACAAGGAGGCTATGTAAAACAAATGAAAGAAGAACTTCAAAAATTCAAAATTACTGAAGAAGATTGTCTAAATCGAATAGAGTACAGAAAAAAAAAATTTGGTCTCAAAATTCTTGTCGGGGAGAAGAAAAATCTCAACAGAGGAGAATGGACTGCTGAAAGAAGAGCTACACAGTCGACCAGGATGAAAGACTTCTGGAAGAGAAAGAAGGAAACTAGACCTATAAAGAAGTGATATTTGCGTGGTCCTTGTTGGCCTGTCCACGGTGTATATATATATATATATATATATATATATATATATAAAGTAAATTAAAAAACCCTCACCAACACCGAGGAAGATTGAATCATGAATTAGTTTGATGATGAATACTTGCTGGCTTCGTTGGCTCCGTAGTTAAGGGGCTTGCGACAACACGGTCGTGTAGCCCCGTGTACTTCCGGAGTGTGTAGAATCTGTCTGATAACCGGTGTTAATTGTGATGGCTGTATTAGTGTGTGTTATCTGTGATTCAGGTAAGGACTGCAGCAGTTCCTACTTTTGCTACCAAATGCTACCATCCTTGACACCTAGCTATCAACTTGACTAATAGATGCCATCGCAACCAACGTTGGTACTAATAGAGCGTTATCAAATGTAACTACAAATTTTAGCTTCACATATTTAAGTGTAGTTAGTGGAAGGTTCGTTTACTTGCCATAAATCTATGACATGGGCTTGCCGGCTTTACTTCCCCTCCAAAGGAAGGCATACTGAGGGATTTTAATGGTCTTAAAAATCCGACGATTTCTGCCGGGTTTGGCCCCGCGATCTTGGGCATAGAAGCTCACCATGCTACCAACTATGACACTGAAGCCGACAAACCATATGGAAGGCCTAGATACCGAATACTTGTTGCCATGGTAACTAACTGTCGGACATTTGTCCACGCTTTATTACAGATGGACTCCAACCAAAATGCTGTCCGTGTTAATACGAAAGAAAGAATGAAAGAAAGGAAGAAAGAAAAAATACTTGTAATTAGAGTAATTTGGTGTTTTAAAAATTGAATATCTTGAAATAATATAACAAATAATATGACTAAAATTTTATAATGTTTCCTTTCTCTTCCCCAGAATCTTTTGCAAGAAGTTGGCGCCTATGGATGGGTGCCATAACGTATACTTTTATACGAGGAGAATGAAAGGGAACTGAACTCATCGGCCTCATAGAAAATTCGCATTGTTAACTCTACACATAGAAAACCGAAGAGCTCACAGGATCTATTTTACACGCATCAACTTGTTTCTGACAGTGCATTAGGGCTGTGAATCAGATGGAATTCTGTGTGTGTGTTGGCTGGCTGAACAGATAGCATGTATTGGCACTCTTCCATTGGGACGAACAAAAAGAATGTGAATGCAAACTCCACTCCATTCCCATGTAAGTACACAGAGTCACTATTTCTGGCGAGAGAAAACATTGTGATGTTATAAAATGAATATATCAGATAGTCAGGGCACAATTCATGGAGTATAAACGTTCCGATCGGTTGAGTTTAACTCGATGGTGTAAGCACACACATATCCAACACAAAGTTATTCTCCAGTTAGTGAAATGATCTGAAGTATAGAACAAAAATCAGCATTGTCACAATGATAGATATTACTTTAATACATGATCAGATCGATTCGATTAACGCTCAATTAGGTTCCAACGTTCACCGCCAGGTGCCAGCTGCGGTGGCGTTTAATTCCTCTCCGAAGGAGGGTTTGAACCCGCGATCTTGGGCGTAGAAGCTCAGCATGCTACCAACTACGCTACTGAAGCCGCGTATTTTAAAAATAATACTTGTATTATCGTTTTCTTTATTTATTAATTTTAATATATCAGTCACGTGATCAAGGCGAGATTTGAGCATGCGAGAATAACCTTCATAAAAATGAAAGAGCTCCCCAGTAACAGCAGGCTGTGAATGGTCAGGGGATTCCCTACACTAGTGTATGGAATGGAAGGGTGGACTCAAACCCAGGCCCTACGCAAGAGGCAGGAAGTCTTCGATATGTGGGTGTATCGGCGGATGTTACGTATATCGTGGATCGTTTTTGGTAGTCAGTAAACCTCGAATGGGTTACATTCGAGCATCCCTCATGTATACGGTTATTTATGTTGTTACACAATATTTAAGATATTTCATTCCAATCGGTGAATGAGCCTTGACCTTAAAATGCTTGACCCCCTGAGGTGGAAAATTAAACATTACATTCTCTCGCACACTTTCAAATTCCCTTCAAATTGTATTTCCCCGTCTGTTTCCACAAAGTCCGTTAATTAATGACTGCTGCAATTTAAAACGCCATGCACTGTACATTTAGTCCACAGTACAATTATCAGAGTGAAGTGACGAATTATGCAATTACATTATTTAATTCACATTTTGTGCAGTACGCACCAAGACGCAATTTACTAAACTCCGTACCAAGGCTTCTAATTATTAGTAACATGGGGTACCAAACTAACCGTTACCCTTGAAAAATATGTAAATGGCTTAGATAAATAGCTTCTCCGGTTCAGAAGATCACGATTTCGTTTTCCGACCGGAGAAGTCGTTATTTTGAAAGGAGGAAACGTTTCTTTCAACATAAAATCAAATAGGTCACCCAACTGAGTTGTTGTCCTAATGCTAGATGGTAGAGCTAATACCAAAGGTATTTGCTTACGTATATCACAGCAATAGTGGCTACACCTTCATCAATTAGATGCTGGAGTGAAACGGTCAAATTATTTACGAATTTTGACCTACAAATCAGAATGCTGGACATGGACGAACCAAGATCTAAGTAGATTACAAGCCACAGAGAAGCGCTTTCTACGAGGGATCTAGGGTAAAACGAGAAGAGACAGGAAGAGTCAATGTGACATATGCTTCAGGTCAAGACTACTGAGAAAAATAGGCTGAAATGGTTTGGCCACGTAAAAAGAATGGGGAAGGAGGGATCACCAAGAAGAACTCTGGAAGGGACAGAAGCTGGAAGAAGACCAATTGGAAGATCACGAACAAGACGGAGAGACCAGGTGAAGGATGCTGTGACCCGAAGAGGAATACAGTGTGAGGAAATGCTGAACGATAGATTGTGGGAGAAAAGAGCAGATTGGAGGAGGTTATGTGAACGACCTACATAAGCAAAAACGTTTTAGGAAGAAGAAGAAGAATATAAGAAGTCACCCAACTTATTTTATGTCCTAATGCTAGATGGAAGAGTTAATACCAAAGGTAATTGCTTACGTAAATCACAGCAACGGTAGCTACACCTTCATAGATTAGTTGGTGGAGTGAGTCTGTTTGGCGATGAGATTGGTGTTTCTCAGTTTTCAATGTAGTAGTTAGTTATTGTTGCTTCAAGGGGCTGAACATTGAGGTCATCTGCTCCTGCAACACAGTAGGTATCGTATATGAATAGTTCGTTTTTCGGATGTTTGATGCCTAAGTATTTTAGCAGTAAAAGTTGCCACACTTATTCACGTTTTCTTGTTTTTGTGTTTGGAGGGTAGCGAATGTTAGTGGTTGTCATTGTAGGTTTGGTAGTGTTCTGTATAGATATTTGTCTTGTACGGTATAGATTTGCGATGACGCTCGGCTGACGAGCAAAAAAAGTCATACCTTTGTTTTCTCCCTCTTCGGCAGTCCATTACAAATACAGTATATCTCTACTGAATATAAAACTAAGTCCCCGATTCTTGGATGTAACGGGTAATCTCGTGAACCACTCGATGGATTTTGATGCGGTTTTCACCATTCTGTAAAGGATTTTTTGAGGAAGGATCCTGTAGAAAAAATACATTTTTGTCTAAAGGAAGTTTAGCAGTATCGATATGAGTGAATCGAGTCGAAGAACAACCTGCCGTCTGTGCACCTTTTAAGCTTACGCAGGTAAACCGTTAAAAATATCTATATACTATGAGTGAAAGAATTGTTCAGCATGAAATGTTCTACAAAATAGTCCACGACATCATATCCCCCATCTTTAATACATCGCCCACTATGTGCCTATACATTATCATTTCTTCCAACAATTTCCATTCAGCGGAAATTTGAATTACTAGCTTCGGAGCGAGGATACGAGCTAGCAAGTGAGCCTGTCGCCCCAGTTTCAGCCAGCATCTAACTGTCGAGTCGTGTCGAGTTTAGAGTTCAGAGGAGAGTATGTGTGTTTGGAGTTTCGCTGTTCACCTTGGCTTTCCTGAATTGCGTCTGGCACCTGCCGTCCGTGGGCCTTTTAAGCTACACGGGGTAAACCGTTAAAGATACCGAAGCTAGTTTATTTTAATCACATGTAGATTTATCAGGTTGGTTGGTTGGTTGGTTCCTTAGTTTAGGGGATGCGACAACGCGGTCATGTAGCCCCGTGTACTTTGGGTGTGTGTAGAATCTGTCTGATAACCGGTGTTAATAATTGTGATGTCTGTAATAGTGTGCGTTATTTGTTTTTAATTCAAGTAAGGACTGCAGTCATTGAATTTCAAGTAGTTCCTACTTTTGCCACCAAACGCCACCGTCAACAACTACTAGTTCGGAACTTGGCTACTAGACGCCACCGCAGTCAGCTCCTGGCGACGAACGTAGGAACCCTAAGAGCGTTGTTTAATCTATAATTAATTTAGCTTCACACAGGTGTGATTGGATTGAGTTGCTACGCTGCATTGGAGATGAAGGTCTGATCAGGTTATTTCACTTGGTGTGTAGGATTTATGAGACAGGTGAGGTACTCTCTGATTTCAAGAAGAATGTTATCATCCGAAGAAAGTGGGAGCTGACAGATGTGAGGATTAATCAGCTTCATTACTCATGCTTCAACGATCCTGAAGGTCGTCAAAATTGGTCTGTAGAACGACTAGGTAGCTCCTTTTGTGCCAACTTGTACACTCTGTTTTTAGCCTTCTTTCTATTTTTGCAAAGAATGAAAGTAGACTTATGAGATCTACACGGGCCAAAAGTTGTCAGTCTGGCTGTGCGTGTGTCTGTGAGTGTGAGTATGTGTGTATTCATCCCCCTCTCCCCTGTCAATTCAAAGACGACGAAACCGAATTGAACGAAATTTGGTACAGAGGCAGCACTAGCAAAGAGCACCCCTGTGTTGTGTTTTATATTGCCGCCATCTTTACCAAAACTTAATGGTGGCCACTCAAATGGTCAAAACATAATACTAAATTACGACTAAACTTATCACCGGATCTTTACCAAATTTGGTGAAAACATACCTGTGTATGAGACGCGTCTTGCGCCCAAACTACAAGGTCATCAGCCGTACACTTTCTGGATGGCGGCCGTGTGAATTTTGCAAGCTTTATAATACAAGACTTGGGAACTACCAGTTCCGATTATCGAACCGAGAATTGTTTAAACTGTTCAAATGGAAGTGGTCTGTTTGAAATTAAAAGTTTATATTATAATATTACACTGAAGAAGTGATTTTAAGAGCAGAACCATCTCGGTTACCAGACAAAATGGCAGCTGTTTTCTCGTTCTGACCCATATTTCACTAATTTGAGTATGTTGCATGCAATATTGCCAACTGATAGAAATAATATAAACTTTGTATGAAATGAATTATAGGCTAATGAATATATACTCCAGTGAAGAAATCGTTTAGTCCAAGTCATCATTTGGTAAGACGTTGTATGTAAATCGATTAATAACGTGAAATTTCGGTGGACACGTTTGGCTCTGTGGTTAGAGGTTTGGTCTTTCACCCGGACGGCCGAGGTTCAAAACCTATTACAGTTGTATTTTTTGCTTGCTTTGTTATATTTATTGTTTATTAAGTACTGATACGTTATAAAATTGAGCGTCTTGTTGTGCATTTTGCAACGGAAAATATACATTTCATGAAAACATAGTTTTCCACCTGATCTGCATGACTGACATCTACCACCAACCAGTTGAACTATGTGTTTGCTAACCACGGCCAACTAGATGCAAGCTGCGCTCTATACCGGCCTTGACATTCCCAGTTAGTGACCCCGTGTATACAGTGTAATTGAGAAATGTCCTCTTGTTGCCGACAGAGCGCACTCACCCCCAAGGATAGGCGCGATTAAATATTAGCTGTGCAGTAGGTTTATTAAATGTGTTTCTCCCAGTGATACGTTTAGACCAACGACATTTTGTTTCAGTTTCAATTATTGTAAGTAGGCGGTGTTAATATACTGAATTACTACGTTGTTTGGAGTGTTTGTAAAATGCTGGGGTAAATTATAAGTTATGGTTTGAACGCCGCTGCTCAAATTCAGTATGTCATAATGTTGTGTGCCATTCTTCTCATCGAATAGGAAGAAAATAGGAGATAATAGGGACAAAGAGTTATATCTATACTCATACATTTAGGAGAAAGTAGGCTATAAAATGTTCTTTCCTTAACATCTTGTTGTCTAGGATCAAACCTGTCTCACTCCCATTGGTTCTCAAATTGCTAAGGAGAGGGTAAATGGTCAACAAGGACCATATTTTCAACCCCAGGCTGTACATGATTTGTCTCTGACCAGGATCAAACCTGTGTTCATAGCTCCAGCAGTTGTAATTTAACCCTCAAACTGCGTCGTAGGGTCATTTAAGATGCCGCTGAACTATCTTGCTCTTATAACAGGAAGTAGTTTCGTATACAATTGTTGGAAGTCCCTGTACCTTCATGCCTTTGTGTTGCCAGTCAGGAAAGGTTCTGCTCTGTTTAGTTTGTGTTGTAACATTGTGATAATCGTGAATGGTGTCACATTCGCCCCCACGACGCAGTTCATGTCGTAAATGTTGTCATGCGTGAAATACTACTGTATGTGAAACAGTAACGAAATTATTAAATTTTCTGGTTGCTATAACCTTTGCCTTTTCTGTGAAATAAGTATTGCAGTATTTAATTTTATGTTGATCTTCGTTGCATAAAACTCTTAAATTTCTTATTATGTTTGAATTTGACTTAGTGGTGTAGCGGTTGGCTACAATCGTTTATAAATGCTGCCATTGTGAAGAAGGCGCATCACTACATGGAAATTTAGTAAGTAATACATCATAGTAAAACAGCCTAATAATCTTGCAACGTACAAATTTCAAACAACAGAGTTATTCGCCTATACATAACCTATGCCATTAATAACCAGTTTGAGGGTTGAGGCAACAGGTTTTAGTCGCTGACCAGGATCCAACCTGTCTCATCCTAAAGTGTTCTAGGATGCTAAAAGGTTATTCACGACACCAAGCTCAAGTTCCGGACTATATGCGTTGTATCACGAGCCAGGTTCAAACATGTTTTGTTCCGAATGACCTTCCACTCCAAGGAGTCGTTCAAGACACCATGCTTCAAGTTCCAGACCGTATTCGTTGTATCACAAGCCAAGTTAAAACCTGTTCAGTTCACGAATGACCTTCCACGTTAGGAGTTGTTCAAGACACCATGTTTTCAGTTCCAGCCAGTACGCAGTGCGTCACGATTCAGGTCAAACCTGTCTCACTCCCGAGTAATTCTGCACGCGAAAGAGTTCTTCATGGCACCATGTTTTTAGTCCGAGACTATACATGCTTTGTCGTCATTCAAGAATTTTCCAAGTCACATTGTTTTTAATCTCCGACTCTAACACTGTGTCAACGCCCAGGATTAAACCTGCCACATTCCCGAATTTTTCCAACACGCCATGGAGTTATTTATAAGTTACGCAATATTCTCAGTCTCTGACTGTACAAACTGTCTTGGGCCAGAATCAAACCTGTCTCACTCCCAATAAGGAATTCTTTATGGGATAATATTTTAGTCCTAGATTGTACATGCTGTGTCAGGGGGCCAAGATCAAACCAGTCTCACTCCCACTTACTCCAGTACGTCAAGGAATTGTTTAAGGCACCATGTTTTCAGTCCCGGACTGTACACATTTTGTCGTGGGCCAGGTTCAAGTCAGTCTCACTCCCTATTGTTCCAGTACGTCAAGGAATTGTTTATGGCACCATGTTTTCAGTCCCGGACTGTACACATTGTGTCATGGGCCAGGATCAAACCAGTCTCACTCCCGAGTGTTCCCGGTCCACCGCCTAGGAGTGATAATCCTTCTGTTTCTCTAATCCTGCTTAATGTGCCGCGCGCCCATTCCTCTCCTCCAAGCTGCATTTTGAATGCATGAGGAATTATAACCAGACAAAACAAGTATTTGAGGATCTCTGTACACAAGCAGTGTATTGTAGCACAACTATTGTCGTTGAAAGAAAAGTAGTGAAAACTCCCGAGTGAGGAAAGTTACCTGTTTATTGATTTGTGTTCGACCCTGGCGAAATATAAATATTATAAGTCAGAAAACTCATTATAGTACAAGTTCTCATTATATACAGTTTCTCCCACCAATCAGAGCTCAAGAAACAGTTGTGTGACCAATTAGGTGAGGATAGCATCGCACCAGCGCTCACTTCCATGGCCCCCTATTTTAAATTTCACTGCGTGGCGAGTGTCATAGTGAGGTATTCCAGGAGGCCATGGTCAAATACAAGGTATTCTCTGCGTCCCATGCGCTCTGTTCAGTACTTAAACTGGTGAAATCTCGACAGATATTTATGAATATTTATGTTCGAACATAAAATAGTTATAATTATCGTTGAACATAAAGAGTGGTATGCACTTCGCCTACAATGGTAATTAAGACACTCGTATGGGAATTCAAAAACTCGCTACGCTCGTTTTATAAACATAGCCGTGTCTTAATTATTGCCATTATAGGCTCGTTGCATAACGTACTATGCTGTAAAAGAAATATGGGAGCATGAATTAATGTAGACAATCCTAGTTGAGTACTATATAATGAGGGGGGGGGGGGTATTTTAATAATAATAGGCTACTCACAATAGTACATTATGCAACGAGCCTATAATGGCAATATTTAAGACACGAGTATGTTTATAAAACAGTTTTATAATTTAAGCGAGTTTTATAATTTTCATAGGAGTGTCTTAATTACCATTATAGGCGAGTTGCATACGACTGTTTATGTTCGACGATAATTATTATAACTATCTTATGTTCGAACATAAATATTCATAAATACCTGTCGAGATTTCGCCAGTTTTATGTACTGAACATAGCGCATGAGACGCAGAGAATGCCTTGTATTTGACCATGGCGTCCTCGATTACCCTACTATGACACTAAGCCAGGCAGTGAAATTTAAATTAGAAGGCCGTGGAACTCAGCGCATCTAATTATCTAATTGGTCAAACGACTGTTTCTTGAGCTCTGATTGGTGGGAGAAACTGTTGCATAATTAAAAATAGTGTTATAATGAGCCTCATTATAGTACAGTTTTCTGACATATAATGGTCAGGGTCGAACATAAACAATATTAGCTCTCCTTCGAGCTGTTAACTAACCGGTAATGCTCCAAAAATGTCATTGGTAAACAAATATATCGCCAATGCGATTATAATCGAAATGTAATGCTTTTCAACACAGTTGTATCCAATTGTAATGGGTGGTTCCCTAATCCTGAAGAAAAATTACATGAGATTAATAAATACACTTGGATGACCAGTTTCGATCGTCAAGCGATCATCATCAGATCCTTTACACTTACTGTAGGCTATTAAATCTATGTCTACAAGTATGGGTTATGTTATTTACAATACAGTGAAACTTGGATAATTCGAACCTCAAGGGACCAGTAAAAAATTCGAATTGTCCAAAATTTCGAATTATGAAAGTTAATTGAAAAGGGTAGAGCAAATATTCAAATTCAAATTTTTCGGTTCCCTCAACCATTTTCGGCCTTTGCCACTCTCATTTTCATTTTCATAACCGAGAATTTTGTCTATATTTTTTAGGTATGTTGACAACGTGTTTGGAGGAATCCCGAAAGCCTTTGCAATTTCAGATTTTTTCCTTCATTCCCTTTTCCACTTATTTAATCACCGCTATTTTCTCCGCCAAAGTCAAAGTTTTGTATGGAACCCGAGGCTTTGATGACGACATCTTAGTTCTGTACACACACTTAAGACAGGCAAAACTAAACTTCTAAACAACAACCACAAGTCTATTCAGACCACTCAGCACGCACTACCAGACAGGTGTAAGGGATGACACTGTTAAGAGATGTGGAGCGTTGCAAAACAATGGGAGGGGGAGGGGGAGGGGTAGGGCATTGACTTTGGAAGCAGCGTCGCAGGGGTATTGTTAGTCATGTAGGCCAAACCATCGAGTAGGGGCCGCATGCCAATGATGCGTAGTTTTTTCAGGAATTCCTGACCCAACTGATTGGCTTTCGGTCGGCTTTAACACGTAACAACTTCGAATTATACAAAACTAGCTGAAGTACCCGTGCTTCGCTACGCGTCATAAATAAATTAAAATGTGAAGGTGACAGTTAAAACAGGGGATAGGCGAGGTGCTCGGCAGAGTGAGATAAAGGATGGAACATTTTGTCCACCTACACCGCTCGTCGTTAACCGTGTTTTATAGCACAAATTTAGGTTTTACTCGCTAACCGTTGGAGATACCTTTCGGATAGAAAATGTAATTTTATACCACGTATATGCCATCAAAAGTTTGGTATTTCTTAGCGTTCACTTTTTATTTGAAATGGAAATATGAAAAATTGAAACCAAAGGGTATAGTGACGTCACTAAAATGGTCGCCATCTTAAAATAGTGCAAAGTATTGAAATCAAAAGTAGTCTATATGTTAACCAGGTAAATCAACTACTTCCATGTAAAATTCATGTAAGTCGGACCAGTGGTTCTTGCGGGATTGAGTAATACACAGACACACACCATCTCATTTTTAGCCTCGCTTCGCTCGCGTCATAGTCGTGTCATATTGTTATTCAATGACACGCAGGTTTAACCCCCTTAACACCCCTTTAGAACCAGAATATCCAAAAATCCCTCCTTAGTAGACTTTTTCGACACACAACAAACATATCCCCTTCTTCTAACTGTAATAGTTTTGATTGGTCGAAGAGAGTGAACATCCAAAAATCCTTCCTTAGTGGACGTTTTCCTTCCAGAATTTCACCCCTCCCCATTGGATTTATGAAAAAAAAACGGTCGAACACCTACTTATTTTAATTATTTATTCATTTATTTATTTATTTTTAAGCTGATTGAAACTCGGAGAAAATCAAACTCCTCACCTATGTCGTTTAAGAGATACACGCTCCGTTAGGACTCTTTCAACCCCCACTTTTCATCCCTTTCACCTCATAATATACACCACATCGAAAAACCATTAGACATATGTCAGCTTATTTTTAATGATTAGTATATATGCCAAGTATCACATCCCCAAATGAAACCACTCGTGAGATAATGTTATTCAATGAAATGCACGTTTACCCCCTTAACACCTCTTTAGAACCTGAATATCCAAAACTCTTTCCTTAGTGGACGTTTTCCTCATACAAAGAACTTATCCCCAAAATTTCATGTTTCTAACTTCAATAATTTTGACTGGGCGATGATGAGTGAGTGAGTCAGTCAGGATATTTTCTTTCATTTATTTTAGAGAATTTCACCCCTCCCCATGAACCCCTTAAATTGGATTTATGAAAAAAAAAACGGTCGAATACCTATTTACTTATTTAAAGTTGTTTCCCCCCTGAGTTTGATGAGTGAGTAAGTGATTCAATCAGTTAGGACACTTTCTTTCCTGTTTCCCCCCCCCCCCGAATTTCACTCCTCCCCATGGGCCCCTTAAATTGGATTTATGAAGAAATGGTCGAACACCTATTTACTTATTTTTAAGCTGCGTTTTCCGCTGAATTTCAAACTTATCGCCTATGTTGAATAAGAGATACAGTACACGCTCCGTTAAGAATCCTTCAACCCCCAATTTTCTCCCCTTTCACCTCATAATATACACCATATCGATAAACCTTTTGACATATGTCTGCTTATTTTGAATGCTTAGTTTATATGCCGAATATCACATCCCCAAATGAAACAACTCGTGAGATATTGTTATTCAATGAAATGCAAGTTTAACCCCCTTAACACCCCTTCAGACGCCTTCGTGGCTTAGGCGGCAGCACGCCGGCCTCTCACCGCTGGGTCCGTGGTTCAAATCCCGGTCACTCCATGTGAGATCTGTGCTGGACAAAACGGAGGCAGACAGGTTTTTCCCCGGGTACTCCGGTTTTCCCTGTCACAATTTCATTCCAGCAACACTCTCCACTATCATTTCAGTTCATCTGTCATTCATTTAATAATTGCCCCAGAGGAGTGCGTCAGGCCTCGGCAGCCGGCACAGTTCATATCCTCGCCGCTAGATGGGGGCTTCATTCATTCCATTCCTGACCCGGTCGGAGACTGGAAGCAGGCTGTAGATTTTCATTTTCAACACCCCTTCAGAACATGAATATCCAAAAATCCATCCTTAGAGGACATTTTCGACATACAACGAACATATCCCCAAAAAGTTTCTAACTGCAATAGGTTTGCTGGGGGATGATGAGTGAATATCCAAAAATCCTTCCTTAGTGGACTTCTTTCCCCAGAATTTCATCTCTCCCCATGAGGCCCTTAAATTGGATTTATGAAAAAACGATCGAACACCTATTTACTACTTTTTCAATCTGATTTTTCTCCCTGAGATTCTTACTTTTTGCCTCTGTCTTTTAAGAAATACTTGCTCCGTTAAGAATCCTTCAACACTCACTTTTCACACATACCGTACACCTCATAATATACACCACACCGAAAAACCCTCAGACATGTGTGTTCTTATTCTTAATGATGAGTTTATATGCCTTGTATCCCATCCCAAAGGAAACCAATCGGTAGATATTGTTATTCAATTAAATGCAAGTCTACCCCCTTAACACCCCTTTAGAACCTGAATATCCAAAATTCCTTCCTTAGTGGACGTTTTCGACATACAACGAACATAGCCCCTTAATGTCATGTTTCTAACTTCAATAATTTTGGCAGGGGGATGATGAGTGAGTGAGTAAGTCAGGACATTTTCTTTCAATTATTTTTCAGAATTTTACCCCTCTCATGAACACCTTAAATTGGATTTATGAAAAAAAAAACGGTCGAACACCTATTTACTTATTTTTGAGCTGTTCTTCCCCCCTGAGTTTGATGAGTGAGTTAGGACATTTTCTTTCCTGTTTATTCCCCCAGAATTTCACCCCTCTCCAAGGGCCCCTTAAATTGGATTTATGAAAAAACGGTCGAACACCTATTTACTTATATTCTAAGCTGTCTTTTCCCGACGAATTTCAAACTTTTCGCCTATGTCGTTTAAGAGATACACGCTCTGTTAAGAATCCCTCAACCCCCAATTTTCACCCCTTTCACCTCATAATATACAGCACATCGATAAACCTTTAGACATTTGTCTGATTATTTTAATGATTAGTTATATACCGAATATCACATCCCCAAAGAAACAACTCATGAGATATCGTTATTCAATGAAATGCACGTTTACCCCCTTAACACCTCCTTAAAACCCGAATAACAAAAATCATTCATTAGTTAACGTTTTCGACATACAGCGAACATATTCCCAAAATTTCATGTTTCTAACTTTAATAGTTTTCGCTGGGCGTGATGAGTGAGTGAGTCAGACAGGACATTTTCATTCAATTATTTTTACCAGAATCTCACCCATCCCCATGGGCCCCTTAAATTGGATTGATGAAAAAACGCTTGAACACCTATTAACTAATTTTTAAGCTGTCTTTTTCCCCTGAGTTTGATGAGTGAGTGAGTTAGTCAGTCAGTTAGGACACTTTCTCTCCTTTCCCTCCCCCAGAATTTCACCCCGCCCCATTGGCTCCTTAAATTAATTTATGAAAAAACGGTGGAACACCGATTTACTTATTTTTTAAGCTGATGTTTTTTCTCTGAGTTTCAAATTTCTCGCCTATGTCGTTTAGGAGATAGGCCTACACGCTTCGTTAGGAATCCTTCAACCCCCAATTTTCACCCCTTTCACCTCATAGTAATACACCACATCGAAAAACCCTTAGACACATGTCTGCTTATTTTTAATGATTAGTTTATATGCCGAGTATCACATCCACACATGAAACCACTCGTGAGATATTGTTATTCAATGAAATGCAGGTTTAACCCCCTTAAGACCCCTTTAGAACCTGAATATTCAAAAATCCTCCCTTAGTGTATGGTTTTGACATACAACGAACATATCCCGAAAATGACATGTTTCCAACTTCAATATTTTTGGCTGGGCGATGATGGGTGAGTGAGTCAGGATATTTTCTTTCATTTTTTTTCTTCAGAATTTCACCCCTCCCGATGAACCCCTTAAATTTGAATTATCAAAAAACTGTCGAACTCATATATACTTATTTTTAAGCAGTTTTTCCCCCTGAGTTTGAAGAGCGAGTGAGTCAATCGGTTAGGACACTTTCTTTCCTGTTTTTTTTTACCCAGAATTTCACCCCTCCCCATGGGCCCCTTAAATTGGATTTATGAAAAAACGGTCAAACACCTATTTACTTATTTTTTGCTGATTTTTTCCGCTGAGTTTCAAACTCCTCGCCTATGTCGTTTAAGAGATACAGGTTCCGTTAGGAATCTTTCAACCCCCACTTTTCTCCCCTTACACCTCATAATATACACCACATCGAAAAACACTCAGACCCGTGTCTTCTTATTTTTAATGATGAGTTTATATGCCGAGTATCACATCCCCCAATGAAACCAATCGGGAGATATTGCTATTCAATGAAATGCAGGTCTATCCCCTTAACACCCCTGTAGAACCTGAATACCCAAAAATCCATTCATAGTGGGCGTTTTGCGGTCCTTGAGGAAGCTGCATACCAAATTTTATTCCAATCCGTTGGGTTGTTTCTGCGATCTCGTGATGAATGTGTGAGTGAGTGTGTGAGTGGTATTTGACAAATATCTAGTAGATAGTGTCAAGTCTTTGTTATGCTATACTCGGTCGACAGTGCTTTGTGAGCAGTTGAGTAACTAACGGGATTTCAAGTAAAGATCCTCATTTTCTATACCGGTAGTGCAGAGCGCAAATGGCATCCAGTCGGCCGTGTCTCGACTTGAGCTATGTTGCCATGGAAACTATCTGCCTTGCCATTCCTTCATGAGTATATTAGCCTACTTTCGATTTTTGCAAAAAATGAAAGTAGACTTATGAGATCAACACAGGGCGAAAAAAGTGTGTCTGTCTGTGTGTGTGTATGTGTGTGTGTGAGTCTGTGTGTGTGTGTGTGTGTATGTGTGTGTGTGAGTCTCTCTGTGTGTGTGTGTGTGTGTGTGTGTCTGTGTGTGTGTGAGTGTGTGTACTCTGAATGTCTGCCCCCCCCCCCTATCAATTCAAACACGGTGAATGCGAATTGAACGAAATTTGGTACAAAGGTAGCACTAGCAAAGGACACCTCAGTGTCATGTTTTATATCGCCGCCATCTTTACTAAAACTGAATGGCGGCCACTCAAACGTTCAAAACGTAAAATCAAATAACGACTAACCAAATCATCCGATCTCTACCAAATTTGGTAACAACATACCTTCGTATAGGATGCGTCTTGTGACCAAACTACAAGGTCGTCCGCCATACCATTTCAGGATGGCGGCCGTGCGAATTATGCAAACTTTATAATCCATATCATGGGACCCACCAGTTCCGATTATCGAGCCGAGAATCGTTTTAAATGTTCTAAAGGAAGAGGCACGTTCGAAATTAAAAGTTTATTTTGTAATACTATAGTGCAGACGTGATTTTAAAAAGCTGAGCCGATCAGTAACAAGACAAGATGGCAGCGGATATCTTGTGCCTGACTTATATTTCACTAATTTGAGTATTGCATGCAATATAGCGTACTCATACAAAATAAATAAACTTTGTATGAAATGCTTTATATATAAATAATATACTCCAGTGATGAAATCGTTTAGTATAAATCATTATTTGCTAACAAGTTCTATGTAAGTCATTTTAAATAAAACTATATTCGTTGACACAATTAGCTCAGTGGTAGAGCGTTAGCCTATCGCTCAAATGCCTATTGTTCAAACCCGATCAGAGCTAGTTTTTTTTGCTTGAAATGTTATATGTTTATTGTTTTGTAATGACTCAGATGTTTTAAAATTAAGCGTTATATTGTGCATATTATGGTGTAAAATATATATTTAATTAAAACATAATTCGCCAGCAGATTTACTCGAGACATCTAGCTGCCAACCTACTTATTAACTTCCAGATTTTATTGAAAAGTTTCTTCTTCTAGCCGCTAGAATGCACTCGCTCTGTTAGGATTATATTGTTCGATATTTCACCACTAGATGTCACGACTAGTTTACGTGGGGTTCCATTGATTACTATGCCATTGGCATTCTATGCGCATCGAATTTGAAGAATGACAAGATGATACTACGATACATTTTTACTTTTTATTTTAAAGGGTTTGTAACAGCCTATTGTGCATTATTTGAAAATGTTGATTGAAGTAAAGAACAAAACGATTTCACATAGAATCTGAACTCTACCGTTGGTGCTAGTTCAGGATATTAATTAATACTTTTATTTCAGCCAAATAGCAATCGAAAATATCCACATAGTTGGTATACACACGTCTCTGTAGGGTCATGGAAAGATTTGTTAATTCAATTAGAGTTGTGAATGTCATACGCAGCCAGACGTGTAAAGACATGCCTCAACTCAAAGTTGGATGTTGCCCGCGTCAGGCCGATTATGTAATAATAATAATAATAATAATAATAATAATGTTATTGGTTTTACGTCCTTTTTAACTACTGTTGCTTTTAGAGACGCCGGGGTGCCAGAATTTTGTCCCGAAGGGGATCTTTAACGTGCCAGTAAATCTACTAACACGGCTCCCTCGCATTTGTGCACCCTCAAATGCCAGCTGACTGCGCCAGGATACGAACCTGAAACATACGGTCCAGCAAGCGAGAACGTTACCGCTGAGCCACGCCGCCAGTCCGGTCGATTATGTCTCCAGATCCATAACATTCTTTAGATACTTCTTATCTTTCTTTCTTCAATGATGGTAGCAGTTTTTATCTAGGTTGTGGCGTTTGGTAGAGGTAAATCGTTTCTAAGGTCTTCAACAAAGAATAGTTCTATTATACTCTTTGATAATAACAACGAGTTATAACTATACTCATACATTTAGGAGAAAGTAAGCTATATGTTCTTTACTGAACATCTTGTTTTATGATTTGATTAGCCTGTGCTTGAGTGCAAAAGTGCCGAAATCAGAATAATGAGAAAGTCTATCGAAAATTTCTTGTAGCCAGCGGTTCCTTCTGGGTCCTAAACTATGTGTATGCAAAATTTGGTTGAGATTGGTGAAACGGTGTAGATTTGTATACGGAACCAACCCACCCACCCACCCACCCACCCACCCACCCACATACATACATACATACATACATACATACAGACTTTCACTTTTATATATAAGATATGCCGGTGAAATATTTCGCATAGCCGCCATGGTAGATTTGTGAGACGTAACAACATTTGAAGGGCCGAGTCGGGGTTGTCCGGAATAGTGCTATGAACTTACTGAGTTTCATTGAAATCGCTCCAGCTGTTTAGAAGTTATTAGTGGGGGACCCACAACATCACACACACAGACAGACACACGGACAAAAGGTGATCTCATAAGTCTATTTATTCATAGATGAAAACTGAAAATACTATCAGAAATCAAGTATTTAGGAATTACTCTACTAACGACCGCAAAATGCTTCACAAAACACTTAACAGAAAAGGCAACTAAAGCTATAATGACAATGCACGAAATAAGAAACTTTCGATCCCTCAGCCTAGAGACGGCGATGCTGCTATTCTGGGTAAAGATTTTACCAATATTGACGTATGGCATAGAAATCATCTGGTCACACCCAACTTTGAAGAATCTATCTACGCTGGAAGGAGTGCAGGCAAGATACATAAAGAAAGCGTTAGGAGTGTCAAAAATGACCCACACAAGATACACATATCTGCTGGCGAAGGAAACTTTCCTCATCGAAGATCTCAGGACAAGCATACTCCTACCTACCACGTGCGCCTCACAGAACCTGCTAGCAACACTGAATAGGAAAAGAGAGGACATTCATCCGTCATTCTACTGCACAGGAGCCATGGTAGACCGTGCGTGGACAAAGGAAAACATCGAAATCAGACACCGTCATCACTTGGTTGGCAGTCCATGGATTCTACCACCTGATATGCAAGAACACAAACTTCCACGAACCAAATATAGACTGTGAATGTAGGCTGTGTGAAAGGGCATGTGATCGTTATCACATCGAAATATGCACAAAAAGGACAAAGTCATTATCTGAATATGCAAACATGTAAAATTTCAATTTCATCTTGGCTATTTGGCCGCAATAAAGATTTATAAATATGCTAAAATAAGGAAATGAAAAGAAATAATGTACTGGAGGAAAAAAAATGCCCTCAAGAAAGAAAGATGAAAGGGCTCACCTCTAGGTCAGTGGAAAAGGGGTAATAAAAGACCCTGCTCAGGAATCCCTTGGGGTCGCCAACTCCCAAACTTAACAGCCGTGAGCCCTGGAGGGTGTAGCACTATCGAGGGTGCACCAGAAGTGGTGGGGCTACACACACCTTGCCTCCTTAAGAGCCGTGTGCAGAGAGCAGGAGATATCATGAAAAGAAGAAGAAGGCTCACCCCTAGAAGAATCAGGGTAGCGTGTCCTCCCATGAGTTACGATTTCCACGAGTTCCGATTCCTACCAGTTCCAAATTCTTTAGCGGATTAGCTATCTGCCAATTACACTACCTGAGAGAGTCCCTTCAGTTCCGAACACTACCTGAGCGAGTTCCAACTTAGTTTTCTACAGCAAAATTGTATTAATTTGTTTATTACTGAAACAAATCAAGTCCATTTTAGCGCCCGCCGGGAGTGTTTGCCCTCCTTAATGAATTGGCTCCTCTAACTGAGGGGGGCGGATGCCATGGACCGGTAGCTCCCATACGCAGCTTTTGCCTTGTCAGTATCTGCATCAGCATGTGCCTTCGTCAAAATAATCAGTTTTGAGTTATATTTACGAAATTCTTAAAATAGTATCAGAATGTGGCTTAGTCTTTGAACTGTTTTTTTTCTTATTTACAAGTCACTTAGTAATCACCACGTACCTTCGTCAAATTGATCTATTAACTGAATTATTTTCTCTTTATACTCTAATCAATATGTACAGCAAAAGAAACATTTCTTAAAAATACTGTTAAATCACCGGTCTCTTCAAACTGTTGAGTTGCTCTTTGGATTCTGTCATCCATTGCAACATATTTCGTTTCCCTTTTCGTGGCTTGCAAATTCAACTCTGCCCGCATAATTTTTTCGGCTGAATTTTGAGACTCCTTTATTAAACACAACACCAAGTCTCTTACACGAGGATGTGGTATTCCGCATTTCAAATTCAGCTTATGGCTCCAACCTTCTACAGAGTTATTCGTTCAATGCTTCTTACCATGGCAACTCCACATTTCAATCGGAATATGCACGTTTTCAAGCCATTGCTCGACAAGGTAATCAAAAACCTCGATTAACTATTCATTGTCCATTGCCATTAACTCTTCTAGGTCGCGTCGTACTATTATTAGCCGGTCGAACATCAGAACTGACAGCTGGATTTCCCATATACATTCGGAACTAGTGGGACTTATTAGCTTATTTACTCAGGCGTGAATACGCGTTCGGAACTCATGGGACGTTTTTCCTAAGAAATTTGTTTTTGGAACTCATGGGAATGGAACTCGTGAGATGGAACCGGGTATCAGAAAAGATGAGACAAGGGCCAATTAAGGCGGGAAAGTGAAAGACTCCCTAGGCCTCAGATACCCAAATACCGTCGGGGTCGGAAGAGAAGAAGAGTTGACCAAGGCTGGTCGACAGGAAAGATAACTAAATGCAACCCGGCACAAGTAAGTGGAAGCAATGTCAGACTCAACTGAGGTCCTGTGATCGCCAACCTACGTCCCACAAGTTGTGTGCTCCTGAGGGGACACAGTTAATGAGACACATTCTAAATTCTAAGTACACGGGGCTAAATGATCACGATGTACAAGCCCCTCAAATGAATCAACAATAACAAGAAAAGATTGAGAGAAATTAAGTTTATGCTGTTGTTGTGGTTGTTGATTCATTTAGTCAACTTGTGCAACAGTGATCATGTATCCCCGTGTACTTGGGTGAGTTTTGAATCTGTCTGATAACCTCTGTCATTGTGAAGACAGTACTAATGTGTGTATTTGTAATTAAGGGGAGCATTTTGTTTGGAGGTGGCCTTGGCCGGAATTTAGGCACCATTCTTGCATTCGCCCGGTGTAGAGGTGGAAAACTAAGCAACTACGATGGCTGAGTTAATAATCGAACTCATTTTTGCCTAACGAGGCTGAGTGAAACACATTCCCCCCTCAGAACAGAACTAAATTCCTTGGCAGAGTCAGTAATCGAAGTTAAATCCCCCGAGTTACCGCCAGGAATACTATTTACTGCGCCACGAGGTAAACAAAAAATTAAGCTTACGCTAGTAGTTCACTTACAAAAGGGAATGTAGTAAATTACCAAAATGCCAGGGAGTATACCTATACTCTGTATTACAAAAGGTGAACGGTGACGGCTGTCCTCCACTTGAAAGGTGAGGTGAGGAGAGGAGACGTTCGGGGTAACAGTCTCTATGCAACAGCCAGCGGTGTTGCAATTTATGCAGAAACAGTGGTGAGCACATGGCTTGAGGCAGTGTTCTACTGTGCCTTAACTCGTCACTATCATCTCGTGTACGGCTGACACACTACAGACCGCCAGGCAGGAGGGCTAACTTCCCCAGTATTTGTGTCTTCCTGCAAGCCTCTTGGAATGTTATGAGTCATGACCTGTCCTAGTGGCAACGCAGCATTTTCTCACGTGCTAGCTGTGACAGACGTCAGCGTTCATTACTATTCGTAATATAGTCCTTGTAGAGTCGTAAGTGGAATTCTCACCTACTGTGTCCTACCTAGTATGCAGGATCGAATCTTGGTATACTAGTACGTTTTGAGTCTAACGCTGTTAAAATTTAAAAGACGTGCCAATAAATAAATACTTATAAAATTTCGTTAAATCTGCGTCTCTAAAGCCTCCACAGTAAAAAAGAAAGAAACAACTTATACGCAGATCACTATCGTTGGTAGTGAATCAGTCCTTCAAAGTTCTTGTTCTCTGTAGATATTGAACATAAAATTAATCAAAACATTTACCAACTCTACTGTTACTTTCTACCTAAATATGTGAGAATATCGGTTAAAGCCTCAAAGAATCAATTCAAATTTGGACATCAGAATGCATCACAAATATTTGTTGTTGTGAATTCATTTAGGGACTTTGCGACATTGTGGTCATTTTGTCCTGTTTACTTGGGCGTGCTACCTGCAGTCAGGAAGACCTTATGTTGGCCACAGACCGAGGGATGAGAGCTGCAGAGTTCTAGAAAGGAAGATTTAGTGTGTCTCCCGGACACGGAAATATAAAATATACTTGGGTGTGCTTGCAATTTTCCCCCGATAACCTGTGTAATTGTGTGGTCTGTAGTAGTTGTGTATATATAATTCAAGTGAAGATTGGGAAGAAGGCGGCCGTTCCTTAAGCTAGGAACCATCCCGGCATTTCCCTGAATTAGACGTGGGAAACCACGGAAAACCACTTCCAGAATGCCTGAGATGGGAATCGAATCCACATCTTCTCAGTTTTGCCTCACGAAGCTGTGTGGACCCCGTTCCAGCCCTCAGATCAGAATTAAATTTCCCGGCAGAGCTGGGAATCAAACCCGGACCCCCACGGCAGGAGCTAAGAATGCTAGCCACTACGCAAAAAGGCGGATATCACAAATATTACCAAATCTATAATGAAGCATAACGATCAAGCCACGAAATCTCACGTTTATAGTCATACAATGCAAGACCAATGAATGTTGGGGACATAATGAAGTATCTTTTATTTATAAGCACAGTACAGTACATAGTCTCACTGATCTACCATCGTCGGGTTCCTCTATTGGGCGTCGTGACTGGCATGCGTGAAATTGGACTGCACTCGATATACACTACTGCAGTGCACATGTATTTGGCGGGTTGCCTGGTCCATTCTTTATACGGCGCACAGCCAACACACTGGTTTTAAATTTCAGGGGCCAGGGTGCTATGTACTGTACATGGCAAAATGATGCAATATTCAACAAACGGAAATAATTCTACTCTAGAGCAGAAGTATGCAGGCACTTCACTTAACGTCGTAGTTTATATTCTGTTGGGACGACTAGGGGTATGAATTGAAAGATATAGTAAATTTGACAGGCAGTTGAATTATAGATCCCGGTGGTAAGCTATGCACTTGACCTTGAAAGCTCAGCGGTAGGAGAGGGGCGTAGAGCGGTGCAGGAATCGATCCGAATACTTTTTTGTCTAAGAACATTGACGCACGACAGTAGCATGTTACCTTGGACATTACTAGTCGTTAGCCAGTGCCGGTTGGCGTGGTATATGTTTAACGTTGTAGTGGTAAAGAGGAGGAGGGGGATGGACAAGTGCCTAGCTACCTGTCGGTAACTGTACTTACATATTAAATAGGATTTTTTCAAGAAGAAATCAACATACAGTACATCATTGAAACAGTATTGATATTGCAGTGAAAATGTCGGAGGACTAGGCCAAGTGTAAATCCACAAAATCAAATGACATTATAAGATACCTGCTAAGAGACTACAGTTCCTTAAAATGTCTTCAGTAGCTGGTAATACAAGTGTCGTTACCCAGTTGAAGTGAGTATGAGGAGATCTGCTTCCTGTGGTCAGCTGAGCGGTATTTCAGGCCGAAAAATCCGTTTTTTAGTCCCCGGAACGTAATGAAGGCCAATGTTTTCCGTTCCCTTAGACGTTCATTCAATGGTTAGCTCTCATTGCCATATTGCTTTACATATTCGCAGTTTTTACAAGTTTCTGTGGTTGCCGGGTGATCAGTTTGCTTATTATCTTCTAACTTCCCTGACTTTTTCTAACTAATCTGTTGTTTTCGTCGGCTATCACCCTAAGGACTACATTCAGGATCCGAGCCTAAGTCCCTTCGGACTGATCAAGACTGTTATCAACGTCATCGTGCTGTCATCTGATCGATCTCTATCTTCTGGCTCCGGACCGTATCAAATTATGATTTTTATTTTTATATGGGGAGATTCCTCACGCTACATCTGGAACTGTAGACCCACCTTCTCTAGGAGAAGTGGGTAGTAACCTACCAGTTTAGCCTAGCATCCCTGATAAGTGCTGTCTTCTGGTGGTAACCCAGTTCATAACAATTTCTTCACTCGTAAGGAGGGAAATATTCGAAGCATGTACCAAAATGCTCTGCAAATCAATTCTCACATACAATACTAGTTATATTTACGTAAGTTGGACTCCCGACGATCCAGTAGAGACAAACTAGTGATCGTGCATCCAGAACAAAGTGATCATCTTCTGGAGACTCCCTTGTAGGCCTACTTCACAACGCTGGCACGACTAATATTCTTTCTTACAGCCTTACAAGTTGAAATTCATGAACGCTTTACATTTATGCAATACATACATTACTGAAAGAATAATCAAATTCACAACAGTATGGTCATACCGTAATTTACTTTTAAGATCCAGAGTTCGAGTCTTGGGGTGCAACTCTCACGACACAAGGAAGGGTTGCAAATATTTTACATTATATCTTCTTAGCGTTGTTTCTCAGACAGCTGAACTAACATTTCTGTTGTAAATTAGGATGGAATTCGCAAATTGTAACACATTATTAAAAGACAGAGGAAGTTCATTGCTTCCCAATTACGCAGCTGGTTCTGCACTAGAGTGGTAATTGGAATATTTTGGCTAATAAGCAACAAACCACACAGGGACACGCTACGCATAACATACAGAGATGACTAAATATTAACAACTCCAACGTAAATATTTGAACATGTACAGTCATGTCCAAACGATACGCTAAATTTACAGACTGGTTATATCATAAAATATGTTGGTCAACTTAATTGAGTAAAAAGCAGGATACAGTGTACATCACTGCCATTAATAAATGCATGCAGGTAATGAGGCTGGCGTTTGGATGATATGAACTTTCTATGCAACACATAGAAGACATCCACTGTGTACAGACTGCCTTAAAACGGGCAACACGGTTTGTAAAACGTCAGAACGTACGGTAGTTAGAATAACCACAGCTGTGATACTATACAGTCGAACTTCTATAAGTATTACTTTCCTATCTCGAATATTTGATATCTCGAAGTAATTTTAATTTCCCGGTGAAGTTCTACACAGTCTATGTCACGTTTCTTCTACACCCTCTGTCGGAAAAGTTCGGTGAATGGGCTATATTACGAACGGATTGTTGGCTTACCTGAAACAACCGTAACTGTCCTTCGAAGTAATCCCCGTGGATGGTTATGCACTTCTGAGAACGACTGAACAAGTCCTGGAAACTCCTGGCATAGTCATCATTAGGAATAGCCTTCAGTTTGGGTCGTCAAAACTCTAAATTGAAAGCAAGACAGAATCGTGAATTTATGCAACCTGCCTTGCACACCTGATAGACGGGTGGCACTGTGAAGGGTGAATTTATGCAACCTACCGTCCACACCTGATCGACGGGTGGCAGAGAGAAGGGTGAATGTTCCGTGGAATGGAATAGTTCTGAAATCCACAGGTCGGAGTGTGGCTCTAGCCACGAACGAGTGAGGTCACGCATGCCTGGTGCGTCTGAGCAGTGAGAGTGCAGCCAACACACAACAGTTAGTGCGCCGGATAGCTTCGTCTACGCTCTTTGTCACTTGGATAGAACCCCAGGAAGAAAATGCAAACCATCAGGAATAATACGTTGAAATGCTCCTTCCAGCGGAACACCACGCTGCCACGCGTCTGTCTGCAGCGGAAATTCGCACCTTTGTGGCGGAGATGCTGAAACTCACGGTCGACCAACTGGAGACCCTGCAACTAGACGCACCGTCCAACTCTGTATTTATCAAGGTAATCTCTCAATCTATTATGGACAAACTTTTGAGTAAATTTGCGAGAACACACAGGCTTACTTTGTTTAATGGGGAGTCTGTTTCGGTAGAAATTGCCGCTGCCGGCATGGAAGCCACGAGGGTAAGGCTCTTTAATATTCCGCCTGAATTATCAAATGATACAATACGCACCCATTTCGCAAAATATGGTACCGTCAAATCCATCACAAATGAAAGTTGGTCCCATTATTACAAGTTACCAGTTGCAAATGGTATCCGACAAATACACATTGATTTAAAAAAAGCAAATTCCGTCCTTTATCATGATTGGTGGGCACCGTGGATAGGTTAGCTATGAAAGGAAAGTTAAAACATGTGCCATATGTCAAGCTATGGACCATCTGCGTATCGACTGTCCGCGTCCATATTCGGCCATGACGCGCCTTGAACGTGACACACGGACAACTAGCTTTGCGGCTATGGTCACCCCTAGTTCCAGCCACCGTATAGACGACTCCCCGCTTCACAGCCCAGGCGATACTCAAGCACGCTACGATACAGGCTTTCCCCCGCTAGACTGCACGCCTCCAATGGAGACGGAGCCTGTCACCCTGGCTGGCAGCATAGGTGTGCCTGACATGTATCCAGAGTCTGTGGTCTTGCACCAGGAAGAGTCTTCTCAGCAACTCTTGGATGCTGACCGGTCACCCCCTCCAGTCGCCAAACCTACCCATAGTTCCCCCCACGGAGAAGGCTCGGCACAGGAATATTCGGGGATACGCAAAACGACCACTTGGTCTGAGGACATTGAGGAAAGCATGCTCGTTAGCCGTGGGCCTACTTCCGATGGTTCAGATGCTTCGCTCGCAACCCCAGTCGTGAAAAATCGTAAACCTAAGCGCAAGGTTAACCCTACTTCCGATGAATCCGATGCTTCGCTCGCCACCGAACTTGTTAAAAGCCGTAGAGCACAGAACAAGCCTAAGCAGCTGAAGAAAGGTGAAATACGTGTCAGTGAGATAGACCCCCGTTTCCGAGTGCCGGAAACCCCCAGAAGTTGTCCAACAGAGGCCTCACCTGCTGCGAGCCTTACTACCGGCGAAGCCCTTGAGGTTCAGCAAATGATAACGGACCTGTGTCATATGGCAACCCTTCCTAGCCCCGGACCCATTCTTTCACTTCTACGCAAGTGCGCTCAAATGGGTCAGCATGAGGGAGTCCCCGAGTTCGTTAGCAAGATGCGGGCTAGATATAGTTAGCAGTCCCGGGAGGCAACGCAGGATTTGGATCTACAGTTAGCTCCCCTCTTAGCCGATATCAACTATGGACCATAATTCACATTTGAAGACCTATGCCACAGTAAATGTTCCTGGTTTGAGGAATCCGGCCACTCAGGCGCTGTTAAGCCGTTTTCTGCGTGAATATGATGTTGACATTCTTTTTCTGCAAGAAGTCAGCGAATGCAACATTGGCTTCCTGTATGACCATGACTATATAGTTAACATGGGCACCACTGCTAGGGGTACGGACATTATCTACCGTAAAGGCACTCTAGTAAATGATGTGGTGATGGATCCTTCCGGGCGTATAACGTCTGCTACGGTACATGGTGTCAGGATCATAAATGTTTACAGTCCATCTGGCTCCAATTATAAATCTGAGAGAAACGTTTTATTTAGGCAAGACATCTTACCCCACCTGGTATCGAATCTCCCCATTCTATTGATGGGGGATTTCAACTGCACCTTACGCCCCAGGATCAGACGGGTTCCTTCAATTTCTGTCCTGGGTTACAGGGACTCACCCAGAGCATGCAACTAATAGATATATGGCCACACATACATGGCAACCAGATCCAATATACATTTTGTCGTGGCACCTCTAAATCCAGGATTGATCGGGCGTATATGTCCAGTACGCTCGCCTCACGAGTACGCGGCTGTCAGATAATCCCTGTTGCCTTTAGTGACCACAATGGCTTTTTATTTACGGTGAGAAGTGCCGCCCCTGCACACATAATACAAGGGCGAGGCACGTGGAAAATGAATACCAACTGCTTTGAAAGGGAAGAGGATTCACAGCGTTTTGAGGCTGTGTATCGGCAGTGTCAACGGCTGAAACACCGTTACAACAATGTGGCTGACAGGTGGTTAGAAAAGGTGAAGCCGGCCATTCGGGCAGTTGCCAAAGCAATAACCTTTGAACGTAAACAACGTTTACATCGGAAACTGGACTTCTATGACACCGTTTTACAGGACCTCCACCATCGAGAACAACTAGGGGAAAATGTGTCGGTGGCACTACGCACGATTAAGACAACCATCTGCCATGTCCGAGAAAGCAATTTAGCCACCCTGCAGCAGCATGTCAAGAAATATTCCTTGATTGACAGGGAAAAGATGTCTGTTTATCAGCTTGGCCGTCTCCGCCGCTCGCAAGGGCGTCAGTGTATTCGTCAGTGGACGGGACCGGATGGGGGCATATTAACAACCCGTGAGGAACTACTTGCAGAAGGTGAGCGCTATTTTCGGGAGATGCTGGCTGAGGAACCAGTCTCGGAATTAGCAGGTAACCAACTCTTGTCGTCTACGGACCGGCACCTGGACAACGACTGCATGCGTCAACTTGGCGCCCCAATCATGAAGGCAGAGATCGACTATGCTCTCCGAAACACAGCTAATAACAAGACTCCGGGAATAGATGCTCTGCCGTATGAATGGTACAAACACTTCTGGCACCTCGTTGGGGATGAGGTCACCCAAGTACTCAGCTACTTATTCACACATGAAGTAACCCACGGCTTTACGGAAGGCGTTATCCTTTTGATTCCCAAGCTTAATGGTGTGCGGGGTATTGCTGACTACAGACCAATAACAATTCTTAACACGGATTACAAGTTGCTGGCCAAAGTCCTAGCACTTCGGCTAAAAAGTGTGCTGCACAGCTTGATAGGCCCTGGTCAAACCTGCACGATACCCCGGAAGACCATTCTGCATAGCATTCATGCTATCCGAAACCTCATTCTTTATGCTTCAGGTAATGGAAATCACGCGGCTGCCTTGATGAATATTGACCTGAACAAAGCCTTTGATAGGGTCGCCCACGCATATCTTTGGCAAACTTTGCGTCACTTTCACATTTCTCTGGGCGTCATACACTGCTTCCAACGACTCTATGCATCCGCTTCATTCAGAGTGTTGATAAATGGATTTATATCCCGTCCAATTCCCGTCCATAAATCCATCAGGCAGGGCTGCCCATTGTCGATGGTGCTCTTTGTTTTGGCTATTGAACCCCTGATTCGCAGTCTGGACGAGAAACTCCAAGGTATCGATCTGCATGGGGCCCATATCACCCTGCGGGCATATGCCGATGACATGACCGTCTTTATCACTGATGAGTCAGAACTTACGTCTACGAATATCATCATGGACACCTACGCCCTAGCATCAGGTGCACGCATCAATGCTGCGAAGTCATCGTTCATGCCCATCAGCTTGCCTACAACAATCAGGACTCCGCACGACCTAGCCATTCCCATAGTTGACAGGTGTACAATCTTGTGGATAACTTTCTTCCCCGATTTTGCAGAAACTGTCAGCTACAACTGGAACCGGCGGCTAAATACGCTGGGATTTCAATTAAAGGAAGAACTGACGAGAAGTTTGAACCTGATACAGAAAGTGTGGTTTATTAATACCTTTTCCCTGTCCAAAGTATGGTTTCTGGCACAAGCAATCCTAGCTCCGCACGTTCTCTGCCAACGAATGGAAATGGCCATCGGGTATTTCCTCTGGTCTGGATACCGCTATCGGATTCGTCGAGATCAAATGAACCTGCCACTTCGAAGAGGCGGACTGCAACTTGTGGCAGTTGAACACAAATGTGCCGCTTTGCTGGTCGCACAGCTTTTTCGAGCGCAACACCATATGGGGGACCCTCTTGACACTGTCTGCATCCAGTCACTTGTCCCAGGTGCGAATCCCCAGATGCTCATCCCAGCCAATGTTTTCAAAAAGGAACTCGCAATTCTTAACCGTCTGAAATCCAGTGCCTCCACACCCTTCACCGCCCTCCCTACCAAGGTGCTTTATAGGTTTCTGCTCGCCGAAAGACTCTTCACCCCCTATATACAGATGAAATATCCTACGCGAGCCTGGTCGACTATTTGGGAGAACCTGTGGAATCCCTGGATTCCACTGGAATGGCGATCGACATTGTATGAGTACCTCAATGAAATTGTGCCGACCAGAGAAAAACTGTCTCGGCAAGGGCAGAGTGATGTCGACCTGTGTGATGCCTGTGGTCGCACTGACACATTAGACCATCGTGTCACTTCGTGTGGGAATGCGACAGTCGTCTGGACTTGGACCCTCCAGGCAGTATCTGGAATCTGCTGACGGCCGCTGGACGTGTCCGATGGCATGAAGGTGCAACGTTTTGCAGTACAACATTCCACTGGGAAAAAGCGTAACGCCATCCTCTGGTTCACTGCGGGAGCGATTCATTATAACCTCTCCCGCCACAGGTCTCGGGACCACACACTGGTGGGGTTCTTGGACCACCTCCGCAGGGAGAGATGGAAATCCCCCAAACATGGAACACTGACTGCAGCGTTTGGACGGCTGTTTTGTATGTTTTGAATTGGACAGCCACGAGTTCTTATCGTCAGCCTGGAGTGTTTAATGCTTATAAGTGCTTGTGACTTTAAAATGGTGCAGTGACGATTACTTTCTTTGTTGACCTTTACAAAAGTGCAGTGACAATTTGTTTCTGTGTTGCTTTACAAACAATGGTGCAGTGACTTTTATTTCCTGTATTAACTATTCACATTGGCACTGACAATTCCTTTCTGTGTGTGTAAAGTTATTACTATGTAAATAAAACCACTTATTAAAAAAAACATCGTCACGGGTGACGAGATCGGGTGCCTGAGGTACGACCCCGAAGGTAAGCGTCAAAGTATGGAGTATCGGGGTCCCGGGTCGCCCTATAGCCCTGAAGGGCCAGAGGTTTTCGGACATTGTGGACATCCAACTTAATGTGACGACCCAACAGAAAGCTATCCCTCGGGAAGACTATGCCAGGACTTGTAGCCTACTTATACTTGTGTTAATTGTGATGGCTGTATTAGTGTGTGTTTTCTGTAATTCAAGTAAGGATTGCAGACGATAAATTACAAGTAGTTCCTACTGTTGCTACCAAATGCTATCGTTAACATCACCTAGCTGTGAACATGGCTACTAGATGTCACCGCAACTGGCACCTGGTGGCGAACGTTGGAACTTAGAGAGCGTTAATCAAATCTAACTTACACATGTATCTTCACACAATTGTAGTTAGTGGATGCCATAAATATATGACATGGGCCCGCCGGCTGTACTTCCCCTACGAAGGAGGGTGTACTGAGGGAATTTTAACGCTCTTAAAAATCCGACGACTTCGGCCGGGTTTGTACCCGCTATCTTGGGCACAGAAGCTCAGCATGCTACTGACTACACCACCGAAACTGCTATTAGTGAGAGAAGAGGGAGGTTTATGGCGACTGCAAATGAAGAAAACAGATAGGTTTGTTGGACACTCACTAAGACGCCCAGGAATATCATACTTAGTTATGGAAGGAAGGGTCGACAAGCATCATAGGGGGAAATATCAAGGTTAGAATATGTTCAACAGATTACCACTGACGTAAGGTGTGGTAGCTGTGTAGAGATGAAACGATTAGCTCAGGACAGAGAGACATGGATGGCTGAGTCAAACCAGCCAAAAGATTCAAACACTTACAAATACCTCTAATTGCCCATGAGGACGTGTGGTGGGCAGAAATGCGACGATAAAACTTTCCGGTTCAAAAGCATGCACATGTGTGCGACCGCCTCGAGCTGCAAGACACTGCTCAATTTTAGTGAAGTATGGAGTCGATGAGGTTAACTTCTTCCGGAATGGCGACTCCTGTCTGCTGATCCGCTATAGTTGCTTCATACGTACAGTAGTTACAGGTAAACAGAGATGAGGTCTGCAGTATTCTTCCCATCATGTCCTGACCATGTTATATAAGACTAAGGTCCGGAAACCTGATGGGCCTTACGTGTAGTGGTTTGGAGAACAGCCTTGGGGATGCCTGCAGTATGAGGATGGGCGCTGTTCAGTAAAACAACCGATTTAGAACAAGTGCAATTATCGGGGTCGCCTCCGTAGCGTAGCGGTCAGCATGGTTAGCTGCCACCCCGGAGGTCCTGGGTTCGATTCCCGGCTCTGCCACGAAATTTGAAAAGTGGTATGAGGACTGGAACGGGGTCTACTCAGCCTCGGGTGTTCCAAATGAGTAGAGGGGGTTCGATTCCCACCTCAGCCATCCTCGAAGTGATTTTCCGTGGTTTCCCACTTCGTCTTCGGGCAAATGCCGGGATGGTCCCTTTTTCAAGGCCACGGCCGCCTCCTTCCCTCTTCCTTGCCTATCCATCCTGACCATCCATTACCTTCCCTCATGAGGTCCCTGTTCGCTTTGTAGGTGAGGCTGCCTGGGCGAGGTGCCAATCACACCTCACCAGTTGTGTCCACTCCTATTAGATGCTCCCAGCTCTAGGACACTTCCCGTAGAGGCGGTAGTGGTGAGTTCCCTCGCTGAGTCCGTGGGTTCCACCAACCTGGAGGGTAAACGACTAGGAAAAGAAGAAGAAAAGAAGCAATTAGCGGGAGAGCTATGATTAATAATTTCGTTCATTTAATGCTTTATTTTTGGCTGATGAAGGGGACAAAAATTGGTCCTTAGTCCCTGAAATATGTACCGTTTCCAAGAACGACTTAGTTGATAATTTTTTCACTAAAAGTATTGATTCAGGCGGAAATATAAACCTTTTATTAAACTGTATAAGCACATCAATACGGAAACAATATGAGTGATTTATATCACAGAGCCACCAAATTGACAACATGTCAACATACTGGCGGGAAACAATGCCATTAAATAGATTGGTAACTTTCAGTCGGTGAACACAAATATAAGCCTAATTAAATTGGAATAATACATGGGTTGGTTTTTTAGTTTTGGCACGTTAGTTATAACTGGATTAATAACTCACTTAGATGGTTCCAAGTTTCACAGGCCCTCGATGTAGTCCCCACCGTTGCGTACAACGTGTTCCTAGCGATGCGGAAGTCGTTGGATCCCTTTGGCACAGCCCAAACTATTGATGGTACGAAGAGAGCGCTCGGCAGCCTGCTCCCCACGCATTGTCATCTTCATCTTCGGGATGAGATCATAGTCGCAGGGACTGATGTCGGGAGAATATGGGGGGTGATAGAGAACCTCCCAGTCCCAGCGATCCAACAATGCCGACACAACGCCTGCTGTGTGTGCCCTAGCATTGTCATGCAGAACGATGGGCGGTGTAACCATGTGGTGGCGCCGTTTCCTTCTCAGAGCTCCTCGGAGATGGTCTTGCAGAAACGAACAATAGTACGCCGCATTAACGGTTTGCCCTCGGGGAACAGTATGGCAGCGCTTCCGTACCATTGAAGACGTTAAGCAGGCTGCCGAGCGCTCTCTTCGTACCATCAATAGATTGGGCAGTGCCAACGGGATCCAACGACTTCCGCATCGCTGGGAACACGTTGTACGCAACGGTGGGGACTACATCGAGGGCCTGTGAAACTTGGAACCATCTAAGTGAGCTATTAATCCAGTTATAACTAAGGTGCCAAAACTAAAAAACCAACCCATGATACCACCTGAAAAATATTTACATGTGATTAAATAATAAGTGTACCGATTACAACGGAGGGGGCGTTAAAAAAAAAGATAATTTTCGCTCGTCAAGCGACCATCATCAGATCTATGAAGAAAATCAATCTACAAATAAAATGGCTCCAGAAAACACTATCAAACCCTACAATGTTAACTACCAACGGAAGCGGCCTTCCAAGGCGCAATAAAATCTTAAGAAAGTGTAGCCAGCAGTGCTAAGAATTACTAAAGCATTAAGCCCCCCTCCTCAGTAGCGAGTACCTTGGGGAAGGGGGTGTCCGTAACTGGCGAATATGAATGGACAGTTAATTTTGAACTGCGTTCTACTGTAATTATATTTCTCGTCAATTACGTTCATACAAAATGCATGGCATGTTCACATGTAATTCTATTAATGCATGGACTGTATCTCTCCAACATTTCATAGAAATACCATGTGTCACAATTCAGAAATTCAATTGTAGATTACTAATGCAATTAATATGGGAGTTGTAACAATGACAAAGGTAGAATGAACATCGAGTAGATGTAGCAGGTGTAGCTTTCCTGGCGAGAAGGAACCCACAGCGTAGCCGTGCGCGTCAAGTCACTCAATACGATTAGAGAAGGTAGTTTGAAATCCAGTGATCAATGGTTTCAACTCTGGCGGTCACTGTGCCAATCCTAATGACCTATAATTAAGTTTGCAAATATTTTATAATTATTTCTCAATTTATTACATTATTATTCTTTACATTCTTTCTGTAAAATACACAAAAATTAATTCAAATAAGATCAATTAAAATTAAATATAACCTAGGCCTACACAATATTAATCTTTTTAAGTAATTCAAATTTCGCGAAATTCTTCTCAATGTATAAATGTTTATTTTCCACACTCACTCCAGGCAAGTGTAGGGATTGTAGCTTAAATCAATTTCCAGTGTACCTACCCCAAATTTAGACCGTCATAATTACAGGTTAAGGATACTGTGTACTCTTGAGCATGTGAATTCAGTACATTACCAGACTTCATTATACTAAGCATTTTCTCGTTTTGTAGTAAGAGCATAGCTAAGATTCTTTTAACGTGTAAAAGGTAACTTATTCTGAACTAGATGATAACCATAATATGATGGCATTCTTAGGTTAGGAAATCTAGAAAATTCTTCTTCTTCTTCTCCTTTCGAATTTGGCCAACTACGGACCGCAAAGGACTTAAGGCTTCTTGGCATTCCTTCTCTTTTCTTCCCAGAACTTCTTCATTCTTTCGCTCCTTATCTTTCTCCTCCTCGGAAATGATCCGCACGAGTCACTTTGTAATTGGTTTCTCTTCAAATGATTTTAAACTGTCTACCTTTCTTCTAAACTCACTTCTATTGCGGATCAACTCTGGAGTAATTCCAACTTCTGCTGCATCCCTCTTGACCACTTCTACCCACTTAGAGGTGGCCTTCAATCCCATGATGTATTTGAAGATCTTTTTGGTCAGTCGGTTCTCGTCCAATCTTACCAGCCTTCTTTTCCGCATTGTGTCCGTGATCTTTTCAGAACACTTGTATAACTCCTCGTTTTTCCTCTTCTTCCAAGTTCCATCAGAATTCTTCAGAGGTCCCAGAATTTTCCTCAGAATTTTCCTTTCCTTTTTCTCTAGTTCTTGCAGCTCCCCTTTTGTATTTAAAATTAAACACTCTGAAGCGTTATAGAAAATTATTCATTGAAACAAAATACATTTTAGAAAAAAGTAATATTGTTTTTTAGGAACATTTATCTCAGTTGTTTTTCACCCAAATACTCTCAGAGGTTTTTTAGATACTTAGAATATCCAACTTCAGAATTTTCACCTATTTAGTTTATTAATATTAGAATAGAATTTAAGAAAGAATATCCCAACCAACTTAATTATTTTTTAATTATTTTTATGGACTTGAATTTTTTTCCTCTGCTGAAAACTATTATAGGTTTATATTCTAAAGTAAGCTATTCTCAGGATGTTAAAATACGTAGAAAACATTGGTTGAAAAATAACTCTGATATATGTTTCTGTATAAACCAATTTTACTATATTTCTGAAACGTCTTTTGTAAAAATAATTGTATTAATTTTCTAAATTCTCTAACCTCAAAATATCATCATAAGGTTAGCATCTAGTTCAGAATAAGTGCACAGTATCCTTAACCCAGTACTTCAATCAGCACAGAAACAAAGAGATCAGTAAAATGACGGTCATTGTCTTAAGTGAGGATCCATCCCACCATTTGCCTCAAGTAGAAGCGAAAAAACAAGGAAAGCCATCTCTACGGTAGGGCAGGTGTGAATCGAACCCATATATTTTCAGTTGGACCTTGCGATGATCAGTGTATACCGTTCTAACCCTCAGACAAGAGTTACAATAATTAACAAAGCTGAGAGTCTCAATTAGCACCTCGACGAAAATAATGTGTAGCCTAATTTCATTGTAGGGGTACCTTCTACTTACATACATATTTTAAAGTCATTCGCTGCAGTAGACTTAACATGTACTCCTAACAAACGACACAAAGACACAAAACGAACTGGGAGTATACTGTTTCACCCCCGCCAACAAAACAACACCCCTATGCGCATGGAAGGAAATCCACATTAAATAAAGGAACCAGGCCGTCCGTATACGAGGCATAAGCGAAGTAAGCATTATATAATTTCCACAATACAACGTACAAGTAACAGTAAATTAAAACATGCCAAGGAACCCAGAACACAGTTGCGATAGCAACTTCTCGCAAGAATAAAGAACGGAGGATGAGGTACTATCCCAGCATTAGACTGTATTAGAGTGTGTAACTGTATTAGGAACAGGGATGAGGTAGGTTCCCCGGGACTTGAAGTAAGGTACTATCCCAGCATTTGGCTGGAGGGAGTGTGGGGAAAATGGGGTGAAAAACAACACTCAGGATATCTGATGTCAGCGCCGTAATTCGAACCTACAATCTCCCACATAGACAAGATCGCGAGTACGCCGGAGACTATACGAATTCGTTCCCGAAGATCTTAGAAGAGAAACGAAGGACATAGTGTAACACCGACCCAGCAACGAGGTGAGTGTCAGCAAGCTTTCCATATTCCTTCCCTGTAATACTCTCAGAATACTTTTGAAGTCATAGTAAATCATTCTCTCCGTACAATCGGTATCCCGCTTTCTTATTCACTTCTGGTAGTTCGAATTCCCTTCATACACAACGTGGACACTGGCTTATATTTTTACGGCAGCAGTCGAGCGTCTGCCACAGTGAGATATCAGATTCCGGACTGCGCGGCCGGCAAGTCATCCAGTCGCAGTACACCCCCGTAGCTACCCATTCGCGTCCCTAGTTTGGCTACCGTTCTTCTCACCCCCGAATCTCAATATACACAGACTGCGTATGTTGAGATCTAGAAGAGACGAAAACAATATTTAGTCCATTAGTCACTGGACTCAATATTTCGGATTATTCTTTCTGACGTTGTATTACAACAAAAATATCCAGTAATCAAGGAAAGGAAGGGAGATTGTAGTTTTACGTGACAGTAATTCTTGTGATTATGAGCCTCGGGACCTCCGTTTTACGTGGAATCCGAACCACAGGACCTGGCATTTCATTTCGAAAATCTCACATGCATTGATCGGGAATCTAACCCATACAGTAATCACACAATATTTCTCAATACCTGTTAGTGAAGAACAATATATTTTAAACTCTGATGGAAGTATTTTGGAAGCGTTGAGATTGTTAAATATTCAGACACTAAATCGTTTCCCGCTCATTGTGTTCCCACTGTTCCAGTTCAAAAGATATGTTGAAAGTGACCACCATTATCTAAGCAGGCTTAAATTTACACGCATACACTAGTTTTACGACTCTTATTTCAAAGTTGTTGGTGTTATTTGCCGAATACAATAAGCGATTGCCTATTGAGTTCATGTAAGGAATGTGGATTCCCTAAGTATAATCTTTATTTTAAATACCAACACAGTGAAAAGTCAGGAGGGATGAAATATGGTATTCGAGGAAGTCATACATCTCTTAAGATTACTCGATTAACGAGAAAATCTTGCAACATCGCCAAAGACACGTTAACAGCATGAAAAGTAGCGCCATCTTGTTGGTACCAGCAATAGCGCTCATCCACTTCCAATAAAGAAACGAATTAATGAACAATGACCCTGTAACATACAAATGTGATTTACCTGGTAAGGGTTCAAAGTCAGCCTTCAATAACGCGACCCATTATGCGCGCGTAAAATGCATTGTCGCCAGTGGCGGTTTCTGGGTATTCGCCCTGGAGCCAGTGCACACCCATTCTTGAAAAATTGCCGTTCACATTTGAATTTTACGAATATATAAATTAATATAAGATTTTATGGTAGTATAAAGCGTTAACAAATGTCCAGAATACCGCTTTTTTACATTTAAATGTACCGCGTTCGTTGCGCCTCACTGCACGTTGCTTGTGTGCTGACTCAGGTATCATCAAATATCGCCGTTCGCCACCTGCAAAATTGTAGCCAGCGTTAGGCTTGACGGCAGGAGAGGGGATGGCAAGAGGGGAGCGGGGATGTGTGTTTACTATAACAGAATCGGAGCCAAATCCTTGCCTGGCGAATTGTACTGCGCATGCTCCGTTTTTTTTCCAGCTCCTGTCGCATCTGATTGACAGACGAAGAAGCGATGACCGCTAGCGTGTAGGAGCTACCGCACTATCTGTTGGTGAATTTTTGTACCAAGTCGAGTTTCATGCGCAGATTGAAGTGGTTTGAAAGGTTGTGTCTTTACGCAGCTAGCGCCACTGCCATTTGATTTTCAATGTGCATTTAAAAAACCACAATCATGCAGCCAACTGTATGATATTATATAGTCTATAGTTGTAACAGTGAATTCAGTTTCATTACATTTCTTTATAATTTACAGATTTTTAAGGTCCAGTAATTTGGAGGATTAACGCAGCCTATTATCTTGTTGATCTTGGACGTGGCAAGTATTTGTCACAAGTGTGTTTCTAAAGTGTGGAATATTTGAGTGCGTGTGCATTATTACGTAATTGATAGCTTATCCTCCCAGCTTGGCTTCACCCACTGACATAGCTAGAATCATTCCTCTACCGTCGGAAGGATGGTGTCTGGGAGGCAAACACTCTTTTTCAGCAAATGCAACTGGGGATGGTGATATGTGACCGCAAACATGGGTCTAATTCAGGGTCAAAGAAGAGATTTTGACCGTTGGCCTGAAAGGAACCGTCCCGGTATTTGCCTAGTGATAAAAATGAAAAACCACGAAAATCATTTTCAGGACGGCCGAGGTGGGATTCGGGATTATTATCGCTACTGTTCAGGCTATTACATCGTCTCAACTTGCTTACTCTGCAAGAAAAGGTGGCCATATAATAAGAAATGGGAAGACCTATTCCAAACCTGAATTTAATTCAAACATCCCTGTGCAAAGCGAAGGTTAGGAATCGCTTATTCCATGATGAAGTTACAGCAAGTTAGTATGAGTAGGCTTGTGGCTGTGAACTAACCAACTGGATGTATTGCTTACCGTGCTTAAAGTCGTGCTACGTGCACAAGAAAAGAAAATCCCCATCTGCACGCTGGAAGCGGAGGTAGATTTCACCGGGCAAAGAAAAATGCTTGGAATTCACTAAATTTGCCAATTGTTGTACAGTATACCTACGAAAGTTACACATGTTTAGCATACAGCATCTTCTTATAATACCTGAAACATTTTGCTCATCCCTTGGTGCAAGGGTGGGTCATATCAAATATTCTTTCAGGCAAAAAAATGTTGTTACATTTTAGAGGGGTATTGGCCATTTTAAACTGTTTTGATATTGTACCTATTAAGGGAGGTATGATTTATTTTCTCTAAAAACTCCATTTTCCCCACCCCTTTGGTCAAACTTACGAAGATAAGCATTTGGCCCTTATTCCAAAAATAGTACGAACTTTGAATGGATTCAGTTTTTAAAATACTATGAAAGTTATAGCAATATTTCACCCCCCCCCCCCCCCCCCCCCCCATTTCCAACCCCTTGGTCCGATTTTGCCCGTTAGCGAACCTGACCGAGATTTTGAATGGTTATATTTTATGTAGGCCTGTACATATACATTATAATATTAACTTTTGAACTGACGGTGGTTTTGGGATCTGAGGGATGTAAAACGCGAAGATATGTCAATTTTTTTCCGGATGTCGAAATGGTACCCTTTGCAATAGGTAGCTTTCTAATGAAATCTAACTAAAATCGACAAATGTGAACAATCAAAAGCCTACATGAATGCAGAATTGGAATTACAAGTACTAGGAAAGTAACAAATCAGACAACAGCTTCATTGTGCATTCAGGAGGGAACATAGAACAGCAAAATATCGAGGTGTCGAAAAACCAACTCCAAGTGCCACTAGATGCATATCTAAGCATACAAAATAGAGTAAAATAGTGAGGAGATAGTTATTTTGTATGCTTAGATATGCATCAAATTTAGACTTTTTTTAAAGAGTGCACACCCACAATTTTTCTTCACCAGCCGCTACTGATTGTCGCCCTCCTAAACATGTACAACTCCCTCTTGCAAGAATAAAGCTCCACTGTTCTGAAATAACTACAACTGATTCTACCATGTCTAAGCTTGGCAACTTATTCTGTCAGATACATGACCTACGAGTTTTCAAAGAGTCCGGTAACTTTACGAACAGCCTGTACTACGTACGCTTTTGCCGAAACTTCAAAACGTTCAGACAGAACGCTTACTTTATTTATAGAGATTGAGTTGACAGAAACAGTGTAAGTCGGGATTTTAAAACAGCAAGTAACTCTATTTTGCATTGAATATATGGTAACCAAATGAATTACACGACACATTCACACATAATTGTGTTAATCTACATACGCTTCAACACGTTTCATAGAAATACTCTGTGGCAATGTACAGAAATTCAATTAAACGTTAGTAATACAATTAATATTAATATTCTACAGTGATGTCACAACATCGACATTTGTCATCATGATGTGGTTACGTTCACATATGCACATTTGAAACTAGGCCTATATTAAATCAATTTTGTTGGAGGAAAGTACGCCAAAATTAATTTTACTGTAAAGGGAATTATATAAATGCATGGAAGATATGTAAGCCCCAGGACAAAATTATAGTCATCTGCGATAAGAGGCTGATAGCAATATTGTTATTGTTGTTTCAACAAGAGGTTTCGGATATATTAGATTATCAGCACCGTGTGTATACAGTAACTCACTGGTATAATTGCTGTAACTCTCGCGCGCTTATTTTTAACTGTTAGTGTCTAGAATTATGGTTGGTGTACTGGGTCTTGAATCTGCATTTATTTTGATTGTTTGTTTGTTTGTTTGTTTGGAAATCATAAATAACTCCTCATGTATATCGGCGATATATTTATGCAGTTGAGGTAGTAAATAAGCATTATTATTGTGATTTAAACAACATTTCTCGGAATTAGTCCTGAGTTTCTCAATGTCCTGGACACCACGGACGTCCTGCTAAAATCGAACCAACCTCGTGCCATCCCCCCCACCCCTCGCCATCTCCCCATATAAAATACACCCCACATCAATTATTATTCTACAATGATACATGCCACTCATATTTTTGGCTCATACCGTATTGAGCTACCCATAGCTGCGGCGAAACTCAGGTCTTGGGTTACCTCCCGTGATTTGACCCTGAGTTTTTGCTGTGATTTTTTAACGTCAGCTACTATTTGGCACTCATTGATCTCTAGAAAGAGAAGACATCCTCTGAAGGAGGCTGGGTGCTCACCACCACAATTCACACACACACATTGCCTTTTGTTCTGGTTTCAGTTGACAATTAAGCAGTAGGCTACTTAGCCTGTAATAATTGTAATACTTTATTTTTGGTCAAATCGTTAACTGGTATAAGCCTTCAATAACTGTGTAATGCATTTGAACAATGCGAACTAATCACACTTACACGTGATCGCATCCCCCGACCCTCCACCACATTACGTACGCTCGCGCAGTTGTCTCAAGGCCACAGGTACAACCTGGAACTGCTGCCGGCCAGCTAAATGCTTTGAATGGCTCAATGCTATAATTTAAGAACCTTGTCTTCTAGGTAGAAAAGGCATTCACCTGAATTTTTACAACGTAATTGATTTGTTAATCATAAACAAAACATTATTGCGTTAGAGGCCATTTCTCAGCGTTGCCTTAGTAATCGAAATTTTATGGGTAGGCCTACTTATGTAAATTTCTTTGAGGATTATGGAACACCTATTACAATTAGGTACAATCATATTGACTGAAGAACATTAACTTTGGATCATAAACAAAGTGCCTTTTATTTAGGGCCATTTGTAAATATTCATACACATTATACATACAGTATATATATATATTTGCTTAGGTTAGTCTTGGAAACCCGTGGACCACACTTCAAAAAACTCTGATTTAGACAACCCATGTCATATCAAATTTTAAGATTTAAATTTATGATTATGTGGTAATTTAATTTCTAGGGTAATTTTTTAACCCTTTCCCATAATTTTCCACGTTTACCATCAACCGACTTAGCCGAGTCTCCCCTATATTTCTGTTGCACCCTGTGCCACGGCTGACGTAACTATGTAATTTTGGGACAAAGTATACATTAAATTTTTCACCATTTTACTGATTAGTACCTTATTAGGAAGATTTGCCTGTAGTGCAAACATATTAAAGTACTATGCAAGTTGGTGATTTGCTCTTTATTTGAACAGTGTCACTGTGACGCCTAGTATCAAATCAGAATAACAAAAACTGTATTCGGACAACAAGAATGAAGGAACCATTATACTTGCGTAATACAGTACAGTTAATTGAATTGTAGTGATATGACTAAAATGAAGATATGAATCTTATAAGATTGGAAAGAGAACAGTCCCAATGAACCTGTTAATGGAATGCAGATTGCTTGTCTCATTGCACACCAAAATATAATGAGACAATCTGAAATGGAAACTTCATCAAGAAGGTATTACATAAAGTAATTATGAGTTACATCCACGTCTTAATAACTTTGTATCATCTTTTCTTAAAATTTGATTCGAAAAGACAGATTTCTAGAATTAAAATTAAACTTGCAAACTTTTAATATTCTGTTATACCATTAGGTATTGTTAGAAATTCTTCAGGAGTATCGTACGTAAATAAGTTCAGTCAAACTTAAATAGCTTTTCAGTCAACACGTTATTTTGGGAGGGTAATGGTAAAATACTGTAGACCTATGCTGTTTGGTTGATTAATTCATTTTTTAATTCATTAATTGATTGATTCATAATATGGTGTAGGGGCTTCGGAACACTATGAGTGAGCAATATCAGATAACCTGTTTCATGGCCATGGCTGTTTTATTGCGTGTATTTGTAATTAAGTATAGAATAGCGGCTTCGGAGACGTAGTTGGTAGCATGCTGAATTGCTGTGCCCAAGATAGCGGGTTCAAGCCCGGCCGTCATCGTCGGATTTTTTAAGAGCGTTAAAAATCCTTCAGTATGCCTTCCTTCGGAGGGAAAGTAAAGCCAGCGGTCCCATGTCATAGATTTATGGCAGGTAAAAGATCCTTCCACAGACTAAACTTGTGTGGAGCTAAATTTCTAGGTTAGATTTCGTTGGAACGCTCTATCAAAGTTCCAACGTTCACCACTAGATATCATTGATATCTGGGAGAGAAAGTTGGAACTACGTGAAATTGAACGGAACGAGTAGCTCACCCTCTGGGTGTGCGCTGGAAGCAGCTACAGACTCAGGCGAGCCGGACATGTCCTCGGACACTCCCGGCACTAAAAGCCATACGATAAATAAATAAATAAATAAATAAATAAATAAATAATAGTATAGAATTTTGAAGAAGGCGTTTGTGGCCTAAAGTAATGAATGAAAGAATAAATAAATAAATACATAAATAAATGAATAAATACATCAATAAATAAATAAACAAGATGTTCAGGAAAGAACATATAGCCTACTTTCTCCTCAAAGTATGGGTATAGTTATAACTCTCTGTCCTTATCACCTCTTAATTTCTTCCAATTCGAAGTGCAAATTGGCACACTGGATTTGAGCAGCGACGTTCAAACCATAGTTTGCAATATACCCCAGCATTTTGCAATTTCATCAGCAAACAATCCAAACAACGTAGGTATTCAGTATATTAACACATACTACTTGCAATAATTGATACTTCGATGCTCTAAACGTATCACGGGGAGAAACATATATTTAATATACCTATTACACAGCTAATTTGTAATCGCGCCTATTCTTTGGAATGTGCGTGCACTATCGGCAATAAGAAGAAACTTTTCAATTATACTGTAGGCATGGGTTCACTTACTGGCCGGTAGAGTGCGCAGCTCGCATCTAGAAGGCTATGGTTAGCTCCTGCATAGTTCAACTGATTGCTAGTAGATGCCACTCCGGTGGAGAATGTTGTTTCAATTAAATGTATATTTTCCATAGCAAAATGCACCATATAACGCTTTATTTTATAACGTCTCAGTACTCAAGAAACAATAAATATAAAAAACAAGCAAAAAATTCAACTCTGATAGGATTTGAACCCCGACAAGCCGGGTGAGAGATCAAAGCCCTAACCACACAGACAGTCGTGCACACACCACGCAAGCGTTCATCAGGCAACTGACATACAATGTTTTAGCAAAGAATGACTTGGACAGATCGAATTCTTCACTGGAGTATATTTCAAACTCAGTGCATCATACTAATATATAAAAATGAGATGGTGTGTGTCTGTCTTTATATCAGTCTGTCTGTCTGTCTGTCTGTGTGTTACTTAATAACGCAAGAACCACTGGTCCGATTTAAATGAAATGTAGCTTATTTACCATGTTTACATATAGGATACTTTAATTTCGATATTTTGCACTATTAAAAAATGGCGACCATTTTAGTGACGTCACTACACCCTTTGGTTTCAAAATTTCATATTTCCATATCAAATAAAAAGAGAACGCTAAGAAATAGCAAACTTTTGATGCATACACAAGATTTAACATTTAATTTGCTATCCAAAAGGTCCTTATCACTTTTCGTGTATCTCCAACGGTTAGCGAGTAAAACCTAAATTTGTGCAATAAAACACGGTCAACACCGAGCGGTGCAGTATATCTCTACATACATAAAAATTAAAGTTTGTATGTTTTTTTCGCAATTTCTACGGAAATTTGAGTTATTTACGCGTTTCAGACTGTTTTATTATGGATGCGCGCGAAAATAATTTTTTGGTCTGTCTGTCTGTTTGTTTGTTTGTTTGTCTGTGGACAATTTTGTTCCCTTATAACTCGAGAACGGCTGGGTGTATCAACGTAAAATTTGGTACAGATATCCATCAGAGGCACGACACTAATCATTGATGTAACCCTTCTCCGTACCTCTCATAAAAGAGGGCCTACCCCCCTAAAATACATGCTGAAATAGGAGTAGAAAGACGAGACAAAGATCATTTTCAACCCCTCAATGTGAGAGACAAAACTCGGGGGCCCCAAATCCACATTTTAAGGCCCTAAAACCAACCGTTTTTAAGATATTCCCAGAAAACTAATTTCATTTAATACACTAATGAACGAATTCAAGCCGGTAACCATGGCAACAGATTCTCAGAGGTCCATCTATTGCTGTAGGACGCAATACAATTCCATGAATTACAATGGTGTGAAAGTTTGCAAACGGCTAGAAGGTTATCACGGAAAGAAATTAAGCTGTAAAATTCATCAATACGTATAATGCGCTTAAGGGGGTCAAGGGGTACACTAGATTTTTTTCACGCGATTTACACCTGCGGGTGTGGTACGGCAGATCTATTATATTGCTATCCCTATAATATATTATTATTATTAGTATTATATTATGGCGTACAACGAGGAGACAAAGCCCCTCGGTGCCAGAAACAAAACTTGGGGGCCTCGAAAACTACATTATAAGGCTCTAAAACCAACAGTATCTGAAATATTCCCAGAAAACTAATTTAATTTAATTTAACAAACTAATGAAGGAATGGAAATCGGTAACCATGATAACATTATCTCAAGGGGTGGCATCCAACTTTCCATCTATTTCTGTAAGAAGCAATGTCACTCCATTTATACCTTGCCACGGTGGGTGAGTGGATAGCGTGTCGGTCTACTAACCCCAAGATTGCAGGTTCACTCCTGGCCGTGGTAAGTGATTTTTGAAAGGCGGCAAAAATACGACTCGCATGTCATACGATGTTGGCATGTCAAAGAACCCATTTGAATTCAGTAGGCCGTGTTCATAATGGCAAAATTAATCTCAGCAGTTTCCGCCAACACAAAGTTCCTCATTTCTCTACTAGAAAGTGCTATAGTGTTCAAGGTGCTTAGATATCTACCCTCCTTGACTTTCATAGTGATTCAAGGAACAACGAAATTTCGACATGCAAGCTACCCTCTGGGTGTCAAATTACGAAGCTTGCACCCGGCACCCGAGGCCATACGATATTATTATTAGGCTACTCCATTCATTACATTTCTGTGAAAGTTTACAAATGGCTATAAGGTTATCACGGAACCAACGTAGACTGTATAATTCGTCAATGCAATTAAGGGGGTCAAGGGGTAACCTAGAATTTTTTCATGCAATTTCACGTGCGACATATAGTACGGAAAGTCTATTATATCTCCAAACAGCATCATTATTTTCAAAAATTCCTGAATTGAATCAGCATTATTTGCGGCTTTTAGGAATTTGGGCCATTTGAGGCTAAAGAACCTGAATTTTCATGCACCACAAGCCTTTATAATTTATGAAAGAGGTCTTCCTGTGTATGGGGACCTAACATAACGTAGAGGGTAATTTTTTATGTGAGGTGTATTGCGTTTCGTCTACAAGGTTTTTAAATCTATTTCACGTCAGGAAGTATACGTTAGGTGAATTTAGTTTGAGAGCACATTTTAACTAATCTTTTTTTTTTTTGTCGACATACGGGTCCATCGTAAGGATGATTTTCTTTGATACTGTATGGTAGATATACCCATATTTGGATATCTAGGTGATATGTTGTAGACAATAGAATTGTCTGTCTGTCTTTCTGTGTAGCCTATCTTTATGTATGCCTATAAATCGTGTTCGGATGCTTGGTGCATCGTAAAATTAGGTATGGTAAACATGAGTCAAAACACCAATCATTTATAAAACTCCTCACCGTACTTTTCATACAGTAGAAGGGTGGAAATAGGGAAAAACTTCTCAAAATACATGCTAAAATAGGCGAAATATAAAAATTATCCTAGAAGGACGATCAAAGCATATGTTGCGCTTCTCATTGTGAGTCACAAATTTCGCGAGTCTATAAGGGGTTCTGAAAATAACATTTTAAGGCCCTTAATTTAACAGTGTGTGTGATATTCCCAGAAAACTAACTTCGTTCTGATAAACTTATGAAGGAATAACAAACCGCTAACCATTGCAACAGTAGCTCAATTGATAATGTCTGGTGTTAATATATAACACCGTTCGAAGAACGGGTACTTCTGCTAGTTTCATATAAAGTTCATATAATTTCTATCAGTAGCCTATATTGCATGTAACATACTCAAATTAGTGAAATAAAGGTCAGAACGAGAGATCAGCTGCCATCTTGTCAAATAACCGAGACGACTCAGCTATTTAAAGTCACTTCTACACTATGTTATTAGAATATAAGCTTTTAATTTCGAACGGGCCACGACCTTTAGAACAGTTTAAACGATTCTTGGTTCGATAATCGGAACTGGTGGGTCCCATATTATGGATTATGAAGTTTGCATAATTCACACAGCCGCCATCCTGGAGTGGTACGGTGGATTACCTTGTAGTTTGGGCACAAGACGCGTCCCATATGAAGGTATATTGATAAACAAATAAAGAAATAAATAAATAACCAGCTGCGGTGGACAAGAGTGCTGATGCGCTAATCCTGTCACCCTGGCATCGGGAGAGCGTGGGTTTGAATCTCACATCGGCCGTCCTGAGAAGGGTTCTGGTGGTTTCCCATCTTCATCTTCAGCAAAAGCAGGGACGGCTTCTTTCAACATGTCCACGGCCGACTTCCTCTCATAATGTCTTCTCACACCTTTCCTCAATTATACCCAAGTTAGCGATCACCTGGGCGATTGGCCGGTCACCATCCCCAGTTGTATCTGCTAAGAAAGTGTGTTCACCTCCCAGACACTGTCCTTGCGACTGTTGTTGTTTGAGTCTTCAGTCTTTTGACTGGTTTAATGCAGCTCTCCATTCCTCCCTGTCCTGAGCTAATCGTTTCATCTCTACATAGCTACCACATCCTACGTCCGAGGCAATCTGTTTAACATACCTTGGTCTACCTTTATATTTCTTGTCCTCGACCCTTCCTTCCATAACTAAGCTTGCTATTCCTGGGTGTCTTAGTATGTGTCCTACCAACCTATCTCTTCTCTTCATTAGCAGTCGCCAGAAACATCTCTCCTCTTTCACTCGTCTTAAAACCTCTTCGTTTGTAACCCTATCTACCCATCTGATCTTATCATTCTCCTGTAACGCCACATTTCAAAAGCTTCTATTCTCCTCTTTTCTGCTGCACCAATAGTTCAAGTCTCACTTCCATAGAGTGCGACGCTCCTGACAAAGGTTTTGAAAAATGTCTTCCTAATACCTAAATGTATATTCGATGTCAACAGATTCCTTTTCTGTAGAAAAGCTTTCCTTGCCTGAGCCAACCTTCTTTGTATATCCTGTTTGCTTCGTCCATCACTGGCTATTTTGCTTCCTAAGAAACAGAAGTCTCCTACTTTCTTTAGTTTTTCCCCTGCCAATTTGATGTCCATATAGGTTTCTGATTTATTGCGACTGTAGATGAATAATTTCTCGTAGAGTTCATGGGTGAAGCCGATCTCGGGGGATAAGCGATTAAAAATAAATAATTAAATATAATTAAGAACAACTCAAATCATGTACAAAAAAAACAATGTGGTTTCTAGAGAACAATATTGTATGCAAGGAGGAAATATCTGTTGCTACGCCCACATAGTATATGTCAACGGATGACGATGTGTAAACAACTGATCCCGTGAGATAACCGAACTTTTCAACATTGGATAGGTGGCTAGTTCTGTGTCACCACGTGCTGCAGGAAAAGAAAGGGAAGCTAGAGTGGACAGGAACTGTCCACCCAACGGCACATAAATTTCGACCCAGAAACATCATTTTGGCCGCTCAAACTAGAGCTGATAATAAGCGATGTTTCAAATTAATGACAAACGATTAATCGATTAATCGAATTACCAATCGATTAATCAAATGATAGATTAATCGACTAACCGAAGTATTGATTAACTGATAAGTAGACACGAGATAAGAAAACAAGTTTAAATGAAAAGTCATCGTTTAAGTTGAGTTATGCTTATTATCGGAATAAGGTTGGGAAATTTATAAAAGTTGCTTTTTGCCTAAATATCGTCTACCAAGTGTCCTTCCTCGTTCGTGTTAACAATAACCAAATAAGAGTCAGTTACTGCGGAAGGACAAACATCAATCAAACTGGGAAGGTTTCGAAAAAAGAAAATTAGTTTTCAGCCTCGATTTTGAAATCTTGTTCAATGTTTACAATTTAGGACAGAAACACTTTTGTTTTACTTTGTTTCAGTCTATTTTTTACAAAGAAGGTACATTATTTAAACATATTTTATACAATGTATTTTAATTAATTTTATGTCTGGTTTGCTTCTGTGAGAGTGTAGTAAAAGATCGAAGTACATCGATTCATCGACAAAACAATTAATCAATTATTTGATATCCGATTATTCCATTAAACGACCAATAGATCGCTTAATAGACTAATAATTATTTGTAGCAATTAGTCGATTTTTCTGATGTAATTTTTCGATTATTCAAGTGCCAGCCCTAGTTCGAACACACCTAGAAAGACGAAAACCGTTCTCCACATAATATTCTTTGAATATAATACTTACTAGCTTCATTATCAGTCATTAACGCATTCATAGATTAAAACAAGGCTGTTTATGTCAACTTCTCGGCCATGTGCCCGCCACCAAAGAAAAGAAAGACAATTCTGATGACAGAAAAATGTGGGATAACTTTCTGGTGCCCTTTAAATTGTTTGTAGTGTGATAAATTTTACCACCTCGATTTTCCATGGAATATAAAATACAAAATGTCATTGGAATCTATAGCAAGAAGGCAGTGTAGAGAATTAACCAAAGGAGTTGGGAGTAATACAGCAATAAACGAAAATTACTTTGGAAGAGAATCGATCATCCTTACGCCTGGGTGGACACAGAATTTAATACAGTGCAAATGGGCTCACTCCGCAGTCCGTTCGAAGTGCATGACACATGTCTTGTGGAATTATAAATGCTTGATTGAAACATATAAATTAGAAGTTTGTTGTGACATATCCATGTCACGAAGATTTCCTTCTAACCTTGCAATATTGTCATAAAGCTGAAACAATTGAGTCACAAAGCACTTCTCACACCTACTAGTCCTGTCATGTTAGGATATTGATCCAAATTCCACAATTGCCTTACTGCTTGGATTTAAAGCTCCAGTAATTGTCACGTCAACACATGACAAACAGACAAACCGACAAAAAAGAAATCAACAGGAGGTAGATTAGGACACACTTCACCTCATCCGAGATAATTACAAACATTCAGCTGAAAATTCAAATGATAAATATGCATACAGAAAGATCGTTTTTGATTTATTTAAGGGATTGGAGACATCGTGGTCATGTAGCCCCGTGTACTTGGGTGTGTGCGTAGAATATTTCTGATTAAATTATCGTATTGTTGTGGATGTGCTAGTGTGTGTTTTTATATTCCATCAGAATTACTACTACATACACTAATACAGCCATCAAAATAGCACAGGTTATCAGACAAATTCCACACATACACACACACACACACGTACACGAGGCAACATGACGACGTCACAAAGCCACTGAATCAATCAACAATAATAACTTTATTATTCCCTGTGTGAGGTCATTTTCTTGAAGACGTTCTTATAAGACGTTCTTCTCATTATTATTATTATTATCATTATTATCATTCTAAATATAAAAGTGCCGATGATTTGTATGTCATTTCATCGGAGACGTACACCACGAACAATTTGAAATATCTGATACACTCACATACGATGTTATCTCTGTTTGATTGAGAATTCTGAGCAACATGAAGAGTTGTTTCTTTGTGCACACTCCGTACGAGACATCGTAAGTCAACGAGTATTTGTCATGATTTATCAGAAGTTGTTTTAAATAGTGCCGCAGTCGATGAAAACAGAGCTGCTGTCTGCATGGTGAAGTTGACCGAGCAACCCAGCGTGGCACTAAGTTTCAATATGCTTCATTAGCTAAGCGTGGCCTTGTAATGGCATTAGCCACGCCTGAATGACAGGCCTGCTTGCTATTCCCCCAGTACTGCCAACTTAACTCACTTACTGCAGACGGGGTTAGTTAACTTTAGCTTGGGGACTTCTCTTCTCTTCGAAAATACATTTATATTTTTATTAATATCTGGAATACCGTGTTTCAGAAAATCTATGGAGTGTCTCACTGGATAATATTCATTTCATCTCATGATATCGCATTAGAACACTCATCTATCTCAGTTCCAAGTTTATAATAGCCACTGTAGCAAAATAAATGTTCATATTGTAAATATCATCTTACGTCAGTCTTTTTAGAAGTGGTTTTCAGTGGTCTCCTCAATTCATTTCTACTCCAGGAAAATGCCGGGAAGGGTCCTGAATGAAGGACTCAGTCTTTTCCGTTCTTACCCTAGCCTCAATTACAAATACACAAGAATATATACCACAATAACACTAATTATATATATCAGACGAATTCAACACATACTCAAGTACTCAAGAATAGCTACGCTGTCGAAGTCCCTGAATTAAACAATAACATAGGCCTATCAAGACATTGAGAGATAATACAATCCTTCACAAATAAAATCTTCAGGATATAAGGTTATGGGATGCATATGGAAGATAGAGAACAGCTGTGATGTCCTGCACAACAGTAAGGAAAATTTAACTATCAACAGGCCAGCGGTTTCGATGTATCATTGTCAAACAGGGAATTATGTGCCTCCATTTGCTCAGTGGTCAGAGGACTGATGTACCTTGTACAAACCACAAGTCGCTTGTTTTGTATCCTGCAAGTGGCATACAGTTTAATTGTCTACGTTCCATCTACATGCTATGCGCTCATTGTGCGTTACACGACGTGGTAGCTTCAAGTCCTGTTTTTGTTGTTGTTTCATTTGAGGGTCTTGGACATCGTTGTCATTTAACCCCTTGTAATTGGGTGTGTAGAATTTGGCTGATAACCTGTGATACTGGGGTGTCTGTAGTAGTGTTGCTTGGTTTGTTTGTACCAAAGTTTAGGGACTGTGACAATGCGATCGTGTACTATGGGTGTGTGTAGAATCTATCTGATAACCAGTGTTAATTGTGTTGGCTGTATTATATTGATGTTATCTGTAATTCAAGTAAGGACTGCATACGATCAATTTTCAAGTAGTTTCTACCTTTGCTACCAAATGCTACCGTCAACGACACCTACCTCTTAACTTGGTTACTAGATGACACCGCAGCCAGCACCCGGTGGTGCTAACCTAGAAATTTAGCTTCAAAAATAGTGTAATTAGTGGAAGGTTCCCATACATGCCATAAATCCATGTGTATTTGTAATTGAGGTAGGATTTGGGTAGGAAGCGGCCGTGGTATTAAGTTAGGAAACATCCCTCTTGCCTGCAGCAAAAGCAGGAAATCACGGAAAACCATTTCCAGGGTGGCTGGGATAGGAATCGAACCCGTCTCTTCTCAGTTTTGCCTCACGAGGCTGAGTGTACCCAGTTCCATCCATCTGACCTCCGCAGCGACAGTTAAGAATGCTAACCACTACGCAGCGAAGTTGACGAAAAGAGTACAGTAGACACAAAAATAGAAACAAAGAATGAGAGAAAGAGAGAGAGAAGGATTAATGGTTCACATCCATTGCTTATGTATTTGAAGATGGATGGACTATTTGAGATTGGCATGGACAATTAAATGCCAGCAATTCTTTGAAATACATCTGGAACTATTTTTTAAACAATGAATAACTGAAACATTTCCCGCAGTGATTTATCAAGTGGTGTGTGTGCGAGAGAATGAAATAATCCCCATGCTTTTACTGGATGCAAATATGCATGATTTGGTCATTTACATTTTCCGGGATAGAATATTTAATCTGGGACCGATCTGACGAAAATAAATCTAAAACGTAACAAACGAGAGCTGCAGCTCCTTCTTTGGATTGTCGTTTCATTTGGGAAGTTTCCAACTACTTTGAGAATTATTGCTACAAGTGGCGTATTTTCTATTGAAACAGGTGCTGTTCCCCTTAACATACTCTACTATAGCTTTTAAATTAATTGGAATACTCTTGTTCGCTCAGCTACCCTGGAGGGGACAGTGAATGAAAAATTACGAGCTAGGTTGGAGAAAACGGAATTGAAGAGAACAGGCTACAATTTTATACAGGTTGAACTTACATCTAATATATAAAAGTGAAAGTCTGTATGTATGTATGTATGTATGTATGTATGTATGTATATATGTTGGTTCCGTATACAAATCTACACCGTTCCACCAATCTCAACCATATTTTGCATACACATAGTTTAGGACCCAGAAGGAACCGCTGGCTACATGAATTTTCGATAGTATTTCTCATTCTTCTGATTTCGGCCCTTTTTCACTCAAAAACAGGCTAATCAAATCATAAAATATACTCATGAAGGAATGGCAAGGCAGATAGTTTCCATGGCAACATAGCTCAAGTCCAGACACGGCCGACTTGATGCCAATTGCGCTCAGCACTACCGGTATAGAAAATGAGGATGTTTACTTGAAACCCCGTTAGTTACTCAACTGCTCACACAGCACTGTCAACCGAGTTTAGCATAACAAAGACTTGACACTATCTTCTTTCTACTATATATTTTTCAAATACCACTCACTCACTCACTCACTCATTCTTTTATTCATCACGAAATCTCAGAAACCACCGAACGGATTGGAATGAAATCTGGTATGCAGCTTCCTCAAGGGATGCAAATGCCCTCTAAGAGAGAAATTTTGGTTATTCAGGTTCTAAAGGGGTGTTAAGGGGGTAGACCTGCATTTAATTGAATAGCAATATCTCCCGATTGGTTTCATGGGGGGATGTGATACTCGGCATATAAACTCATCATTAAAAATAAGTAGACATGTGTCTGAGGGTTTTTCGATGTGGTGTATGTTATGAGGTGAAAGGGGTGAAAAGTGGGGATTAAAAGATTCTTAACGGAGCGTGTGTATCTTAAACGACATACGCGAGGAGTTTGAAACACTGCGAAAAAAAAATCTACATAAAAAGTAGTAAATATGTGTTTGACATTTTTTTCATAAATCCAATTTAAGGGGCCCATGGGGACAGATGAAATTCTGGGGGGGGGGGGGGAACAGGAAAGAAAGTGTCCTAACTGATTGACTGACTGGCTCACTCATCAAACTCAGGGGGAAAAAACTGCTTTAAAGTAAGTAAATAGCTGTTCGACAGTTTTTTTTTCATAAATCAAATTTAAGGGGTTCATGGGGAGGGGTGAAATTCTGAAAAAAGAAAATTGAAAGAAAATGTCCAGACTCACTCACTTAATCACTCACTCATCATCGCCTAGCCAAAATTATTGAAGTTAGAAACATGACAGTTTGGGGATATGTTCATTGTATGTCAAAACCGTCTACTAAGGGAGGATTTTCGGATATTCAGGTTCTCAAGGGGTCTTAAGGGGATTAAACCTGCATTTCATTGAATAACAATATCTCCCGATTGGTTTCATTGGGGGATGTGATACACGGCATATAAACTTATCATTGAAAAGTAACAAGACACGTGTCTGAGGGTTTTCCGATGTGTTTATGAGGTTAAAGGGGTGAAAAGTGGGGATTGAAAGATTCCTAACGGAGCGTGTATCTCTTAAACGACATAGGCGAGGAGTTTGAAACTCAGCGGAAAAAAATCAGCATAAAAATAAGTAAATATGTGTTTGACCGCTTTTCCATAAATCCAATTTAAGGGGCCCATGGGGAGGGGTGAAATTTGGGGGGGGGGGGACAGGAAAGAAATTGTCCTAACTGATTGACTGACTGACTCACTCATCAAACTCAGGGGGAAGAACTGCTTTAAAGTAAGTAAATAGCTTTTCGACAGTTTGTTTTTCAATCAAATTGAAGGGGTTCATCGGAAGGGGTGAAATTCTGAAGAAAAAAAAATGAAAGGAAATGTCCTGACTCATTCACTCACTCATCATCGCCCAGCCAAAAATATTGAAGTTGGAAACATGACATTTCGGGGATATGTTCGTTGTATGTCAAAACCGTACACTAAGGGAGGTTTTTTGGATATTCGGGTTCTAAAGGGGTCTTAAGGGGGTTAAACCTGCATTTCATTGAATATCAATATCTCACGAGTGGTTTCATTTGTGGATGTGATACTCGGCATATAAACTAATCATTAAAAATACGCAGACATGTGTCTAAGCGTTTTTCGATGTGGTGTATTATTATGAGGTGAAAGGGCTGAAAAGTGGGGGTTGAAGGATTCCTAATGGAGCGTGTAGGCCTATCTCTTAACGACATAGGCGAGAAATTTGAAACTCAGCGAAAAAAAATCAGCTTAAAAAGTAAGTAAATCGGTTTTCGACTGTTTTTTTTCCATAAATTAATTTAAGGGGCCAATGGGGTGGGGTGAAATTCTGGGGGAAAAAGTGAGAGAAAGTGTCCTAACCGACTGACTCAGGGGAAAAAGACAGCTTAAGAAATAAGTTAATAGCTGTTCAAGCGTTTTTTAATCAATCCAATTTAAGGGGCCCATGGGGAGGGGTGAAATTCTGGTAAAATAAATGAAAGAAAATGACCTGTCTGACTCACTCACTCATCACGCCCAGCGAAAACTATTAAAGTTGGAAACATGAAATTTTGGGAATATGTTCGCTGTATGTCGAAAACGTTAACTAAGGAATGATTTTTGTTTATTCGGGTTTTAGAGACGTGTCAAGGGGGTAAACGTGCATTTCATTGAATAACGCTATCTCATGAGTTGTTAGTTTGGGGATGTGATATTCGGTATATAAACTAATCATTAAAAATAATCAGACATATGTCTAAGGGTTTATCGATGTGGTGTATATTATGAGGTGAAAGGGGTGAAAATTGGGGGTTGAGGGATTCTTGACGGAGCGTGTATCTCTGAAACGACATAGGCGTGAAGTTTGAAATTTGGTGGGAAAAAACAGCTTAAAATACAAGTAAATAGGTGTTCGAACGTTTTTTCATAAATCCAATTTAAGGGGCCCTTGGAGAGGGGTGAAATTATGGAAAAAGAAACAGGAAAGAAAGTGTCCTAACTGATTGACTCACTTACTCACTCATCAAACTCAGGGGGAAAACAACTTTAAATAAGTAAATAGGTGTTTGACCGTTTGTTTCATAAATCCAATTTAAGGGGTTCATGGGGACGGGTGAAATTATCAAAAATAAATGAAAGAAAATATCCTGACTGACTCACTCACTCATCATCGCCCAGCCAAAATTATTGAAGTTAGAAACATGAAATTTTGGGGATATGTTCGTTGTATGTCGAAAACGTCCACTAAGGAAAGAGTTTTGTATATTCAGGTTCTAAAGAGGTGTTAAGGGGGTAAACGTGCTTTCCATTGAATAACAATATCTCACGAGTGGTTTCATTTGGGGATGTGATACTTGGCACATATACTAATCATTAAAAATAAGCTGACACATGTCTAATGGTTTTTCGATGTAGTGTATATTATGAGGTGAAAGGGATGAAAAGTGGGGGTTGAAAGATTCCTAACTGAGCGTGTATCTCTTAAACGCCATAGGGAGGAGTCTGAAACTCGGAGGAAATCTATCAGCTTAAAAATAAATAAAGAAATAAATAAATAAATGAATAAATAAATAAAATAAATAGGTGTTCGACCATGTTTTCATAAATGCAATTTAAGGGGCATATGGGGAGGGGTGAACTTCTGGAAGAAAAACGTCCACTAAGGAAGGATTTTTGTATGTTTGCTCTCATCGACCAACCAAAACTATTAAAGTTAGAAGAATGATATTTTGTGGACATGTTTGTTGTGTGTCGAAAACGTCTACTAAGGAGGGATTTTTGGGTATTCAGGTTCTAAAGGGGTGTTAACGGGGTTAAACCTGCTTTTCATTAAAAAACAATATGATACGACTATGACGCGAGCGAAGCGAGGCTAAAATTGAGATGGTGTGTGTCTGTGTATTACTCAATCTCGCAAGTACCACCGGTCCGATTTACGTGAATTTTACATGGAAGTAGCTGATTTACCTGGTTAACATATAGGTTACTTTTGATTTCAATGCTTTGCACTATTTAAAATGGCGACCATTTTAGTGACGTCACTACACCCTTTGGTTTCAAACTTTCATATTTCCATTTCAAATAAAAAGAGAACGCTAAGAAATAGCAAACTTTTGATGGCATATGCGAGGTTTAAAATTACATTTTCCATCCGAAAGGTATCTGCAACTGTTAGCGAGTAAAACCTAAATTTGTGCTATAAAACACGGTCAACGCCGAGCGGTGTAGTTGGACAAAATGTTCCATCCTTAATCTCCCTCTGCGCAGCACCTCGCCTATCCCCTGTTTTAACTGTCACCTTCACATTTTAATTTATTTATGACGCGTAGCGAAGCACGGGTACTTCAGCTAGTTTGTTATAAACGCAACTCATAGGATTGTGATTGTTAAATTTCATTTATTTATTTAAAGTCGCTTATCCTCCCAGTTCGGCTACACCCACGGACGTTCCGAAGGATCATTCCTCTACCGTCAAGGGTGGTGTCTGGGAGCTGAACAAACTTTGTTAGGAGATACAACTGGGGATGGTGAAAGGCCGATCACCCAGGTGACACTAACTTAGCAATAATTAAGGAAGGGTCAGGAAAGGAATTTTGGAACGAAGTTGGTCGTGGATCTGTTTAAAGGACCCGTCCGGCCATTTGAGTGGTGGTGAAAACGGGGAACCATGAAAATAATTTTCAGGACAGCCGAGATGTTATTCAAACCCACGCTCTTCCAATGCCATCGAGGAAGGAGCCAACCACCGTGGCTGGTGTTAAATTTTACAGTGCATAACAATTAAATTTATGATTCTAAATAATAATAGACAATGAAAAAATAACTTTAGCCAATAAAATTATTATTTCTGTTTTCCAATATACCGGTATCGGTCACATTATGACATTCATTAGCAAATTCAATTAATATGTATAAATAGAAACAAGAAATTAAGTTGCAAGTTTGTATGATAATGTGATGAATGTAAAACAATAATTTACCAAGTGTTTCTAACAATATTCAACAAGATGAATTTATAAAATATGTGTGAAGTTCAATACTATTTCTGAAATGTTGACCATCTAAATTATTTAACAAGAAGTTCCGTGACGAACTAAAGAGCCTAATTTTCTTAAAATTTAAGATTCATGCCAATGATTAGTCTTTATGGACCTATCTAGAATAATGACGAAATGAATTTGGTAATATCGAAATTTCTAATTAGTTCGAAACATACCTGGCATGATGTAGTCTGATAGAGCACTACAGTTGGCAGCCCTGGTGACTGAATATATATATTTTAGTTCCATCTCTTAATGTACAGAATACAAAATTTGGTTGAAGTTCAATGGATAGCATGGACGTTACATGCAGTTAGACATTGGACCTATCAGCGCATGTAAAACCATGTTGGCAACAATGCCATGCATGTGTTGGTCAGAAATAATTTGAAATATTATGATGTATTGTTGTGCCAATTTTGGATGAAATCCATTTGTTAGTATAGAAGTTACTGGAATTTTAAAATTGGACTTATCAGCAGGCTTAGAATCATGTTGGTAGCAACTGACATACATTAGTTGCTCCAAATTAATATAGAATGTCAGGAGCTATACGTGCCCAAAGTTTAGAGCTGTTGGCTTGCATACTTTCTGATATATTGATATTAGGGTAAAATATATAAACACCATTTATTAACAGTTGGCAGCCCTGATTGCTCTAAAGAATATGCACAGTCATATCTGTTATGGTACACATAGCACACATGAAATTTGGTTGAAATCCAATTGATAGTATAGAAGATACATGTAATTAAATATTGGTCCTTTAAGCAGGCTTAGAATCATGTTGGTAGCACTGACATACATTAGTTGCTCCAAATTAATTTAGAATGTCGGGCACTATACGTGTGCAAAGTTTAAGGCTGTGGGCTCACATACTTTCTGATATATTGGTATTTGGATAAAAAGATAGAGAGAGCTTTTATTGGCAGATGACAGCCCTGGTGGCTCTTTAGAATACGCTCAGTCATGTCTGTTTATGTACACATAGTACATACGAAATTTGGTTGAAGTCCAATTGATAGTGTAGGAGTTATATGCATTTAAAATGTGGACCTATCAGTAGGCATAGAATCATTTTGGCAACACTGCCATGTATGGTCTCCTGAAAATTTTCCTTAAGTATTATTATCTATATGTGTACCAATTTTGGAATAGTTCCCATGTATACATTCCAAGATATCCAACATGGAGCTCAAATTTCATTTGCGATTTTTTGGCAGTTGGTAGCACTGACATCATTTTCAAGTATGACATTGAGATGTCCCGGTATAGATCTTTACTCATACCAAATTTGGTTTTGATAGCTGCAGCCGTTTAGGAGTTGATAGGTGGGGGGGGGGGGGGGGGACACACACACACACACAGACAGACATTTTCCCGGATCGATCTCATAAGTCTACTTTTTCCTCATTTTTGCAAAATGTGAAAAGTAGGCTAAAAATAATAGAAACTAATAAAATCAGATCTGTTTAAAATTTTAATTAATATGAAAACATTTTCCATGATCAAATATTAACCTTTGACAACATAATATTTTGATGAGCAATTTCACAGCAACGTGATTATAAAGTCATATTTTCAAGTTAGCATATGACAATAAATATACGCCATTCCAACCTCAAAAGACAAAACTTGACACGGCACTCATACATCGTTTCCACAACATTGGCATTTCCTAAATCGAGCTGCTTTTGAAGATATTTTTTTTTTGACGTGACAAAGACAATGAAATTGTTGGAATACAGTGATGTTTGTGAAAAAGTGTTACAATGAAAGGTGATATCGTTTTATGTCTAATCTGCTGTAACGCTCTCTCTCTCTCTTTCTTCTGTTGCTGCACTCGAGTGTCACTACGGTCGTTTTTGGATGTCACGGGTAAATCTCTGGATGGATTTTGATGCGGTTATCACCATTCTGTAAAGGATATCTTGAGGAAGATTTCTGTAGAAAATAATTTATTTATGATCAAAGGAAGCCAAGCAGTAACGATTTCAGGGAAAAAGTCGAATGAAACACATGGCATCCAGCTTACGCTGAGCAAACCGTTCAAAATAACTCTATACTATGAGTGTAAGAATTGTTCAGCATGAGAAGTTCTACAATAAAGTCCGCGAGAGCATATCTCTATCTTCAATACATCGCCCACTAAATGTGTTTTTTTGTTTTCATTTCTTTCAACAATCTCCATTCAAATACTGAGGCGACAGTTTACGAGCTGGGTAGGGGCGAGTCTATCACCCCAGTTACAGCCTATCTAGCGGGCGATTATATCACTCCAGGTACAGCCAACAGCAAACTGTCGAGTCGTGTTGAGTTAAAACTTCAGAGAAGAGTGGTTGTGTTTGAAGTTTCCCTCGAAATGCAACTCGGCTTTTCTTCATTTCGCTTGTGAACTTTCTGTTCCGCAAAATACATAATTAAAATATATACGAAGCGGAAATTTCGCAAGAGTGAGAGTTTAAAGAAATCAGTCCGAGAAGACGTTGTCACGGTCAAATATCGTCGCACATCGTAGTTGCACACAGCCAAAAAGTTTTTTTTTCTTTCAAATTTATCAAAATTTGTAACAGATTTGGTATTATTAGTTTTTATTACTTTTAAATAATGTAGATACTTATCAGTTTAGAAATAGTATTGAACCTCAACTTTTGCATTCATTTAATTATTACGTGTTGAAAATCATTAGAAACACTTAAAGAATTATTGTTTTGCCTTTATCACATCAATCATCACTTTCTGTTTATATTTGTAAATATTAATTACATTTGCTGTTAAATGTCATAATATGACTGAAACCGGTACATTGGAAAACATAAATAATTATCTTATTGACTAAAGGTATATTTTCGTTGTCTATTGAACTTTGTCAACAAAGATCACTTTATAGACATGCGGCTTCGGTGGCGTAGTTGGTAGCTTGCCGAACTGCTGTGCCCACGATCGCGGGTTCAAACCATTCTGAAGTCGTCGGATTTTTTAAGAGCTTTAAAATCCTTCAGTGCGCCTTCCTTTCGAGGGGAAGTAAAGCCGCCGGTCCCATGTCATAGATTAATGACATGCAAAAGATCCTTCCACTAACTAAACTTGTGTGAAGCTAAATTTCTATGTTAGATTTCGTTGAAGTTCAAACGTTCACCACTAGGTATAAGTGACATCTGGTAGCGAAAGTTGGAACTACTTGAAATTGAACGGAACTTGTAACTCACCCTATGGGTGTCTGCTTGAAGCAGCTACAGCCTCTGTCCTCGGACACTCCCGGCACTAAAAGCCATACGCTAAATAAAAATAAAATAACTTTATATACATGTCTCTTCGTACTAATGCATTGTAAATATAGATTTGCCGACTGCGGTGGCGTCTAGTAGCTGAGTTTTGAACTAAGCCTAGTAGTCGTTGACGGTGGCGTTTGGCGGCTAAAGTAGGAACTATTTGACAAATTCTAAGTTGCAGTCTGCACTTAAATTAAAAAACAGATACACACACTAATACAGCCATCACAATTAACACCGGTTATCAGACAGATTCTACACACATCCAAAGTACACGGGGCTACATGACCGCGTTGTCGCAGCCCCTAAACTTAAGAACCAACCAACCAACCATAGATTTGCTTGATCTCATCTCTAGTTTAATGTCAAACACAACGAATAGAGAAAGAAATATCTTTTTTTAACGTAACCAAGGCGGTCCTGTGCGAGCCAAGTAATTCATACAAACTTTACTCTGCCTAGATCGTTCTCTGACCACTATTCGGCTGTCGCCCTAGAGGTGCGGGTTCGATTCTGTGCCAAGAAATTTTAATTCTGGTAAGACGAATTGAACGGGGTACACTTGGCCTCTTGAGACAAAATTGAGAGAAGGAGGGTTTCCCCCTGCTTCTGCTCCAGGCAAATGCTGGGATGGGTCTTTACTTAAGGCCATGGCTGCATCCTTTCCAATCCTACCCATTAATTTGCAAATACACACACTGAAACAGCCATCACAATAAAACAGATCATCACAAAAATTCCACACACAACCAAATAACGGGGCTTTTATGTTAGTGTAGCCTCCTCGGAGGCCGAGTGCAGGTCTTTCTAGTGAACGCCCGTGGGCAACCTGCGCATCCGAATGATGAAGCGATGATGAAGATGGCACATACATCAGTCCCCGGGCCAGAGGAGTCAACTCCAGGAGATGAAAATCCCCGATGGTGCGGCCGGGAATCGAACTCGGGACCCTTTGGGCCAAAGCCTAGCGCGCTAACCTATTCATCATTGGGCCGGACATAACGGGGCTATATGACCACGATACCACAGTCCTTAAAACAAGCAACAGCATCATATAGAAGATCTTAATATATCCGTTTCCAAAAGTGCAGTGCCATCTAGCATCAAAACGTTTAAGAATTTTACCTCCTCTCGAATCTGATGAGAAGGGAAGACCCCACACTTTGTTCCTGTGGAGCCGTTTTCACCGTGGTCCACATTTTCACAGAGTGTGTAGATCTTGCTGACTTACGAAGAAACCTTGGTTTGCAGGTGACACTCAAACTTATATTAGCCGATGACGCGGTGACTGCTGATCGCGTTATCCGCTTTATAAGTGAAAGTGGGTTAGGGCCAGCAATCTAATTTTCCAGTATATATTGCCTCAAAGACTTGTTCGGTTTTGAATGATAATGTTTTGTTTTTCCGTAATTTTTGTTCATTTTTATAATTTTTAACTTTTATTTAATTTTTTGTTTTTGTTTTATTAATTTTTGGTCTTTTTTAAATTTAGGCGTCCACCTCAAAATTTTAAATTCAATTCCAAATTTGTATTCTTTAATGTGTGTTAAGAGGGGCAGATGACCTCGTAGTTCCGCCCCTTAAAACAACAATAACTAACTAACTAACTACCTCCTCTCATTCCCTCTCGCTGCAAGCATAATTCTGAAACAGCGAATCGAGAATGGTATAATAGAAAAGCTATAGACAAGAAATAAAGAAACAACCTGTGACAAGTTATAAGGAAAAATAAAACGAAAACAATAGAAAGGAGAATGTGTAAACTTCTTTGGCAAAGAAAGCGCGCCTGGATTACGAAGCAATCACCTTTTATACCACGGTGAAATGGAGATTGGAAACCTGCCAACTCTTAAAATCAGATTGGTTGATCCTTGGTGCTGCAAACACCCACGAAATCTTCACAAAACATTTTTATTAGCGTTACCAAGTTAAGAAACGAGCTAGTAACAGTTCCCAGGGTTTCACAACTAGTGAAGCGAGGGTTAGAAACCATGTGACCCCAGCTGAATCAAGCATTATTTCCAGTGTTTGGCCAGGTCCTTTCTCTTATATTTGCTATGGTCCTGCTTTGATTCGATGTGCGTGATATTTTCGAAGTTAAATACCACGTCCTGTGGTTCGGATTCCACGTAGAAATGGAGTTCCCGTTGTTCATGATTAACGCCCACGTAAACCTTAAAGCTTCCATCCTTTACTTTGGTCAACTTTTGTTATTTTTCATCCTCGATGATATTAGCATATCCAAGGTCTCAATTATTGACCTTTGACTTTTCTTCCCTATTATCCCCCTTTCTCAAGTGGTCAGAAGTCTTCGATGCTTTCCACATTACTCCCTGGCTACTGTGAGAGACCGTAAAGGGGTAGAGTGTGCGGATCCCATCCTGGCTTACACTAAGTGGTCTACAATCTCAAGGGTTCATGACCAGTGAGCTAGGGATTTGGCGACCCCAAAGGATTCCTGATGTGGGTTCGTTTTCCGTTCTCCAGTGACTTGAGGGAGATTCCTCACGTCTTTCCTTTGTAAATAGATATTTTTGAATGGGTAATAACATACCGCGCCTCCCAAGGGCATACAGCAATTATGTCATCCAGTTCAAAAGGAAGCTGCAGCCTTATTTTTGCGATGAATGCTTAATTGCACATAACGTATAGGTCTATCTTAGTCCTTCTGCACTGACTGAGTCCCAATGTATTCCTAATTCCAGTATTGTTTTCCTTCATTAATATCTCCTCTCTCCCATTGCTTCTATTCTTATTCTAAGTAAATGTACATTTAACATTCCGAACATTTCTGCTGTAAATATTGTACCAAATATCTCAATTCCCAGTATTTGTAATTTTATGTTCGACCCTAACGAAATGTAAATATTATATGTCAGAAAACTGTACTATAATGAGGCTCATTATAGTACAAGTTTTCATTATGATACAGTTTCTCCCACCAATCAGAGCTCATTAAACAGTTGTGTGACCAATTAGGTTAGGATTGCATCGCACCTGCGCTCACTTCCATGGCCCCCTATTTTAAATTTCAGGAGGTTAGATAACTAACACTATAGAGCTTTCTAGTAGAGAAATGAAGAACTTTGTGTTGGTGGAAACTACCGAGATTAATTTTGCCATTATGAACACGGCCTACTGAATTCAAATGGTTTCTTTGACATTCCAATATCGTATGACAAGGGGTCGTAATATTTGCCGCCTTTCAAAAAAATCACCTACCACGGCCAGGAGCGAACCTGCAAGCTTGGGGTTGGTAGACCGACACGTTAACCACACACCCACCGAAGCAAACTATATTTACACTGATAAATAAATATGAAATCTTAAAAATCAATATTCATTTTAACCATCCAGAGCTCTATTGTACTACCTTCCATGTTTGAGGGCATTTCTCTTCCCTCGATTATTTTTAGCCTACTTTCGATTTTTGCAAAAAATGAAAGTAGACTTATGAGATCAACACAGGGCGAAAAAAGTGTGTCTGTCTGTGTGTGTGTATGTGTGTGTGTGAGTCTGTGTGTGTGTGTGTATGTGTGTGTGTGAGTCTGTGTGTGTGTGTGTGTGTCTGTGTGTGTGTGTGAGTGTGTGGACTCTGAATGTCTGTCCCCCCCTATCAATTCGAACACGGTGAATGCGAATTGAACGAAATTTGGTACAAAGGTAGCACTAGCAAAGGACACCTCAGTGTCATGTTTTATATCGCCGCCATCTTGACGGAAACGTAATGGCGGCCACACAAATGTTCAAAGCTTAAATCAAATTACGACTAACCTAATCATCCAATCACTACCAAATTTTACAACAACATACCTTTATGGGGGGTGCATCGTTTGACCAAACCAATAGGCCATCAGCATAATAGTTTGCGGATGGCGGCCATATTTGTGTGAAAATCGATTCCCCCAATTAATTCGAACACGGTGCAACCGAATGGAACGAAATTTGGTACAGAGGTAGTACTAACAAAAGGCACCTCAGTGTCATGTTTTATATCGCCGCCATCTTGACGGAAACGTAATGGCGGCCACACAAATGTTCAAAGCTTAAATCAAATTACGACTAACCTAATCATCCGATCTCTACCAAAGTTTGCAACAACATACCTTTATGGGGGGGAGCATCCTTTGACCAAACTAATAGGTCATCAGCCTAATAGTTTGCGGATGGCGGCCATCTTTGTGTGAAAATCGATTCCCCCTATTAATTCGAACACGGTGCAACCGAATGGAACGAAATTTGGTACAGAGGTAGTACTAACAAAAGGCACCTCAGTGTCATGTTCTATATCGCCGCCATCTTGATGGAAACGTAATGGCGGCCACACAAATGTTCATAGTTTAAATCAAATTACGATTAGCCTAATCATCCGATCTCTTCCAAATTTTGCAACAACATACCTTTATGGAGGAAGCATCCTTTGACCAAATGACTAAGTCATTAGCCTAATAGTTTGCGGATGGTGGCCATCTTTGTGTGAAAATAATTCCCCCTATTAATTCAAACACGGTGAAACCGAATGGAACGAAATTTGGTACAGAGGTAGCACTAGCAAAGGGCATCTCAGTGTCATGTTATATATCGCCGCCATCTTGACAGAAACGTAATGGCGGCCACACAAATGTTCAAAGCTTAAGTTAAATTACGACTAACATAACCATCCGATCTCTACCAAAGTTTGCAACAACATTCCTTTATGGAGGGAGCATCCTTTGACCAATCTAATAGGTTATTAGCCTAATAGTTTGCGGATAGCGGCCATCTTTATGTCAAAATTGATTCCCCCTATTAATTCGAACACGGTGGAACCGAATGAACGAAATTTGGTACAGAGGTAGCACTAGCAAAGGGCACCTCAGTGTCATGTTTTATATCGCCGCCATCTTGACAGAAACGTAATGGCGGCCACACAAATGTTCAAAGCTTAAGTTAAATTACGACTAACATAACCATACGATCTCTACCAAACTTTGCAACAACATTCCATTATGGAGGGGGCATCCTTTGACCAATCTAATAGGTTATTAGACTAATAGTTTCCGGGTGGCGGCCATCTTTATGTCAAAATTGATTCCCCCTATTAATTCGAACACGGTGGAACCGAATGGAACGAAATTTGGTACAGAGGTAGCACTAGCAAAGGGCACCTCAGTGTCATGTTTTATATCGCCGCCATCTTGACAGAAACGTAATGGCGGCCACACAAATGTTCAAAGTTTAAGTTAAATTACGACTAACATAACCATACGATCTCTACCAAACTTTGCAACAACATTTCGTTATGGAGGGGGCATCCTTTGACCAATCTAATAGGTTATTAGACTAATAGTTTCCGGGTGGCGGCCATCTTTATGTCAAAATTGATTCCCCCTATTAATTCGAACACGGTGGAACCGAATGGAACGAAATTTGGTACAGAGGTAGCACTAGCAAAGGGCACCTCAGTGTCATGTTTTATATCGCCGCCATATTGACTGAAACGTAATGGCGGCCACACGAATGTTCAAAGCTTAAATCAAATTACGATAACCTAATCATCCGATCTCTACCAAATTTTGCAACTACATACCTTTATGGAGGGAGCATCCTTTGACCAATCTAATAGGTTATTCGCCTAATAGTTTGCGGATGGCGGCCATCTTTGTGTCAAAATCGATTCCCCCTATTAATTCAAACACGGTGAAACCCAATGGAACGAAATTTGGTACAGAGATAGCACTAGCAAAGGGCATCTCAGTGTCATGATTTATATCGCCGCCATATTGACAGAAACGTAATGGCAGCCACACAAATGTTTAAAGCTTAAATCAAATTACGACTAACATAACCATCCGATCTCTACCAAACTTTGCAACAACATACCTTTATGGAGGGAGCATCCTTTGACCAATCTATTAGGCCATTAGCCTAATAGTTTGCGGATGGCGGCCATCTTTATGTCAAAATTGATTCCCCCTATTAATTCGAACACGGTGGAACCGAATGGACGAAATTTGGTACAGAGGTAGCACTAGCAAAGGGCACCTCAGTGTCATGTTTTATTTCGCCGCCATCTTGACGGAAACGTAATGGCGGCCACACAGATGTTCAAAGCTTAAATCAAATTACGATTAGCCTAATCATCCGATCTCTAGCAAATTTAGCAACAACATACCTTTATGGAGGGAGCATCCTTCGACCAAACTAATAGGTCATTCACCTAATATTTTGCGGCCATCTTTGTGTGAAAATCGATTCCCCTTATCAATTCGAACACGGTGAATGGAACGAAATTTGGTACAGAGGTAGCACTAGCAAAGGGCACCTCAGTGTCATGTTTTATATCACCGCTATTTTGACGGAAACGTAATCGCGGCCACCCAAATGTTAAAAGATAAAATAATCTAGTCTCTACCAAATTTTGCAACACCATATCTTCATGTGGGAAACATAATCAGACCAAACTGCAAGAACATCAGCCCAATAGTTTGCAGATGGTGGCCAAGTATTTGTGCAAATCGATTCCCCCTATCAATTCAAACACGGTGAAACCGAATTGAACGAAATTTGGTACACAGGTAGCACTAGCAAAGGGCACCTCATATTCATGTTTAATATCCCTATAGCTACTACAACCAACATTCAATCATACTCCTTGAAAAGGACAAAGAGTTATAACAATACCCATGCATTTAGGAGAAAGTAGGCTATATGTTCTTTACTGAACATCTTGTTTTATATTTTTTTTGTCAGTGCTAAGTAAGATATCAAATGAAAATCGTTTCTGACAACTATAAAGCTCTTGTACTACCGTACCGATCCCTAAATCCACTTTCTACGAGGATTGGGATCATTTTCCCCCTCACTTTTATTTCAAACACCTCGTTGTGTAGTGGCTTGCATTATTGGCTCTCAGCCTAGAGATGCAGGGTTCTATTCCCGACTCTACCAAGAAGATTTAATTCTTGTCTGAGGGCTGGAACGGGGTACACTCAGCCTCGTGAGTCACAACTGAGAAAAAATGGGTTCAATTCACACCTCAACTATTGTGGAAGAGGTTTTCCGCTCTTTTCCACTGCTACTCCAGGCAAATGCTGGGAATGTTCCTAACGTAGGGCTACGGTCGCCTCCTCCCCAATCCTAGTCTCAACTACAAATACACACACTCATATAAACACCACAATAATAAAAGTTATCAAACAAACTTTACACACCTAATTACACGGGGATGAATCACCACCATGTCGCAAAACCCCTCAATAAGTAAACATCAACTCACTTTTATTTCTTTTAATATTGTATTGTTTTTGCATTTTTTGCATTTGTTCTCCTGCTTGCCACGGTGGATAAGTGGTTAACGTGTCGGTCTACTAACCCCAAGCTTTTAGGTTCGCTCCTGGCCGTGGTAAAATTTACGACACCATGTCATACCATGTTGGCATGTCAAAGAATTCATATTAATTCAGTAGGCCATGTCCATAATGGCAAAATTAATCTCGGGAGTTTCCGCCAACACAATGTTACTCATTTCTCTACTAGAAAACGCTATAATGTTCAAGGAGCTTAGATATATAACCTCCTTGACTTCCATAGTGCTTCAAGGAACAACGACATTCGACATGCAAGCTACCATCTGGGTGTCAAATAACAAGGCTTGCACCCAGCACCCGAGGCCATACGATATTATTATTATTATTATTTGTTTTCCTGTTATGTAATTTAGCAATTAGTGCTAGTAGGGGCAATCATTCTCATAATCAACCACAACAGAAAGGCAGATGATCTTCATGTTACTCCCCAAAAAACAAGGAGCCCACACAAAGACCAATAAGAAGGAAGAGGTTTCATAAACGTGCAGTAGTCTTGCACTTCACATGTTGCTCGAAAATCTAGATTTGAGATATAAACGCAAATGGAACACTTAATCAAATCACTATTTGCGTGGACACATATGTGCGTGAAAGGGTAAATGACATTGCAAAACGTGAGTCCATTTCCCTTTGATGTAAAATGCACGCAAATCACTCTTTGTGCATGGTAATCAAACCCTTAATGACATACCTCTATGGTAGTTGCTGGGATGAAGTTGAGCTCATTTTGCATTCGACAGATGATCAATATTTACCATCCAGTTCATTTGAGCTATTCTCAGCAATTAAGGCTCTCCGCGAAGGGGAGAGAATAACCGGATAGGATGGGATCCTGCTCTGCGTCCATTATCGTGCATCATCACTAGGGCCCGGATGTTTAGGTAAATAAATATTTTCTTATGTAAATACATATTTTAAGCATTTTTTCTATAAACACATAAATTCCTGATTTTCACTTATCAGCACATAAAAAGACATAATATTTACATTTTTTAAATCAGTATGCTAGATCTCTCAGTTTATTGTTGCACTTTTGTTCTGTGTTACTTCAATGGGGAAGAACCTGTGAGCTATCTAATCTTCATGCAGAGCGTATGTCAGCTTATAACTGTGTTATACTTAATTTGGTGCCCCGTGCCACTCACTGTGGAAGCCGGAGATTTCCTTGTCCATAGCACCACGTGCTAGAGCTGCCTCGAACCAGTGCCACTCACAAGCAGTTCATGTCTGGCACTGTGAAGTGCAATGCAGTTGTACGATGCCTAAAGTAAAAACAACTACAAGTTATCGTCTGAAGCAGTATGTTGCAAAGTTTAAAGATAATTTTACTTCTGTTGGGGGCATTGTGTTTTGCCAACCATGTGGGAAAGCAATCAAGGATGAACAGCGATCTCAAATTACACAACACATCGAGGGCAAGATACATATTGCCGCCGTTTCGTGCCTTCAGAAGAAGTGTTTCGCGATAATCGTTGGTCTTTTGTGATGGACAACCTGAAGATTACCTCGTTGTGTATTGTAATTCTTCAGTAGTCATTGAGGCATAGCATAAATTGCATTCGTCAGCACTGCATATTGTTTATATACACATTAATAGACTAAATTATAATTAAATATTTTTACTTTTTTGTCACATATTTCAGGTATTTATAATACATAAAAATAAATATTTTCCCTATTTTTAGCACCTAAAAATCCGAGCCTTAATCATAACTGTCCAATATCAGACAGGATGTGCAGTCACTGTGCCATGCCATTTGTTGTTACTTGTCATTTCTTGGCACTGCCAGGCATTGAATCCAGACCTCGGCAGAGTCAGCCAAGACAACATTTTGGACTGAGGGTTGAAATGCGTTACACTCCCCTCCCCCCGTGTAGTGCCCGTGCTCGTTAAATCGTGCACCACGGCCGTGAGAGCAGTTGCAGCAAGTCCAGCGATCGGCGTTTTGAATTCAGGCGCTGGCAGCTGAGTGTGGACTTCCCACGGATTTTTCCACATTCCCTCCAGGCAAATTCCGAGATAGTATCTTAGTTGAAGTTAATGATAATGGTACTTACAGAAGAAGACATAACAATGAATTATTTGATCATTTAGAAGATTTGGTGAGTGTGATGAGAAAAATGAGAATGTCTTTCTTTGGACATTTGGAGCGGATGGAGCATCTTCGACTTTCATATCGAATCCACTCATCAATATCTAAAAACAATTCCTATTGTAAATGGTCGATGCAAATTAAAAAGGACCTAACAGAAACTCGAATCAATCAAGCTCTGATTTGGGATAGGAACCTGTTCAGAAAGGCGGTTAAATCAACCAGTAATCTACACCCTTTAACATCTGTGATGCCTCGCCCTCACTCCAAGTGGACGGAAGAAAGGAGAGCAGAACATTCGTCAAGAAGGAAGATCTTCTGGCAGACAAGAAAACAAGCATTACAGTGATCATATGAGTGAAGAACATAGTAGTCCATTGATGGCCGAAACGTCTCCAAAAAATTCTTTAAAAACTTGAAGTCCTGGATCTCCTACATCATCCCTGCCCCTTATACAGTTACACCCACTACTACAATAATCACAGAAATACTGCTTATCAGACAAGTCTCCCAATTGAATTAGAAGAATTTAAAGAAAATCATGCAATACTGAAGATACCGGGTGAGTTAGCCGTGGTCGTTACGGCATGACTGCTGGCAGTCGCTCACATCCGGGAGGCGAGGAGGTTCGAATCCCCCCGCCGGCAACCTTGAAGATGGTCTTCTTTGGTTTCCCATCTTCCTTCCAGGCAAATGCCGGGGTTGGTCCCTAACTATAGGCCACAGCCGCTACCTTCCAACTCCTCGTCCTTACATACCAACTTTCCTCCCCAACGGTACTGGTAGCTCACCCATTGGGTGTCCGTCTCGAAGCAGCTACAAAACTAGCGAGACGTACATGTCCTCGGACACTCCCGGCACTAAAGGTCATACGCTAAAAAAAATCCTGAAGATTCATATGAAACATTTTCTAAGGGGGAAAAAATTAAATTGAAAATATAAAAAGTTGAGCCTACAATTTTATACAAATGCGAATTCAATTTACCTTCTTATTCATTATTTTTAGTACATAATGCATATACATATAACGTGTTATTCGACTAAGCCATTATTATTTTAAGAAATAGTAATCAAGGATCTGCATGACTCACACACACAAAGTTGTACCTTTTAGTGGCATATGTGATTGCTATTCTTGCTCTGTACGAATTTGATAACCTATTTCGACCTGCCTTGATCATATTGTAATAATATAATTTAATAATTGTAAATTTACAGATAAACGAGTGAGTAGTAATTGTATGGAAATTCATAAAATGTGTACAGTCTTTCTGAATTTTGTAAACTGTGTATATTTGTAACGATTTAATTAATAATAATACCGTAATATTTATAATTTCAGAAATTTCAGGATCTGGGATTTGTATTTACCAATGATCTGAATTTTCAAAGACATATAGAGAAAATTGTCTCTAAAACACGTAAATGTATGGGATTTGTAATAAGAAATTCATTTAATTTCTCCTATGGGATTTTAATATTGCTCTTTAATGCCTTCATCAGATCACAACTAGAATATGCTTCAGTTATATGGAATCCATACACATTGAAGCATAATAAGCTTATAGAGAACATCCAAAAGAAATTCTTAAAATAAGTATATTACAAAAGATTTGACTATTATCCCTCTTATGAATCGTACACATTTATATTACAGTCCTTCAATATCAGAAAACTATCTCACAGGCGAAATTGTCAGGGCCTGCTCTTCCTCTATAAAATAGTAAACAATAAAATTGACGATTCTAAAATTCGAGAGAGAATTACGTTATATGTCCCAGCTGTGAAACCTAGTAGATTCCGAAACATTTTCTTTATTCCGAGAGTTCACACAGACAACCATAAAAACTCCCCGATTAACAGAATTTTATCCCACTATAATAAAGTTCAACATCTTGACTTAGATATTTTCAGTATGTCAGAAAACCAGTTTGCAGCGTCCTGTGATAAACTGCAAGATGCATTGTAATGTATTGTACTGTATTGAGCCCATTTCCTTCTCATACCTAACCCTTCTTTTCTTCTTCTTATTTATAACGCGTATCTCTATCTATATCTACTCTTTATGTATCTTTTGTATTTCTATTTATATATTGTTGTATATTATCTAATTCTAGTAGTGAGCAATGTAATTGGGGCTTCCTGTAATGTTTACAACATAAATAATTAAATAAATAAATAAATAAACACACCCAACTACATGGGGATGATGATCGAGTTGTTCCAAGCTCCTTTAATGAATTAACATCAGAAACTACAACAACAGCGGATTACACACAGCCTCGTGATACTGGACTGAGAGGAGGGGGGATTGAATCCCAGCTCTTTCTTTCAAGAAAGTGCTTTCGATATTCTCCCTCTTCTGCTTCAGGTAAATGTCAGGATGGCGCCTAAATTAGGGCCACAGCCGGCCACTTCCTTCTGGTATCCACAATTACCAGTACGCACTCTAGTACAGCCAGCACCATAGCATAGGTTATCAGACACAAACACACAAGCACACGGGACTACATGCCCACGATATCGCAAAGACCCTACAAGAATCAACAACACTATAACTCTCTATGGGCTGGGAATCGGTGAACATTTGTCCTGCAGATCTTTTCCTTGACAATTGGCGTGCAAATAATATCCTTTGGCTACGCATGCAATCCTCTGTACCAATGCTTACAGTAATTCCCTAATTAATTAATATTTTGACAATCATGAATACAGATAGATTTTGCTTAAAGCGTTTTGAAATTAGATTCCAAATGTTCACGAGGTTCATTTTGGCACCAAATACAGTATTTACAAAAGGGACTCAATTTTATTAATTCTAACATGACTATCAGAATTTTTTAATCAAAAAGCTAATTACGGTTTTTGTAAAACTAAAATAACGACATTATTAGCTATCATGCTGCTATAAGAATATCTTACTTACTATTATTGAAAGTTGTCGCGAGTCGGAACGAAATCGCAGTGTGGGACTACAAGTCTCCAAAATTATTAAAAGTTGTTCAAAATTTCAGTTTTTTTTTTCTTCTAGCGTGTCCAGTGGCATTTTAAATTGTATAAATCAACGCTACCACGAAAGATTTAGTGTCAACAAAAATTTTCTAAAAAATCACTTGTACGGCACAGCTCATATTTGCAAGTGTTTATTTTAAGTGTGCGAGTTATCTATATAGTTATCTAGGCAACAAGGCTCTAAAAATGGAATTACATCAAATGTTGCCTCAAAACACCTTTAATAATAATAATAATAATAATCATAATAATATATTCATTCACTCACTCATTTATTCCGTTAGCTTCTCTGGGACGTGACGATCCCGTGCCGCTCTCATTATCTGCCTCCATTTCCTCCTATCCAATGCAGTATTCTCCCATCCAGTAATACCCTTCTGTCTGCAATCAGTGGTCACCTCATCTTGCCATCTCTCCGAGGTCATACAGGGGGTCTCGAGTCTTCGATCATCTTCTAGTACACCTGGCGAGCTATTCGGGCAGCGTCCATTCTGATGACATGCCCTGTCCATTGCAGCTGTTTCGCTTTCATGACGTTCACAACCTTGGATTGATTAGCTAACTTGTACAGCTCATGATTTGATCTGAGTACCCATCCTTGTGTTTCCTGGTCAAAAATGGGGCCAAACATTTTTCTATATACCTTATTTCGAAGACAGTAAGTTGGTGTTGCTCCCTTTTGGTCACACTCCATGTTTCGGCTCCGTATAGCAGTACTGGCCTGATGATCGTATTGTATAGTTTTAGTTTTGTTTTCCTGGTCAAAAGTTTGGAGGAAAATAATTTATGCAGGGAAAAGTAAACTTTGTTTGCATTCCGTAATCTTATTTGGTGTTCAATTTGTCTTCTGTTGCAGTCATTTATATTTACCCCAAGGTATTTGAAGGTTGGCGTGTTCTTAAATGTAAAATTGCCTATATGAAGGTTATTGCGTGGATCTGTAGTCATGTTTCCTCTCTGTATGATCATGTATTCTGTCTTCTCTTCATTAATCTTTAGACCTCTTTTAGCAGCAGTTTCATTTAATTTCCTGAACACAGCTTCAATTTCTCATCCATTATTTCCTATTAATACTATGTCATCTGCTTATGCCAGGATGTTGTGTTTGTTACCTGCTAGGTCCACAGTTGCAGCTTCTTTGGTTTCTCGAATTACTTTTTCCAGAACGATGATGAAGAGAAGTGGGGAGAACACATCACCTCGTCAGTCCTGTTTTCAAAACCGTCTGATACGGAGCCACAGTGTGTCATTTTGCTCACTGTCTCCTCCATACACATTTTGACGAGGCTGATGAGTTTCTGTGGGATTCCATTTTCTGCCATGATTTCCCACACAGTTTATCTGCGGACTGAGTCGCAGGCCTAATATATTAATATATTAGTTCGGAATAAATAAATGGTCCCCTGCTGATATGGAAGGTGTATGTAGGAAAATACGAACCTTGTTGGCCAAATATCAAATACACAAATTAAGTTATACCTGACGGGATTAGAAAACACCTGAATTCCGGAAGTCGTATTTAAATCATAGAAGGCACGTTGAGCTCTAACATTACATCCCACATAAAATGAATTCAAATTAAGTGGCCAACTGCTTTGCGCGAAGATGGTAGAGGTAGAGATTGTATTTTAAGGTGCGAAACAGCGAATGGATTTGCACGAAGAGGATTATTAGTTTCTGAACTTGAAACACAACCATTAGGAAAATATTGTGCCCAAATCTAGGAATGGGTATTCCAAGTTTCAGACACCTAGATATCAAGGGAAAGGCTGTAGCCGCTTTTGAAAGTTCAGATATTTGAATATCGCGCTACATTGCTTCGAGAAGCATTTGGAAGAAATTTACCGATAGTTGGATGTCAAGTGACGTAGCGAGTAATAGCAGAGGTGGAGGCTATTTATTGATTAAATAGTTATCTATGGAGTAGAGACTTGAGACTGGGATCAGATTACTGGCACGGCCAAATGAAAGAGAATGCAATTAGTATCAAGTAAATCGGACCAGGGATTCAAGAGATATGAGGATTTCTAGATATCAGGTGATGACGCGTGACCCTGACCGTTTTGAATAAAAGCCAGCTGGAGCAGGCATGGTTAGCTCATTCTAACACAAGCACTTGGCAAGCAAGTTGCGTCTACGCTGAGCCAAGGCACATGGTTGCCGAATCTACGCAGAAGTTCTTTTCAAATCGTGATAGTCACGAGAAGTGCTGCGCAAACGAGTTGGAACTTAGTAAGTTTCTGGTGAGGAGAATCACTGAGGTGATTGATTTCTACAGACATTGGTGGAAATATTTATATTTCTAAAAGGACATATGCTAGACTCTGTCTAGAAAATAGTATTTTGTCACAGTCCAGTAGTAACTTAATACTTGGATGTTTAAATCCATTTCAAGTCAGTTTTCATATTTGTAACTAGTTAACCACTTCGATCTGTCAGTACACTGAAGACTAGTCTATAACGGTGGCGTTCATTAGTCTACGCAAGGGAAACTGCAGGTTGTCTAGCGCATGGCAGATGGTGATATACAAACCATGCCCAGGGAACGATCTTCAGAACAGCCGTTAATTGCTTAGACTGTCAGTGTTTTTCTTGTACTGATAAGATTACAGTGAGTTATGTTACAACTGACATATCTAAGAAGAGATCACTTAGATCTGACCCTATTTCAACAAACTGTTATGGCTTTGATAGAAGCCCATATTAAAATGGAACAACAGTTAATTCAAACGTCAAGAGATACTACCACTATGTCTTACTAGACGGATTGTGGGTATATAATGGCGGCCGATACAAGGATTATACGTGCTTGTCCGATAGGGCATGTCTACGGATAAATCTGGTACAGACCAGGTTTACTACACTTCAAGACCATCAAGAAATGTAAGCCACATTTGAATTATATTATGCCTAGCTAATTGGAACAAACTATTTTTCTGCAGATGACCAACACATTTTTTTCGTCGTATTTAAAGCTTGCAATGATTTACGCAAGACTTGTTAGAGTTATTCTGAGTATTTTCAGCACTCAGAACAGTTTAGGATCGATGACCGAGCATTTCGAGCATTTATTTGAATTTTTCATATTTTAAGGAAACCACGGAAAACCCCCGATGTAACTGTAAAAGTTAAATTTATTTTTGTTGAGGAATGGATATTTTTTCCATATTCGAAGTTTCGAACATGTGGATTCTCACATAATGAGATGATAATTAAACATATTTGAAATAATACAAATAATAATAATAATAATAATCCACTAATAATTATAATAATAATTTTCATAATTTTTCTAAATAATTCTTGGATATTATATTTTCTAATAATCATATGTATTGAGAAAGAGCCTATGAAGTAGTTTAAACATTTCTAGTTTGGAACAGGAGATTTTCCGAAGGAGAGTGGTTAGCGCAAGCCCGCATTCAACCAACATTTCAGTTCTGGTTGAACAGTTGATATTTGCTATGAGCAAAGTATATTTTTCATATAACATGGAGAGGCATGAAACGGGAAGCAAATGATATTTGTATCAAATAGGATATTTTTGTATTTATATAAAATCATGACGTAAATACACTCGAAAGTGAAATAAAGATTTTCATAAGTATGGTAAATTCACGGGTTGAACTGAATGGTAAAATAAAATAAACTTGTAAGTTTATTAATCTTCCAGTGTTGATAACAAGCAGAGGCTTGATTTATTGTATAAATTTTGGGAAGATAATTTATGTGTGTGGAGTAGTTGAAATGCCATTCCCAGGTGCGCATGTTAAGTCGCAGGAATGAAGAGGTTTTTTCGAGCATCAATCAAATAGCAGGTTCGATGGCTCAGGTTTATAGTAGGAGTATTGGAGCCACACATTTCGTCGTATGAATGACCCGAAGGTTATTTCTTTGAAACCATCAGTTCTTATTTCAACCTTGTTTACGAATTCCATTTAGACTTTGATTTTGCTAGAACCCGGATTTGTCATGATAGTAGTTTATTCTTCTTCAGAGGAAGACCTTTGCCGTTGTTGTTGTAATATTGTGTTCTTACACAAATAATAGAATGGGCCACTGCCAATTAAAAATAATTCTTTAACCACGAATAATTTGAAGGATATTTTCAATCCTAGTGCCATGAACTAAATGAATTCATTATAAAACTACAATTCTAATTTCCGCATTCTGTCGAAGAATTGCAAGTTGTGAAAATTGCTAAAAATGGCCATGAATATAAATATTTTTATAATAATGATTCCAAGTGGAAAATTGAATAGTTGAATGGTTCAACCATTTATTGATCAAGTTGATGATTCAGAAATCATATATTTTGTTAGGAACTTGAAGTTCATAATCGAGTCACTTCTCGAATGTTTAATGTCAGAAGAACAATTAATTGTTGTTGTGCTTCGCACAGTTCTTCGATGCTATGCTCAATGGTCAAATACTTTTCAGATGTTATTAATATGTGTTAATAATTTGTGTTGCTTCAATGATGATAATATTTTCGACGATATATTTTTGAAACTGGAAAAACAAGTGAAAGTTTAAAAATTCTATAAACATTTATTCTACGAGTGTTAATATCATGTAAATAGTCAAACAGTGATCTACGTTATTTCCAGTATGGACAATTAATTTTGAACTGGAATTAAATATTAATAATTTTGGAACACAGTCCACAGGACTATTAATCGGACTTGTGTTTTCAAAAAGATTGTCAAATGTGTTTGGAAAATTTCTGTATATTGTGTGTAAATAAGAGTGTGGATCGCCACACGTGGATGATGCTGCTTTGAGCATTCTTGCAGTCAGATTTTAACTTTAAAATAAACTGAGATAATTTTACCAGATGTGTTTCTCCCAATTAAATCTCCTTCTATCCTTATTGTTGCATTGAGCCAAAAATCAGTAAAGCATTTTTTTTATTTGATGTCGTTTTGGCGATTTGCTTTAACCCATCTGGCGCTCCGGGATATTTTGACTCTCGTGCTGACTGATTATTGGTAAAATGCATATGTGGTCGTGCGGACTCCGGTCTAAACGGGCACATAAAATAAGATAGAGAGAGAAATGGCTTCGAACGTGGGGCCCGATTTAGACATGGTCAATCGCATGCCGATTTTAAATTGTGATAATTTTTATAGAAATATTTTGGGAGTTGAGAGATGTCTGGTTTGGATGAATAAATTAGTAGGAAACCCAATTAGTGGGGAAATTAAAAATTTAACTTGGTTAATAATTAGAATGGGTTTGATTATTTTTGATAATGGCTTAACCATTAGGGCGTCAAGTAAATTCAGTAGTAAACGTTCGATGACTGGATATACACATTATTAGAATCCAGGTGGAGGATATTTGAGAACTTGCATATTTTAGGTAGATTTCATTAGAAAGCTAACGATTGCAATGGGTCCCATGTTTCGACTTCCGGAAAATTTCGACATATCTTCGCGTTTCACATCCCCCAGACCCCAAAACCACCGTCAGTTCAAAAGTTTATATATAATTTATGTATATATGTATCTATCTATATATATATATATATATCAGTTTCTTGTGGACACGATAACTGCCGTAATGTTGCACCAATCACTTTGAATTTTTTACATAATATGTATCCCTATAAAATCTCGGTCGAGTTCGTTAATGGGCAAAATCGGTCAAAGGGGGTGAAAATGGGGGGCTTTTTTCGAAAAAGTGAAATATCGCTATAACTCTCTTAATACATGAAATATCGAATCCCTTCAAAGTTCATAATATGTGACGGATAAGTGCCAAAAATTTATGTCAAATAAGTTTTTTGATAGCACCAACCATTGACCAAAGGGGTGGGAAAAAGTGGGTTTTTCGGGAAACATTAATCATATCTCTGTTAATAGGCACAATATCAAAACCGCACAAAATGGACAATATTCCTCCAATAATTACCTAAAACTTTTGTCTGAAAGAATTTTTGATATGACCCACCATTACGCCACGGGGTGAACAAAATGATTTAAATTATAAGAAAATGCCAAGTGCCAAGAGAGGTTGCCATGACAACTTTACTTTTAATTGATAAGGGATGAGCCATCAGCAGTTGCTATGACAACGCCACTGCACGAGATCACATTCAGTTTTCATATGTCTGTGGGAAGCGACTTCGGTATCGGAACTGGTAGCATGCTGAACTTCTATGCCCAAGGTCGCGGGTTCAAACCCGGCTGAAGTCGTCGGATTTACTAAGAGCGCTAAAAAACCTGAGTTTGCTTTCCTTCGGAGGGGAAGTTCCAACGTTCGTTGCGAGTTGCTGATTGAGGTGGCATCTAGTAGCCAAGTTCACAGCTAGGTGTCGTTGACGGTAGTATTTAAGGTAGATTTCATTAGAAAGCTAACTATTGCAATGGGTACCATGTTTCGATTTCCGGAAAATTTCGACATATCTTCGCGTTTCACATCCCCCAGACCCCAAAACCACCGTCAGTTCAAAAGTTTATATGTAATTTATGTATATAAGTATCTATCTATATATATATATATATCAATTTCTTGTGGACACGATAACTGCCGTAATGTTGCACCAATCACTTTGAATTTTTTACATAATATGTATCCCTATAAAATCTCGGTCGATTTCGTTAATGGACAAAATCGGTCAAAGGGGGTGAAAACGGGGGGATTTTTTCGAAAAAGTGAAATATCGCTATAACTCTCTTAATACATGAAATATCGAATCCCTTCAAAGTTCATAATATGTGTCGGATAACTGCCAAAAATTTATGTCAAATAAGTTTTTTGATAGCACCAACCATTGACCAAAGGGGTGGGAAAAAGTGGGTTTTTCGGGAAACATTAATCATATCTCTGTTAATAGGCACAATATCAAAACCGCACAAAATGGACAATATTCCTCCAATAATTACCTAAAACTTTTGTCTGAAAGAATTTTTGATATGACCCACCATTACGCCACGGGGTGAACAAAATGATTTAAATTATAAGAAAATGCCAAGTGCCAAGAGAGGTTGCCATGACAACTTTACTTTTAATTGATAAGGGATGAGCCATCAGCAGTTGCTATGACAACGCCACTGCACGAGATCACATTCAGTTTTCATATGTCTGTGGGAAGCGACTTCGGTATCGGAACTGGTAGCATGCTGAACTTCTATGCCCAAGGTCGCGGGTTCAAACCCGGCTGAAGTCGTCGGATTTACTAAGAGCGCTAAAAAACCTGAGTTTGCTTTCCTTCGGAGGGGAAGTTCCAACGTTCGTTGCGAGTTGCTGATTGAGGTGGCATCTAGTAGCCAAGTTCACAGCTAGGTGTCGTTGACGGTAGTATTTAAGGTAGATTTCATTAGAAAGCTAACTATTGCAATGGGTACCATGTTTCGATTTCCGGAAAATTTCGACATATCTTCGCGTTTCACATCCCCCAGACCCCAAAACCACCGTCAGTTCAAAAGTTTATATATAATTTATGTTCTATCTATATATATATATCAATTTCTTGTGGACACGATAACTGCCGTAATGTTGCACCAATCACTTTGAATTTTTTACATAATATGTATCCCTATAAAATCTCGGTCGATTTCGTTAATGGACAAAATCGGTCAAAGGGGGTGAAAACGGGGGGATTTTTTCGAAAAAGTGAAATATCGCTATAACTCTCTTAATACATGAAATATCGAATCCCTTCAAAGTTCATAATATGTGTCGGATAAGTGCCAAAAATTTATGTCAAATAAGTTTTTTGATAGCACCAACCATTGACCAAAGGGGTGGGAAAAAGTGGGTTTTTCGGGAAACATTAATCATATCTCTGTTAATAGGCACAATATCAAAACCGCACATAATGGACAATATTCCTCCAGTAATTACCTAAAACTTTTGTCTGAAAGAATTTTTGATATGACCCACCATTACGCCACGGGGTGAACAAAATGATTTAAATTATAAGAAAATGCCAAGTGCCAAGAGAGGTTGCCATGACAACTTTACTTTTAATTGATAAGGGATGAGCCATCAGCAGTTGCTATGACAACGCCACTGCACGAGATCACATTCAGTTTTCATATGTCTGTGGGAAGCGACTTCGGTATCGGAACTGGTAGCATGCTGAACTTCTATGCCCAAGGTCGCGGGTTCAAACCCGGCTGAAGTCGTCGGATTTACTAAGAGCGCTAAAAAACCTGAGTTTGCTTTCCTTCGGAGGGGAAGTTCCAACGTTTGTTGCGAGTTGCTGATTGAGGTGGCATCTAGTAGCCAAGTTCACAGCTAGGTGTCGTTGACGGTAGTATTTAAGGTAGATTTCATTAGAAAGCTAACAATTGCAATGGGTACCATGTTTCGATTTCCGGAAAATTTCGACATATCTTCGCGTTTCACATCCCCCAGACCCCAAAACCACCGTCAGTTCAAAAGCTTATATATAATTTATGTAATGTATGTATATATGTATATCAGTTTCTTGTGGACACGTTAACTGCCGTAATTTTGCACCAATCACTTTGAATTTTTTACCGAATATGTATACCCATAAAATCTCGGACGAGTTCGTTACTGGGCTAAATCGGTCGAAGGGGATGAAAATGGGGGACTTTTTTTTTTCGAAAAAAGAAATATTGCTATAACCCTCTTAATATGTGAAATATCGAATCCGTTCAAAGTTCATACTATGTGTCGGATAAAGCTCAGAAATTTATGTTTGAAACTTTTTTTGATAGCACCCACCATTGACCAAAGGGGTGGGAAAAAGTGTTTTTTTCGGGAAACATTAATCATATCTCTGTTATTAGGCACAATATCAAAACCGTACAAAATGGACAATATTCCCCTAATAATTACCTAAAACGTTTGTCTGAAAGAATTTTTGATATGAGCCACCATTGCGCCAAGGGATGAGAAAAATGATTTCGGAATTATAAGAAAATGCCAAGAGCTATCAGCGGTTGACATGGCAACACTACTAAATTGATGAGGGATGAGCCATCAGACGTTGCCATGACAGCGCACTTGCGCGAGATCAGATTCAGATTTCCATCTGACTAAGTGTGAAGCGGCTTCGGTGACGTAACTGGTAGCATGCTGAACTTCTATGCCCAAGGTCGCGGGTTCAAAGCCGGCCAAAGTCGTCGGATTTTCTAAGAGCGCTAAAAATCCCTCAGTAAGCTTTCCTTTGGAGGGGAAGTTCCAACGTTCGTTGCGAGTTGCTGATTGTGGTGGCATCTAGTAGCCAAGTTCACAGCTAGGTGGCGTTGACGTTAGTATCTGGTAGCAACATTAGGAACTACTGCTTGAAATTTAGCGTCTGCATTCCTTACCTGAATTACAGACTAATACAGCCATCACAATTCACACCATTTATCAGACAGATTCTACACTCACCCAAAGTACACGGGGTTATATGACCGCGTTGTCGCAGCACCTAAACTGAGGAACCAACCAACATCTCTGCGGGAGATATAATTTTGCGTGAAGAAGTAACAGACCGTTACATAGTTACACATCAGTGTCGAAACCTTGCATAAGGACAGTGTGACCACAAGTATAACAAGTAGTTCCGTGAAGAACTGTACAGCCTATTTTCATATATCCTGCTCATGTTAATTGCCTCTATCAACATACAGAATTTCAGTTTAATTGCTGTAACAGATTCGTAGATATTGAGAACCGTCTAAATATTTCAGATGGTCGCCAGGTTGGATTTTTATTTTTGTACTATTATATTAAGATTATTGTGTACGTGTGGTATTCAAACTTCAATCGCATGATTAGAACACAAGAAGTAAAAACGAGATTTTAAAATTACGCACAGCAGCCATCTTGTGATTATGCAAACAATTGAAATAAATTACATGCCACTGGATCAACATTTGTGTAAGCATTTAACGTGCAACGTTTCACGGCACTCGGATAGTTAATTCGCGAGAAACGTCCATTTAAATATTTATACTTCGCGTCGCCGCCATGTTGGATTCGTGCTCACCAGGTTACTGAAAGTCCTATAGGTGAACATGTGTTCATAGTCTCTATGAACATAAAAATTTCAGTTTGGTTGCTGTAAAAGATTCATAGATATTGAGAACCGTCTAAATATTACGGAAGCTTGCCATTTAGGATTGTTATATGTATAGGCCATATAGTTGTGTACCATTCAAGGACACTTATTGCCTAGGTTCATTATTCAAACTTTCACTTCGATCGCATGATTACGACACAAGAAATAAAAACTTAATTTTAAAATTTCGCACAGCCGCCATCTTGAGGTTATGTAAACAATTGAATTAAATTAGATGGCAGTACATTACAATCTGCAAAATCATTTACTGTACCACATTTCACTGCGCTCAGAGAGTTAACTCACGAGAAAAGTCTATTAAAATATTTCAAATTCGTTTGGTCGCCATGTTCGTTTTGTACTTTACAGGTTTATGAATTATACATAGGTAAACTTGTATCAGTACCCTTTATCACCGTACAAAATTGCAGGGTGATATCTGTAATAGTTTCGGTGATATAGAATGTCAGTGAAATATTTCGCACAGCCGCCATTTTGAGGTTATGTTAACAATTGAACTAAATTAGACTCCAGTGCATTGCAATGTGTATAAATATTTGCTGTACCAAGTTTCATTACGTTTGGATAGTTAAATCGCGAGAAAAGTCTTTTTAAATGTCTCCACTTCGCTTGGCCGCCATGTTGGTTATGTAGTAACCAGGTTTTTGAAAGTCTCATAGGTGAACTTGTAGTAGTACCCTTTATCACCGTACACAATTTCAGGGCGATATCCGTTATAGTTTCGGAGATACTGAATGCTAGTGAAATATTTCGCACAGCCGCCATGTTCGATTGGTGAGTCGTAGCAAAATTCGATGGGCATGGTCGAGGTCGCCGGGAATAGTGCTATGAACTTACCGAGTTTCACTGAAATCGCTCCAGCCGTTTAGATTTTATTAGGGACACACACACACACACACACCTCACACACACACACACACACACACGCGCGCGCGCGCACACACACACGGACAAAAGGTGATCTCAGAAGCCTATTTTTTTCAAAATTGAAAATGGGCTAAAAATGGACTCCAAATGACAAGAAGGTTACCGTCCCCATAAGACAATAAAATGTTTAAAATATGTTTAAAATGAAGAAAAACAAAGTTAATTAATCTCCAATTATCAAATACTTTCACGCGATAAATGAGGTCTGATCCTTCTACGAAAACCTGTATATTCTGCCTATTTTCGCCTATCTCCAAGTTTGTCCCGTGAAATCTACCTCCGCCTTCCGGCGTGCCGAGAGGTCTTTTATTCCTTGTGATATTGTGGTAAATGTAATTCGTAAAAGTAGAGAATTTTGTTTTTCCATCACGTCGACATTAGGACAAAATCTCATTTTATTATAGTGTTCCAATTAGCTATTCATATTTCTTGTTCTAGTTATAAGCTTGTGTTTGCCACTGTTGTATACCCCTAAGTTTTGAATAATAATCGAAATTATGGTTGAAATGATGAGGATGATGAGGAGTTTGGAGGAGAGTTCAAAAGAAGCTGGACTGCGTGTAGCAGCCATTATGAAAGAAAATACTGAGGCTTTGGAAAAGAAACTTAAAGAAAATTCTGATTCTTTAGAAAGCAGGTTAAAAGATAACTTGAAGGAAAATTCTGATTCTTTAGAAAATAAACTTAAAGAAAATTCTTATTCTTTAGAAAATAAACTTAAAGAAAATTCTGAGTCTTTAGAAAATAAACTTAAAGAAAATTCTGATTCTTTAGAAAATAAACTTAAAGAAAATTCTGAGTCTTTAGAAAATAAACTTAAAGAAAGTTTGAAGGATAAACTTAAAGAAAATTCTGATTCTTTAGAAAATAAACTTAAAGAAAGTTCTGATTCTTTAAAAAGTAATTTGAAAGAAAATTTAAATAGTAAATTTAATTCAATGGAAAGTAAATTTAAAGAGAATTCTGAAATTTTGAAAATGACACTTGAGAGTAAAATGAATAAATTATGCGATAAAACACATGAGCTCGAAACTTCATTAGCTACTAACGCAAGTTTAATGGACGATAAATTCGCGATGCCGATCTTCGATCTCAAAGCTTAGCTGATAGGATAGAACATGGTCTTAGGAAAGTTGGTGAAGACATGGTCAACCTGGAAGTCCGAGTGAAGAAGGAGAGTAACGAGATGGGAATTCTAGTTTTTCAACGTTTAACGGAACAATTCAAAGAACTTGTCATGGGAGAAATAAGAGAAGGTGTGATTAACGAATTGCAAACTGAAATCAAGACCACAGTTGTCAATGAAATTAAAGACACACTCAAGCTGGAGAACCAAGAGGGAATCAAAGAGATTAGGGAATCTTTGTCATCCCATATCGAAGTAATTGCCAAAGATATCCAAGCAACTCAGAAGGACATATCAGATATGACAGGGTCATTGAAAAGTCATGAGGCTGTTATGAACCAGATATCCACTGATGTTAAGGAGAATTGTAAAGAAACTGAAGCAATTAAGAAAATGGCAGAAGAAAACCAGAAGGAACTTGAGGCTATGAAAACTCAAATCAAGGATGAGAAACAGTCTGATCATCTGTTGAAAATGCCAAATGTAAGGGGAAAGGAACAGATACAGATAAATCTAGGAGGAGCTAGAGACACGGATAGTCAAAAACAGGATGAGGTCAGGACAGTATTTCAATCCAACCCCATAACTGTATTTAAGAATATAGAAGATAAGCCTTCTAAATTTTCAGGGCGAGATTCTGTGACACCCGTGGAATTTTTGAGAGAAGCAGGTGATTACCTGAAAGATTCTAAGATCCCTAAAGAAAGACAGATCCGAGTGATAGGGAAGTTTTTGGAAGGTCCTGCACTTCTTTGGTTTAGAGCATTTAGATCCACTCTAACCACTTTTGAGGAGTTTTCTCGTGGGCTATTGAAGAAGTTTTGGTCCCCGGAAACCCAACAGCAAGTCAGAGCAGAGTTATATTCGAAGAGATTCTCGACGTCACAACCTACTCGATACTCTACGTACTTTTCTGGACAGCTGTCTAAACTCCAACATTTAGATCCGCCGATGCCAGATAACGAGTTGATTACTGCATTGATACGTCAATTTCCAGCAGACGTCCAGAGGACTTTGATCGCTGCTGATATCTATAATATGGAACAATTTGATGAAGTATTACAGAAGCTGGATCATACAAACGCTCAATTCTTCCATCAGAAGGGAGGAAAAATAACAACGCTGTGTATGCTGTTATGGCTGATAGTTATTCTCAGACACCTCGAGAGATTCGAGAGGAGCGAGAAGAGAAAACGCCGAGGGAAGATCCAAATAAGAGAGGATGGAACCAGTACAGTAACAGGTACAGTTACAAGCCATATGCGAGACCGGATGGTGGTAATCGATACAATACTGGATGGAGAAGACCACGAGATAGTCAAGGAAGGTACCAGGAAAGAAGATATTATGGTAGAAACAACTACAATAATAGAGGGAATGTGGATACTCGTCAGTCCGATGAAGAGTTTAACAAGGAGACGAGGAAAAATTTGGAAGCAAGACACCAAGATAACTTGCAATTTTTGGAGCAGAGGCCCAACGAACCAGGTCCATCGGGAACACAACAATCCCGGGGAAATGGTAATGAAAAAAAAAACTTCGAATTCACAGTAGAAGATAGAATTTTGAATACTTTCACTTCCAGAATTATTAAATGGCAAGCAGAGGATGATGATTTAATTCAACAGAATGACGAACGAAAAGAAATGGGTACAAGAATTAGAATGCCAATCATTTCATGCGAAGTATTCGGTATGCCTGTCGATACTTTGATCGATACTGGGGCTATGCTTTGTCTGGTGAGTAAGCAGCTTTATATTCTGTGGAAGCTCAAGGAGAATTTAGAGGAGATTCCAGTATCAGGAATTAAGATCCAAGGAATAATACCCAATAAAATATCTCTGTGTAAAACGCAATTATACTTATGTATTACCATAGGAGGACATGATTTCCGACATGTATTTGTTGTAATGAAGGACATGGCTTTTGACATGATATTGGGAGCAGATTTCATTCAGAAATATCAAGCAGTGATAGATATGAAGACAGAGACGATCAAATTCAAGAATACCGAAGAGATTAACTTCGAGGGAAAAGAAGAGGAAGACATCGAGGGAGATGCTCAATGGTCTCTGATTTTTCATGAAGCTGAAGGAAGAGAAGTCTACACTGAGAAGGAGTCCCCAGAGCTAGGGAAAATTTTGGAAGAGTATCAAGATATTTTTGATATTAAGCCTGGTGAAATTGAAGATTTTGAATATTGTGGAAGTAAACAATAATGGAAGCTATGAAGTAGCCAATACACGAACTGGTAACATCGTGGGAACTTATAATGCATCGAATTTGAAGATCTATTATTCAAGAACCAGATGATTTAATGTGTAGATAGGAAAAATAAAAATTTTTCAATTTTTATTTTTTGCTAGGTGTGGGGTGGATGTGCCCAAATCTAGGAATGGGTATTCCAAGTTTCAGACACCTAGATATCAAGAGAAAGGCTGTAGCCGCTTTTGAAAGTTCAGATATTTGAATATCGCGCTACATTGCTTCGAGAAGCATTTGGAAGAAATTTACCGATAGTTGGATGTCAAGTGACGTAGCGAGTAATAGCAGAGGTGGAGGCTATTTATTGATTAAATAGTTAACTATGGAGTAGAGACTTGAGACTGGGATCAGATTACTGGCACGGCCAAATGAAAGAGAATGCAATTAGTATCAAGTAAATCGGACCAGGGATTCAAGAGATATGAGGATTTCTAGATATCAGGTGATGACGCGTGACCCTGACCGTTTTGAATAAAAGCCAGCTGGAGCAGGCATGGTTAGCTCATTCTAACACAAGCACTTGGCAAGCAAGTTGCGTCTACGCTGAGCCAAGGCACATGGTTGCCGAATCTACGCAGAAGTTCTTTTCAAATCGTGATAGTCACGAGAAGTGCTGCGCAAACGAGTTGGAACTTAGTAAGTTTCTGGTGAGGAGAATCACTGAGGTGATTGATTTCTACAGACATTGGTGGAAATATTTATATTTCTAAAAGGACATATGCTAGACTCTGTCTAGAAAATAGTATTTTGTCACAGTCCAGTAGTAACTTAATACTTGGATGTTTAAATCCATTTCAAGTCAGTTTTCATATTTGTAACTAGTTAACCACTTCGATCTGTCAGTACACTGAGGACTAGTCTATAACGGTGGCGTTCATTAGTCTACGCAAGGGAAACTGCAGGTTGTCTAGCGCATGGCAGATGGTGATATACAAACCATGCCCAGGGAACGATCTTCAGAACAGCCGTTAATTGCTTAGACTGTCAGTGTTTTTCTTGTACTGATAAGATTACAGTGAGTTATGTTACAACTGACATATCTAAGAAGAGATCACTTAGATCTGACCCTATTTCAACAAACTGTTATGGCTTTGATAGAAGCCCATATTAAAATGGAACAACAGTTAATTCAAACGTCAAGAGATACTACCACTATGTCTTACTAGACGGATTGTGGGTATATAATGGCGGCCGATACAAGGATTATACGTGCTTGTCCGATAGGGCATGTCTACGGATAAATCTGGTACAGACCAGGTTTACTACACTTCAAGACCATCAAGAAATGTAAGCCACATTTGAATTATATTATGCCTAGCTAATTGGAACAAACTATTTTTCTGCAGATGACCAACACATTTTTTTCGTCGTATTTAAAGCTTGCAATGATTTACGCAAGACTTGTTAGAGTTATTCTGAGTATTTTCAGCACTCAGAACAGTTTAGGATCGATGACCGAGCATTTCGAGCATTTATTTGAATTTTTCATATTTTAAGGAAACCACGGAAAACCCCCGATGTAACTGTAAAAGTTAAATTTATTTTTGTTGAGGAATGGATATTTTTTCCATATTCGAAGGTTCGAACATGTGGATTCTCACATAATGAGATGATAATTAAACATATTTGAAATAATACAAATAATAATAATAATAATAATCCACTAATAATTATAATAATAATTTTCATAATTTTTCTAAATAATTCTTGGATATTATATTTTCTAATAATCATATGTATTGAGAAAGAGCCTATGAAGTAGTTTAAACATTTCTAGTTTGGAACAGGAGATTTTCCGAAGGAGAGTGGTTAGCGCAAGCCCGCATTCAACCAACATTTCAGTTCTGGTTGAACAGTTGATATTTGCTATGAGCAAAGTATATTTTTCATATAACATGGAGAGGCATGAAACGGGAAGCAAATGATATTTGTATCAAATAGGATATTTTTGTATTTATATAAAATCATGACGTAAATACACTCGAAAGTGAAATAAAGATTTTCATAAGTATGGTAAATTCACGGGTTGAACTGAATGGTAAAATAAAATAAACTTGTAAGTTTATTAATCTTCCAGTGTTGATAACAAGCAGAGGCTTGATTTATTGTATAAATTTTGGGAAGATAATTTATGTGTGTGGAGTAGTTGAAATGCCATTCCCAGGTGCGCATGTTAAGTCGCAGGAATGAAGAGGTTTTTTCGAGCATCAATCAAATAGCAGGTTTGATGGCTCAGGTTTATAGTAGGAGTATTGGAGCCACACATTTCGTCGTATGAATGACCCGAAGGTTATTTCTTTGAAACCATCAGTTCTTATTTCAACCTTGTTTACGAATTCCATTTAGACTTTGATTTTGCTAGAACCCGGATTTGTCATGATAGTAGTTTATTCTTCTTCAGAGGAAGACCTTTGCCGTTGTTGTTGTAATATTGTGTTCTTACACAAATAATAGAATGGGCCACTGCCAATTAAAAATAATTCTTTAACCACGAATAATTTGAAGGATATTTTCAATCCTAGTGCCATGAACTAAATGAATTCATTATAAAACTACAATTCTAATTTCCGCATTCTGTCGAAGAATTGCAAGTTGTGAAAATTGCTAAAAATGGCCATGAATATAAATATTTTTATAATAATGATTCCAAGTGGAAAATTGAATAGTTGAATGGTTCAACCATTTATTGATCAAGTTGATGATTCAGAAATCATATATTTTGTTAGGAACTTGAAGTTCATAATCGAGTCACTTCTCGAATGTTTAATGTCAGAAGAACAATTAATTGTTGTTGTGCTTCGCACAGTTCTTCGATGCTATGCTCAATGGTCAAATACTTTTCAGATGTTATTAATATGTGTTAATAATTTGTGTTGCTTCAATGATGATAATATGTTCGACGATATATTTTTGAAACTGGAAAAACAAGTGAAAGTTTAAAAATTCTATAAACATTTATTCTACGAGTGTTAATATCATGTAAATAGTCAAACAGTGACCTACGTTATTTCCAGTATGGACAATTAATTTTGAACTGGAATTAAATATTAATAATTTTGGAACACAGTCCACAGGACTATTAATCGGACTTGTGTTTTCAAAAAGATTGTCAAATGTGTTTGGAAAATTTCTGTATATTGTGTGTAAATAAGAGTGTGGATCGCCACACGTGGATGATGCTGCTTTGAGCATTCTTGCAGTCAGATTTTAACTTTAAAATAAACTGAGATAATTTTACCAGATGTGTTTCTCCCAATTAAATCTCCTTCTATCCTTATTGTTGCATTGAGCCAAAAGTCAGTAAAGCATTTTTTTTATTTGATGTCGTTTTTGCGATTTGCTTTAACCCATCTGGCGCTGCGGGATATTTTGACTCTCGTGCTGACTGATTATTGGTAAAATGCATATGTGGTCGTGCGGACTCCGGTCTAAACGGGCACAATATTTCATGACGATTTAGAATAAAAATTAGACCCCCTCGTTTTGTAATGCCTAGCATACTTCGCGCTTACCCCCAGAGATCCGACTTGATTCATAGTTCTGACAATACATTGAATTCTTGTCTGAAGTCTGGAACGGGGTTCACTCAGTTTCGTTGGGCAAAACTGTGAAGAGGTGGGTTAGATATCCACCTCAGCCTACAGTTTTCAACTTCTACTCCAGTCGAATGCCTGGATGGGTCCTAATTAAGCCCGTGGACGCCTCCGTCCAATCCTCATCTCAATTTCAAATACACATACATAACTACATGTATGACAATAACACACGTAATGAGACAAAAATCTACTCACACCCGACCACTCTGGACTGAAATGATTCCCATGACCAAGCCCCTAATTGATAACTACAATAACACCAGAATACGAAGCATTGTGGACCCAATGATGCGGAGTGTCGGAGGTTTGCACTAGAAGTGGATTTTGAACTTACCAGTTAATCTAATGAATAATGACACATACATCTTCCTTTTAAGCTGCCTGAAATGTTAACTGATTTTGGGCACAGCCGGTGACCACGCCACACAACCAGATATATTTTGTGTAAATAGCACTTTAATTTTGGTAAAGTAAGTTACATTGCATAGTGAACATGGCTAAACATTTTCATTTCGCTTTCACAGATATTTTACATTTTGTTCAGTAATTTATTGAGTCCAGTTTTGTGCTATGCACAGTTGTTGTGGAGTATTGGTCACGAATGAAAAACAAAAGCTTTAAACCATAATTCTCTTATTTTTTATTGATTTAAAATCCCATGTGTTTGGTCCGAATGGTATTATTGAATGAAACTTGGCGTAGGCTACTAGTAAGCCTGCCAATTGCATATACAGGGTGTCGCAAAATTACGTCGACTAACTGAAACCGGAGGTTCCGGCCCTTATCTGAAGCAACTTGAGATAAGACACTTATGGCCGGAAATCTGTGCGATGTTTAACTTTTAACGAGGGAAATCCGCAACACTGCGTCGAGAAAGTGCGACGTTTTCTAATGTTTCCGTTACATACCAGCCGTGGAGGAATTCCACCACTTCCCGTCTGGCGAAGTAGCTCAGTGGTATCGTGCATGGAAAAAGAATGATAAATTGTGATAATAAAGAACTTGCGCTGGCTCTGATTCGAACCTCTACCAACTGACTCGTTTCAAGGAACACGCTGTGCCGTGCACAATACCACTGAGCTAGTTCGCCGGACAGGTATTGGCTACATTCCTCCGCGGCTGGTACGGAACGGAAACATCAGAAAAGTCGCACTTTCTCGGCGCGGTGTTGCCGATTTTCCCCTTTAAAAGTTTAACGTCGCACAGATTTTAACGGTTTGTTTCCGGCGTTAAGTGTCCTATCTCAAGTTGCTTCAGATAAGGGCTGGAATCCCTGGTTTCAGTTTGTCGACGTAATTTTGCGACACCCTGTATATTAGGCGTGATCAAAAAGTTTCCGTTTGACTACCATACAGTCCAAAATCGGTATAACAATCAGACAAAATCGCTTTGGGAATTGAAGCACTCATCCTACCGGTGCACCAAGTTGAAGATCATCGTGTGGTAAAACACCGTGTCGTGTTGCGTGAAGAAGTCTGTTACCGGCTGATGCACATCCTCGTCAGAAAGGAATCGTTGATCCTCCAAAGCCTTTTTTAATGGAACAAGGTGTGAAATTAGTATGATTGATTGAATGATTGATTGATTTTATTTTCACGGCTACACTTAGAGCTTAAGAGGTCCTTTACAGTAGCATCCTATATAAAATAATGTTAGGGCTTATAAAAATAAAACATTTCACTTACATTCACAATATAAATAATAAGTCTAACAATTGTAGTAACAAAAAGACAGTAATAATACAATAATAATATTAATACTAATGATCATGGAAAAATTATATACAAAAGAGTGCATACAGACTATCAGCCCGAAAAACAAACACCATATATACTGTATAATACTAGAAAAGCTATTAAAGTAGGCAGGTTGTCAGCTATTGGCCAGATGTTATAATTGAACTAAAGGAGAAAAAAAGGTATTTTAACATAATGCAGTAATCAGATGTGAGAGGTACACTGCTCCAAGAAGCAGGATGAAAGATGTCTTTTGAGAGCTGCAGTGCTTTCAATGTTGAGTGATCAGGAGTGATCAGGATAATAGGGCGGTTCCACTTGAGTTAACGTGCCTTCTGCGTTACGTCCTTTGCGGTATGGGGACGTGCGTCTTCATGAAGCAACAGCACCACTTTTCGCAGTTTTCTCGGACGTTCAACCATAATTGCACGTCTTAATTTCTCCAGTGTTGCCTCCCAGATCGCCCGGCGTCTTGCGACGACCAGCATGGAAATAGGTGCACCATTCCACAACGGTGAATTTCGACAGACATGCTGACCCGTATACATTCGTCATTCTCCATCGGATGTCCACTGGAGTTTGCCCTTCCGAAGCCAAGGAAAGAATAACAGAGCGTTGGTCCTGTTTGGACGCATTTGGTAACAACGTCGCCATAGTTTGCGTTGTTCCCGTTAACGCACTCACCTCGGCCAGACGCGACTGCAACACTAATCCCTTGCCTACGTGTCTGTACTTGCATACCCGCATCGAAGTCGCGCTACGTTGCATATACGCTGCAGCAACGCCCTCGAGCGGAAACGTTTTGATCACTCTTTATATATATATACGAATAGTACGTTATGCAACGAGCCTATAATGGCAATAATTAAGACATGAGTATGTTTATAAAACGAGCGTATGCGAGTTTTATAATTTTCATACGAGTGTCTTAATTTCCATTATATGCAAGTTGCCTACGACTGTTTATGTTCGACGATAATTATTATAACTATTTTATGTTCGAACATAAATATTCATAAATATCTGTCGAGATTTCGCCAGTTTTATGTACTGAACAGAGCGCATGGGACGCAGAGAATACCTTGTATTTGACCATGGCCTCCTCGATTATCTCACTATGACACTAGGCCACGCAGTGACATTTAAATTAGAAGGCCTTGGAAATCAGCGCAGGTGCGATGCTATCCTTGCCTAATTGGTCAAACAACTGTTTCTTGAGCTTTGATTCATGGGAGAAACTGTCCCATAATGAAAACTTGTGCTATAATGAGCCTCATTATAGTCCAGTTTTCTGACATATAATATTTACATTTCAACATCGTCGATCAGAATAGTACATTATGCTACGAGCCTATAATGGCTATAATTGAGACACGAGTATGTTTATAAAACGAGCGTATGTGAGTTCTATAATGTACATACCAGTGTCTTAATTACCATTATAGGCGAGTTGCTTACAACTGTTTATGTTCGACTATAATTATTATAACTATTTTATGTTCGAAGATAAATATCCTTAAATATCTGTCGAGATTTCGCCAGTTTTATGTACTGAACAGAGCACATGAGACGTAGAGAATGCCTTGTATTTGACCATGGCCTTCTCGATTACCCCACTATGACACTAGGCAGCGCAGTTTAGAAGGCCTTGGAACTCCACGCAGGTGCAATGCTAACCTTATGTAATTGGTCAAACAACTGTTTCTTGAGCTGTGATTGGTGGGAGAAACTGTTTCATAATGAAAAATAGTGTTATAATGACCATCATTATGTTACAGTTTTCTGACACATAATAGTCAGGGTCGAACATAAAGAATTTTATGAAACTGCAACTCGTATCCTCGATAATAGTCTTCTGATTACAGACCATGGATTAGATAATTCCTTACAAGGGAAGTATCAGGTAAGACACGTCGAAACCTATCTTGAAACTTTGTGGGCGCAATAGCTGTACTATATGAGGTCAACGTGTGGAAAATATACCGCCAGGTTGAACTGTAAGGGTCTGAAATCATTTGGCGAATCTCTCATATAAATCAATGAGAAGTGGGGCAGAAGACCTCGTAGTTCTGCCCCTTAAAACAACAATAACTACCTAACTCAATGAGAAGTAGTGAGTACCGTAAATGTTGGAAGGAACAGCCCTGACGGCCCAGGCACTCAAGGCCGTGGGAAGCAGCCGCACGCTACAGTCAGCATATACTGTACGCACCGCCACGAGACTACTCCAGTGTCGCAGGGATATCTAGCTCCGCCAGCTGTCATGCCTGCGTACCAGGATGTCAAGTACGATTTCGGAGCCATGTAGTACAATCTGGCGGCTGATTTTCAGCACGTTGTCCTCTTATAGTAGAACGATTGCGTCCACATAGTTTCAAGATAGGTTTCGACCTGTCTTACCTATGACTTCCCTTCTTAGCAGCGCTGGGAATCGAACTCCTGCCATCTACATTGGTTGCAACAATGCTAACTCCTAGATTCACAGATCATGTATGGCGGACAAACTACGTGGCACTGCAGTGGAATTCACGCCTAATATACCCAAGGTTATAAAATCGAAATCCAATGCAGTCGGTTGGCATTTGAGAATTCTTAAATGCAAAAAAACCGTATTAGTGGTTTTACTACTATAACGATCCCCCTTCTGAGCGCAATTAAAGTACCCGATTACTATAATGTCAGAGAAAATACAGTTATAAATATTGTTTAAGTACTGTGGTCGATCACTAAGAGTAGAAAAACATAGTTCTATTATTTAAACCAAATCATGTGTTCTTGCTTCACATAATTTGTGTACAGTAATTCCGTAAGCATTAACTAAGGTTTATCCCTGCAAGGGATTCATAACCAGTCCTTGAAATTAATACCATCGCAGAAGCTGAGGTAACTAAGCCCTTAATGGAATACTCTAATGGGCGTGTAACAGAATCCATCACCGAACAATTTCGGCAGCGCTCCCTTTTTAGTGGTCGTGCACGTTCAGGTAGCTGAGCTAACTCCATCTGATAAATACATCTCAATACTAAAGTTCATTAAAATTTTCTGTTATAAATTAACTTTAAATTATTCCATATTAGTACATTATGCAACGAGCCTATAATGGCAATAATTAAGACACGAGTATGTTTTATAATTTCCATACGACTGTCGAAATTACCATTATAGACGAGTTGCTTATGGTTGTTTTGTTCGACGATAACTATAATGTTATTATGTTCTAACATAAAAAATCATAAATATCTGTCGAGACTCTGTCAGCTGACTTAAGTGAAGAGCGCATGCGCTGGATTCGCACTAAGCATCAAAGTCATTCCAAAGCGTTGTTCTTCTATTTTCTTGGAAATCATGTGGGCTCAGCATTTGCTCTCTACCCAATAGCAAATTCAAAAGCTTTGAAACATTGTTTATCCTGAACTAGCAGCAACAGATAGCGCACGGATACTATGTGGGATCATTTTGTTATTTTGGTCAAATAACACACTTCTTTATGTTCGACGATGTCGAAATATAAACATTATGTGTCAGAAAACTGTATCATAATGAGGCTCATTATAACACTATTTTTCATTATGAAACAGTATCTCCCACCAATCAGAACTCAAGAAACAGTTGTGTGACCAATTAGGTAAGGATACCTTCGCGCATGCGCTCAAAATCCAAAATATTTCTGTGTTTGCAAGCAAAGTGAATGGTCTCTGCTTTCGGAGTGCCTTGACCCACGAATGCGCTCTGTTCAGTCAGCAAAGCCAGTGCGCCCTGCTCACTAACTGAATTAACTGAATCCCACAGATATGTATGAATATTTATGCTAAAACATATAATAAAGTTATAGTTATCGTCGAACATAAACAGTATCGTCAAACAGTATCGAGATCAAATTATTCCCCCAATTGTACTGAACAACAATGACATTTCATACTGTCCTACATTGAAAAATCTAGGTGTGATAATAAATCAGACTCTTAACTGGTCTGAACATGTACAGAGTGTATGCAAGAAGATTTTCGCAACGCTCCACTCCCTCAAAAGAAAAAAAAAGATATTTTACCATTTAAACTAAGAATCCTACTCATACAGACACTAAGTTAATACTTCCTATTCTTTACTACTGTGACGTTATTCTTGTAGACGCAACCAAAACATTAACTTTGAAACTTTAACGACCTCTCAACTCTTGCAGACGATTTATCTACGATCTGAGCTACTGTATGAAAGACATATCACTCCCTATTATTGCGCTCTTTCCTGGCTGAAAACTGAACTACGTCGATCATATCACATTCTTGTCCAGATTTTCCGATTATTGTCTGACGATAGACCACTATACTTATCAAATAAATTCAAGTACAGTACTTGTCTTCTTTCCATGGTAATAATACACGCTCTGGTTCTTCCCTCTCCATTCCTATTCATCGCTCCTCTATATACAACAACTCTTTTCATGTGGTGGGGTCTAGGCTGTGGAATACCCTTCCAGCCAGTGTCAGGGGCACCACCTCACTATCTACATTCAAGACCACCTGCTGGGGCAGCCTGCTGAACACTGCTGACCGACAACAAGTGTGACTGGATGAGTGAATGAGAGTGTGAAAGTCATTATCAACGTCAATTATTATTGTTTAATTTTGTCGCCATAATATGTTTATTGTATTTTATTAATGCGGTTAAGTGCAAGAGAGGGCCAAGAGCCCTAACTGCGCCACCAATAAAGACAATAATAATAATAATAATAATAATAATAATAATAATAATAATAATAATAATAATAATAATAAACAGTCGTATGCAACTCGCCTATAATGGTAATTAAGACACTCGTGTGGAAATTATAAAACTCACTTACGCTCGTTTTATAAACATACTTGTGTCTTAATTATTGCCATTATAGGCTCGTTGTATAATGTACTATTAATTGCCTTTTACAAATGCTTTAAGATTAAAATGTATCGTATTATCAACTAGTTATTCTTCAAATTCGAAACGTATAGAATGTCAACGGAAGGCAAATCAATGGAGTCCCAAATACAACAGTCATGACATCTTGCAGAAAAGATTCGCTTAAGAAATACCTTTACTGAATAGAGCTGGGTTATTGACTTCCGTGGATCTAATAAGTTACCATATGCCTGCTTCCTCCATGACGTTGTGGTGTGTTGATGCCAACAACAGCATTCACTAAAATTGTCGGCAATATCATACGAATGCAATGCCCAGTGTAAAAATTGGAGTTGCGGTTATTAAGGTAATGTGCTATTTCTTTTGCATCATTGCCCAGTTTGTTTATGTAAACATTAGGGACGATGCACACTATCCATGTCGGTAATTTATATGGGCTAGAAGGATGGTATTGTAAACTTCTGGACGTAGAATCCAAAATTTCTTGCATATTCCATAGTATGTTCCTGTACTGATTTTGCCTTTGTGTTTGTCATTGTAACTGCAATTCAGTTGTTGGACCAATTAGGTAAGGATAGCATAGCACATGCGCTGACTTCCATGGCTTCCTACTTTAAATTTCACTGCGTCATAGTGGGGTATACAAGAAGGCCGTGGTCGAATAAAAGGTATTCTCAGCGTCCCATGTGTTCTGTTCAGTAAACGAAACTCGCGAGATATCGACAGATATTTATGAATATTTATGTTTTAACATAAAATAATGTTATAATTATCATCGAACATAAACAGTCGTATAAAACTCACCTATAATAGTAATTAAGACGCTCGTATGGAAACTATAAAAATGGCTTCGCTCGTTTTGTAAACATACCCATGGCTTAATTATTGCCATTATAGGCTTGTTGCATAATGTACTATTTCGTAATTTCTTATAATTCAGGCTATTGGTTGAAACCATGTTGTGTATTTCATTTTCTTCAATTCAGAATGCCAATGGAACGAGCAGACGGCAGGTAAGGTAAGTAGCCAAGTAGCTATAGCTGGACGTTAGCAGCAGAGACGGATGCAGGCAGAGCGTGATCGATGTTGTGCTATGAAGTGAAACTACAGCACAAACCCAGCCCATATATCTTTATGAGGATCACAGGTGGTGCCGCTCCGCTGAAATAAAACACTGCTTTGGTAAATATAACACCTGATGACAAGCATTACGACTGAGCGTGAAAAATAAACATAGAATAGCTATAAAATACGATGTCTCTGTAAGTATCTTCTCATATCCAGTTATAAATCATGTTAGAGTGGAAGTGTTCAGACGTATCCAGACGTTATGTGTAGGGTAGAAGAGCTATCACTTTATGGGAGTTGGACGATATTGCAAGGGAAAAACCCGTTAACATTCTCAAATCTCACAGATAATTAGCTTCTTTCTATTATTGCAAAAAAAAAAAGAAAGTAGACTTCTGAGATCTACCCGGGCCAAAAGTTGTTAGTCTGTCTGTGTGTGTGAGTGTGAATTCTGCCCCCCCCCCCCCCCCCTCTATGAATTCAAACACGACGAAACTAAATTTAACAAAATTTGGTACAGCAAAGAGCACCTCAGTGTCATGTTTTATATTGGCGCCATCTTAACCAAAACTTAATGGCGGTCACTCAAATGGTCAAAACTAAACATTAAATTACGACCAAACTAATCATCGGATCATTACCAAATTTAGTAAGAACATACCTTCATATGGGACGCATCTTGTGCACAAATTTCACGGTCATCGGCCGTACCATTTCAGGATGGCAGCCGTGTGATTTATGCAATCTTTATAATCCACAACTTGGGACCCACCAGTTCCGAATATCGAACCGAGAATGGTTTAAACTGTTGTAAAGGACGAGGCCTGTTCGAAATTAAAATTCCATATTGTAATATTATTCTGCAATAGTGACTTTAAAAAGCGGAGCCGTCTCGGTTACAAGATAAGATGGCAGCTGATCTCTCGTTCTGACCTATATTTCACTAATTTGAGTATGTTGCATGCAAGTATAGCCTACTGAGAGAAATAATATAAACAATGTACGCAATTGATTATAATGAATATATACTCCAGAAAACAAATCCTTATGTCCAAGTCATTATTTGCCAAGACGTAGTATGTAAATCGATTGATAACGTGAAAATTTGATGGAAACGTTTGGCTCTGTGGTTGGAGCTTTGATCTTTCACCCAGCCGACTGGGGTTCAGAACCTATCAGAGTTGTATTTTTTGCTTGATTTTTTATATTTATTGATTTTTAAGTACTGAGATGTTATACAATTGAGCGTTATGTTGGGCATTTTGCAATGGAAAATATATATTTAATTGAAACGAAAGTTTTCCACCGGATCTGCACGAGTGACATCTACTAGGAAACAGTTGAACTATGCATGTGCTAAACAGCCTACTAGATGCAAGCTGCGCTCTATACCGCCATTGACATTCCCAGTTAGTGAACCCATGCATACGGTGTAATTGAAGAATTTCTTCTTGTTGCCGATGGAGCGCACTCGCCCCCAAGATAGGCGCGATTAAAAATTAGCAGTGCAGGAGGTTTATTAAATGTGTTTCTCCCAGTGATATTTTAGACCAACGAAGTTTTGTTTCAGTTACAATTATTTTAAGTAGTCGGTGTTAATATACCGAATTCCTACGTTGTTTGGAGTGTTTGCTGATGAAATTGTAAAATGCTGGGATAAAAACTATGGTTTGAACGGTGCTGCTCAATTCCATTATGTCATATTGTTGTGTGCCATTTTGCACTTCGAATGGGAAGAAAGTTGGAGGTCATAAGGACAAAGACTTATAACTATAGCCATACATTTAGGAGAAAGTAGGCTGTATGTTCTTTGCTGAAAATCTTGTTTTTAATACAATTTATAAACTCTAAGATTAGATACCTAGCAATTCCCCCTTATTTAGAGTTTATTTTTCTTCTTATATAGACACAGCTCTTAAAAAACTACTACGTCGGTCAATACACATTCTATTCAAGTGTTGTACATGTTTCGGTCTACGGTGAGACCATCTTCAGCAAAACATAGAACAAAAATATGTTGTAAGTAAAATAATAAACTAGCACCCCGTCCTGGCTTCGCCCAGTGTGTTTAATGGTTTACCCAGCGCAAGCTTAAAAGGCGCACGGACGGCAGGTCACAGACGCAATTCAGAGAAGCCGAGGCGAACAGTGAAACTCAAACACATATACCGTACTCTTCTCTGAAGTCTTAACTCGACATTACTCAACAGTTTGATGCTGGTCGAAGCTGGGGTGATAGGCTCACTCAATAGCTCGTACACTCACTCCGAAGCTATTATTTTTATTTCCACTGAATTGAGATTGTTGGAAGAAATGAAAACGCAAAAACACTTATAGTGGGCGATGAAAGATAGAAATATGCTGTCAAGGACGTTTTTGTAGAACGTTTCATGCTGAACAATCCTTACTCGCATAGTAGATAAATATGTTAATGGTTTACTCAGTTTAAGCTTGAAAGACGCACGGCCGGCAGCTTTTCCTTCGACTCGATTCACTGAAATCATTACTGCTCGGATTCCTTTGGTCATAAATGAATGTTTGTCCGCAGAATCCTTCCTCGAGAAATCTTCTGCAGAATTGTGAAAATCGCATCAAAATCCACCCTGTGATGCTCAAGATTACCCGTTACATCCAAGAATCGGGGAATTTGTTATTTCAATACTATGTAGAGATTTAAATATAATATTTTTATATGGTACAAGCTGCACCCGGCATGCGTTGCAATGCCAATCAAAGAAAGTGTTGGCGTTGAAATTCTGTTTTTTGAAGTGCTTTTGGATACACAACATGTTTTTAAATTTCCGTTAACTGCCCCTATGCTATCGTAAAATGGATTTTCTAATTTAGAATCAATCGTGGGAGCGTGCACAACAACTTTCAAAAGTTTCATCGCAATCGGATGAATGGTATATGAACGTATACGGGATTTTGTTTGAACGATTCGTGCGCTGTCACTCATTTGTTGATTCTACTCGAACGCTACCTATTGAGAAATGAATTTGCCAAGTCGAAACCCTACCCTGACGTGTACACAATAACTCATCAAGTTTCATCACAATCGAAGAAGGTTATATGAACGCATAGGGGATTTTGTTGAAACGCTTCGCGCGTCGTCACCCATTTGTTGCATATACTCGTGCGCTACCAATTGTGAAATGGATTTATTAAGTCGAAACCCTTCCCTGGCGTGTACACAATAACTCATCAATGTTTCATCGCAATCGGATGAATGGTATATGCACGTATACGGGGTTTTGTTTAAACGATTCGTGCGCTCTCACTCATCTGTTGAATCTACTCGTGCGCTACCTATTGAGAAATGTATTACTAAGTCGAAGCCCTTCCCTGGCGTGTACACAATAACTCATCAAGGTTTCATCGCAATCGAAGAAGGTTATATGAACCCAATAGGGGATTTTGTTGAAACGCTTCGCGCGTCGGCACCCATTTGTTGCATCTACTCTTGCGCTACTTATTGTGAAATGGATTTACTAAGTCGAAACCCTTCCCTGGCGTGTACACAATAACTGATCAATGTTTCATCGCAATCGGATGAATAGTATATGAACGCATACCGGATTTTGTTTAAACGATTCGTGCCCCGTCACTCATTTGTTGAATCTACTCGTGCGCTACCTACTGTAAAATGTATTTACTAAGTTAGAAACCGTCACGTAAGTGTCCACAACATCTCACCCAAGTTTCATCGCTATCGGACTAATGGGATATGAAGACATAGGGGAGTGTATTGAAACGCTCCGCGTGTCGTCGTTCATTTGTTGAATCTACTCGTGTGCTACCTACTGTGAAATGTATTTACTAAGCCAGGAACCTTCCTTGGAGTGTCCACCATATTTCATCGAAGTTTCACCGCTAACGGCAGAATGGTATATGACCTTATACGGGACTTTGTTGAAACGCTTCGCGCGTCGTCCCTCATTTGTTGAATCTACTTGTGCGCTGCCTGTTGTATAGTGGATTTACTAAGCCAGAAACCTTCCATGAAGTGTACACAACATCTCACCCAAGTTTCATAGCTATCGGACGAATGGTATATGAATGCATACGGGACTTGGTTGAAACGCTTCGCGCATCGTCGCTCATTTGTTGATTCTACTCTTGCGCTACTTCTTGTAATATGGATGTACTCAGCCAGAAACCTTCCCTGGAGTGTACACAACATCTCACCCAAGTTTCATCGCAATCGGATGAATGGTATGTGAACGTATACGGGACGTTGTCGAAACGCTTCGCGCGTAGTCACTCATTTGTTGAATCTAAACGTGCGCTTCGTATTGTAAAATGGATTAACTAAGCCAGAAACCTTTCCTGGAGTGTACACAACAATTCACCAAACATTTATCACTGTCAGACGAATAGTATATGACCTTATACGGGACTTTGTTGAAACGCTTCGCGTGTCATCGCTCATTTGTTGAATCTACTGCTGCGCTACCTATTGTAAAATGGATGTACTAGGCCAGTAACCTTCCCTGGAGTGCACACATCTCAGCCTAGTTTCATCGCTATCGGACGAATGGTATATGAACGCATACGTGACTTTGTTGAAATGATTCGCGCGTCGTAGCTCATTTGTTGAATCTACTCGTGCGCTGCCTATTGTAAAGTGGATTTACTAAGACAGAAAATTTCCCTGAAGTGTACACAACATTTTACGCAAGTTTCATAGCTATCGGACGAATGGTATATGAATGCATACGGGACTTTTTTGAAACACTTTGCGTGTCGTCGCTCATTTGTTGAATCTACTCGTGCGCTATCTACTGTGAAATGTATTCACTAATTTTGAAACCTTCACGTAAGTGTATACAACATCTCACCCAAGTTTCATCGCTATCGGACGAATGGTATATGAACACATACGGGACTTGTTTGAAACGCTTCGCGCATCGTCACTCATTTGTTGAATCTACGCGTGCGCTACCTATTGTAAAATTGATTTACTAAGTCAGAAACCTTCCTTGGAGTGTACTCAACATCTCACCCTAGTTTCATCGCAATCGGATGAATGGTATATGAACGCATAGGAGACATACCCACAGACAAACTATCAAGTTACATTGATTTTTAGCCTACTTTCGATTTTTGCAAAAAATGAAAGTAGACTTAAGAGATCAATACAGGGCGAAAAAAAGTGTGTCTGTCTGTGTGTGTGTATGTGTGTGTGTGAGTCTGTGTGTGTGTGTCTGTGTGTGTGTGTGTGAGTGTGTGTACTCTGAATGTCTGTCCCCCCCCTATCAATTCGAACACGGTGAATGCGAATTGAACGAAATTTGGTACAAAGGTAGCACTAGCAAAGGACACCTCAGTGTCATGTTTTATATCGCCGCCATCTTGACGGAAACGTAATGGCGGCCACACAAATGTTCAAAGCTTAAATCAAATTACGACTAACGTAATCATCCGATCTCTACCAAATTTTGCAACGACATACCTTTATGGGGGGAGCATCCTTTGACCAAACCAATAGGTCATCAGCGTAATAGTTTGCGGATGGCGGCCATCTTTGTGTGAAAATCGATTCCCCCTATTAATTCGAACACGGTGCAACCGAATGGAACGAAATTTGGTACGGAGGTAGTACTAACAAAAGGCACCTCAGTGTCATGTTTTATATCGCCGCCATCTTGACGGAAACGTAATGGCGGCCACACAAATGTTCAAAGCTTATATCAAATTACGATTAACCTAATCATCCGATCTCTACCAAATTTTGCAACTACATACCTTTATGGAGGGAGCATCCTTTGACCAATCTAATAGGTCATTCACCTGATAGTTTGCGGATGGCGGCCATCTTTATGTCAAAATTGATTCCCCCTATTAATTCGAACACGGTGGAACCGAATGGAACGAAATTTGGTACAGAGGTAGCACTAGCAAAGGGCACCTCAGTATCATGTTTTATATCGCCGCCATCTTGACTGAAACGTAATGGCGGCCACACGAATGTTCAAAGCTTAAATCAAATTACGATTAACCTTATCATCCGATCTCTACCAAATTTTGCAACTACATACCTTCATGGAGGGAGCATCCTTTGACCAATCTAATAGGTCATTCACCTAATAGTTTGCGGTTGGAGGCCATCTTTATGTCAAAATTGATTCCCCCTATTAATTCGAACACGGTGGAACCGAATGGAACGAAATTTGGTACAGAGGTAGTACTAGCAAAGGGCACCTCAGTGTCATGTTTTATATCGCCGCCATCTTGACTGAAACGTAATGGCGGCCACACGAATGTTCAAAGCTTAAATCAAATTACGATTAACCTAATCATCCGATCTCTACCAAATTTTGCAACTACATACCTTTATGGAGGGAGCATCCTTTGACCAATCTAATAGGTCATTCGCCTAATAGTTTGCGGATGGCGGCCATCTTTGTGTCAGAATCGATTCCCCCTATTAATTCAAACACGCTGAAACCAAATGGAACGAAATTTGGTATAGAGGTAGCACTAGCAAAGGGCACCTCAGTGTCATGTTTTATATCACCGCTATCTTGATGGAAACGTAATCGCGGCCACCCAAATGTTAAAAGCTAAAATGTAATTACGACCAACCTAATAATCTAGTCTCTACCTAATTTTTCAACACCATATCTTTATGTGGGAAACATATTCTGACCAAACTGCAAGAACATCAGCCCAATAGTTTGCAGATGGTGGCCAAGTATGTGTGCAAATCGATTCCCCCTATCAATTCAAACACGGTGAAAGCGAATTGAACGAAATTTGGTACAGAGGTAGCACTAGCAAAGGGCACCTCATATTCATGTTTAATATCCCTATAGCACGTTGTATTTCAACAAGCTCCTACAACCAACATTCAATCATACTCCTTGAAAAGGACAAAGAGTTATAACAATACCCATGCTTTTAGGAGAAAGTAGGCTATATGTTCTTTACTGAACATCTTGTTATATATATAGATGTAAGAAAAGAATTGCTGTAGTTAAACCTTATAATCAAAATGTAGTACGATAAAATAAATGGTCATCCTTGCAAAAGACACGTGATTTAAAATAAGAATGACAATATATCTGTGTTTCTCATTAATAACATTTTAAAATATGTTAGTACATTATGTAACGAGCCTATAATGGCAATAATTAAGAAACGAGTATGTTTATAAAAAGAGCGATGCGAGTTTTATAATTTCCATGCGAGTGTCTTAATTACCATTATAGGCGAATTGCATACGACTGTTTATGTTTGTAGATAACTCTGCACAGTATCCAAATACGTTTCCAAAATATTGTATGATGTTTCTTATACTTATTGTTATTCTTAGTTTAAATCAAGCGTATTTTCTAAGGATATCCAAGGTTATGAAAACAATTGAATACAATTAGATACCAGTGGATAAAATCTTTTAAATAAACATTTATCGTACCCAGTATCACTTCGTTCGGATGAACAAATCACGAGAAAACTCCATCTAAATGTGTTAAATTTACTTGGCTGCCATGTTGGTTTTGCACTTAACAGGTTTATGAAAGTTACATAGCTAAACGTCTAGAAGTAATATGTATCACCAGCTGGCTGCGTGGCTCAGTGGTAACGTTCTCGCCTGCTGAAACCAAGGTTGCAGGATCGAATCCTGTCAGAGTTAGCTGGCATTTTAAGGTATGCAAGTGCGGGGAAACCTGTAAATCTACTGACACGTTAATTATCTCCTTCGGGGCAAAATTCCGTCACTCTGGCCTTTCTAAAAGCTTCAATAGCTAATAGGGACGTAAAACTAACAACATTATTATTATTATTATTATTATTATTAATGTTATTTTTTTTTATTATCTTTATCACCGTACAAACTTTCAGGGTGAGATCTGTTAGACTACTGTTGTGGAGATATAGAATGCCAGTGACATATTTCTCGCGGTTGCCATGTTGGATTGGGGAAACTTATTAAAATTTGAAATGCATGGTCGAGGTTGGACGAGATATTTGTATGTGTCTACTGAGTTTCATCGAAATCTCTTTGGCCGTTTATTTTTATTAGGGGAACACACACACATACGCGCACAATCTCACGGACAAAGGGTGATCTCATAAGCCTATTTTTATTTTCATAAATGGAAATTGGCTTAAATTAAAACCACAAGATCTGTTGAAGTGAATACTTTGAGTCATTCATTCTCAGTGTGTCCATGTTTCAATAGAGTGAGGGATATTTATTTACCTGTTTTGATGTTATATGTTCCTAGTCAAGGTGTGTGAGAGGAGGCCTGCTCCACAGGTAAGAAAGCTATGGCACTCGAGTGATTTCCCAAGTGATCTGCGACCAGCATCTATACAGCACAAGTCCCTGCAGCAGGGCCTAACGACCTCATTCGTCAACAAGTCGACTGGCGCGCCTTGGCTTGGCTTGGCACGGCGCAAAGCGGCAGACGCTCCCAAGATGGGCCCATTAAAAATTCAGGATTAAGATGGTTTAAGTGCGTAAGCGAAATACATTTTAGGCCGAAATAACTTTGTACCTTCCAGACGAGATAGCATAAATTACAGACGAAAGGTAAGGGAGATTGTAACTGGCTGTTTCTCTTATGAAATATATTTATGAGAATGTTAACTTATGATATATTACACAAGTTTACAATTTATCTCGCTTGAATGGTGCTCTGTTCTACTACGCTTTTCCTGGCAGTGTAATAATTCTTACTAAGAACCTTATCTTGTACGAATACATGTTTGGTAGTACGCTCTAGGGTAAAGGGACAAACTAGGATACGTGTCCGGAAAATATACTCCAGTACACCTTATTGTGTTGGAAACCATTTTTCAGTGTTGTCTTGGTAATCAAAATTACTGTTTTTCAGTCGGTCAACACGATTGTGCCCAATTTTAATGGGTGTTATTAATCTAAAGCTGAAAACAAATAACATGAGATTAATAAATAAATTCACTTGGATGATAAGTTTCGATCGTCAAGCGAATATGATCAGAATCGTTACACTCTAGTTGGTTGTTCCTCAGTTTAGGGGCTGCGACAACGTGGTCACGTAGCCGCATGTACTTTGGGTGTGAGTAGAATCAGTCTGATAACCGGTGTTAATTGTGATGGTTGTATTAGTGTGTCTTATCTGTAATTCAGGTACGGGCTGCAGACGATTAATTTCAAGTATTTCCTACTTTTGCTACCAAATACTACCGTCAACGGCACCTAGATTCGAACTTGGTTACTGGATGCCACCATAACCAGAACCTGGTGGCGAACGTTGTAACATAATAGAGCGTTATCAAATCTAACCTACAAATTTAACATCACACAATTGTAGTTAGTGGAAGGTTCTTTTACATGCCATAAACCTATGACATGGGTCCCCCGACTTTACATCCCCACTGAAGAAAGGCATACTGAGGGATTTTTAACGCTCTCAAAAAAATCCGACGGTTTCGGCCGGGTTTGAACCCGCGATCTTGGGCATAGAAGCTCAGCAAGCAACCAACTGTGCCACCAAAGACGCCTGTCTACAAGTAGTCTATGTGGGTCTACAATATGTACATTTATTTAGGTAGACTACATAGTTATTATAAAGTTGCGCAAATTGTCAAGATTTGTTAGTTTGTTAGATATTGCTATTGGTTATTGAGCTTCAAGTTTGTTATTGAATGTTCAGATTGGAATTCAATATGAACTAAGCTCGATGTTTGAGCGATGTGGGATATGCTCTCGTGTCATGTTTTATATCGCCGCCATCTTGACGGAAACGTAATGGCGGCCACACAAATGTTCAAAGCTTAAATCAAATTACGACTAACCTAATCATCCGATCTCTACCAAATTTTGCAACAACATACCAATATAGAGGAAGCATCCTTTGACCAAATTAATAGGTCATTAGCCTAATAGTTTGCGGATGGCAGCCATCTTTGTGTCAAAATCGATTCCCCCTATTAATTCAAACACGGTGAAACCTAATGGAACGAAATTTGGTACAGAGGTAGCACAAGCAAAGGGAACCTCAGTGTCATGTTTTATATCGCCGCCATCTTGACAGAAATGTAATGGCGGCCACACAAATGTTCAAACCTTAAATCAAATTACGATTAACCTAATCATCCGATCTCTACCTAATTTTGCAACAACATACCTTTCTGGGGGGGGGGGGGAGCATCCTTTGACCAAACTAGTAGGTCATCAGCCTAATAGTTTGCGGATGGCGGCCATCTTTGTGGGAAAATCGATTCCCCCTATTAATTCGAACACGGTGAAGTCGAATGGAACGAAATTTGGTACAAAGGTAGCACAAGCAAAGGTCACCTCAGTGTCACGTTTTTAATCGCCACAATCATGACGGAAACGTAATGGCGGCCACACAAATGTTCAAAGCTTAAATCAAATTACGACTAACATAATCATCCGATTTCTACCAAATTTTGCAACAACATACCTTTATGGAGGGAGCATGCTGTGACCAAACTAATTGGTCATTAGCCTAATAGTTTGTGGATGGCGGCCATCCTTATGTCAAAATCGATTACCCCTATTATTTCGAAAACGGTGAAACCGAATGGAACGAAAATTGGTACAGAGGTAGCACTAGCAAAGGGCACATCAGTGTCATGTTTTATATCGCCGCCATCTTGACGGAAACGTAATCGCGGCCACCCAAATGTTAAAAGCTTAAATCTAATTACGGCCAACCTAATAATCTAGTCTCTACCAAATTTTGCAACAACATACCTTTATGTGGGAAGCATATTCTGACCAAACTGCATGATCATCAGCCCAATAGTTTTGCAGATGGTGGCCAAGTATGTGTGCAAATCGATTCCCCCTATCAATTCAAACACGGTGAAACCGAATTGAACGAAATTTAGTACAGAGGTAGCACTAGCAAATGGCGTCTCAGTGTCATGTTTTACATCGCCACTATCTTGACGGAAACGGAATGACGGCCACCCAAATGTTAAAAGCTTAAATCAAATTACGACCATCGTAATAATTTGTTCTCTACCAAATTTTGCAACAACATGCCTTTTTGTGGAAAGCATCTTATGACTGACTACAAGGTCATCAGCCCAATAGTTTGCAAATAGCGGCCATGTATGTGTGCAAATCCATTCCTCATATCAATTCAAACACGATGAAACCGAATTGAATGAAATTTTTTACAGAGGTGGCACTAGCAAAGGGCACCTCATACTCATGTTTAATATCCGTATAGCACGTTGTATTTCAACAAGCTACTACAACCAACATTCAATTATATTCCTTGAAAAGGACAAAGCGTTATAACTATACCCAGGCATTTAGTAGAAAGTAGGCTATATGTTCTTTACTGAACATCTTGTTTTATAAACATACTCGTGTCTTAATTATTCCCATTATAGGCTTGTTGCATAATGTACTATTATGTGACCTTTCCTTTTGATTAAATTAATGACCTTTTGTAAGGATGTCCCTATTTCTTTTTGCTCTTTTGTTTACATATTCTCTAAGATATTTTCACGCTGACAACATTATCATTAATATAGCGAAACATGTGCGTGTAATTTAATTATTGAACTACTTTATAGTGTATGACAAGGCAGCTTTTATAATTTGAGATGAATTGTATCACGGTTTATAATATTTCCAGTAACATCTTGGAAGGACAACGAATACTTCAAATGTTGCTCATTGCTTTTATAATCACCCCCTGCCAATCTGAGTAAGGAAAATAAACCAGGTTGAAAATAATACCTTGATCTGATGACCGAAGAACTCCTCCCGTATGGAAAAGATGTTTACCGGGAAGGTATTATAAAGAATTGGCCTATTCAGTCATTTAAATACCAACTGAGAGAAACACTGATTAGAAAGACAAATCATACCTATTCTCGAGTGCTCAAAAAATAACGTCAATAATACCGGTGTTGGGGAAACTGACTTTTACTTTGTGGCGGAACTGGAGTAGGTCTCGTTCGGGCTAGTGGTGAGTGTCTTTAGAGGTGATATCAAAGTATGATGGCATCCAATGAAAGGTTCTTTCAGAATTGCAAATTCTCCCCTCAGTACTTAAATCTCAGCTGCAAATTCACACACAATTATTGCTGATTTATCGTAGAATTTCGCGGTTTGGACTGAGATTTGGATCATAATGTACAGATTAAATACTTCCGTTGTGACGGTAGTGTTTATTCTTGACGTCATTCTAATTTTATTATGTGGTGTATTCAGAAGGTGTTTCACGGAATCGGTACATAAGTATTGTGGTGACGGTGATCTTTATTCCAGACGTTCCGTACAGGCAATTCTAAAATGGATTTACTAATTCGATAACATCGTGGGAGTATGCATAAGAATTCACTAGTCTCATCGCAATCGGATGAATGGTAAATGCATACGGGACAAACAAAGAAACAATCTATCAAGAAACAATCATTTTTATATAGAGAGAAATATGTTTTGAGTATATTATTTCCATGCGTATATTAATATATACTGACCTTTTGCCATTTATTGTAGAGGTCATTTTCAATGTAAATTACAAAAGTGAGCGATGGTAAATCGTTTGGAAACTGCAGAAGCATAGGTGAGTTCAATCTTAAAACTAATCAAACATAGCACTGAACCTATGAGTAGCATCTTTGAAAGCGTCAAGAAAATATTGTGGACATTCATTTTTAATGCACTGGGATATCATTGAACAAATAAGAACACTATTTGACTTTATGAATAAACAAAAGAATGAGATACGCTTCGAGCATACAGTAGTTCAAAGATTTCTCTTGAATAAGCTTCGCGACTGTTACACTGCAAACGCTCTCCTTTACTAGAGTAAAATAAGACGTATTTACCCTCTCGCCTAGTATAACAGGAGTTCTAATGAAACTGGCTGCCTTTCACTCAATCCAGCGTAAAGACTCCCTTACATTCTCCTCAATAATGTGGAACTATTGAAATGGTAGCTTTCGCTGCTTAGATGTTAGATCTGAAGACTATTCCTACATTTAACGAAAATATTGAACATTAAAATGATGGAAATGACATAATTTTGCAGAGAGTGTTGTGTAAAAATAGTCTGAGTTTAGTTTATTTTGAATATACAGTGTGTTTATGAAACGCGAGAAAAAAATCATTGAGTTATTCCTGCCAGCATAGAGAGAAAACTTGCTCCAGAAATATTTTTTTTCTGAGACACTGTGAGGGTAATTGCCTCGGTATAACCGTATGTTTAAGTATATCAATTAGCAATCACCATGGGAATTGACATCTAGAACAACTGTCTGTCTGTTACGTAGTCAGCCCGGAAGCTGGTTGGATCCTCAAAACTGCCACCATTGGTAGAAATCTCACAAAACACAGGCAGCACTATAATGGGGCGTACTAAGCAAGGTGAGGTGTGAGGTAGGTTACCATTGCTTTCCTCACTTAGTCAGTAGGTGCTACAGCAGTACTAACCCTACGAGTAAAACCTTTCACAGCAACACAGGCACTGTCTGTGCCCTGAATTCAATCACTCAATACCACCCATACCTCAGTAGCTTCCATACAATCACAGCCGTGAATTAGACTGAGATATCTGTGAAAAACCACAGACAAATTACTGCATCCATCAAGAGCTGGTAAACAGCTACTAGAACAAGAACCCTGCAATTTATCTCGAATCTAATTAGCTTGTGATACTTAATATTAGTAGTAGTAATAATAATAAATAAATGTACACACACGTAGAGAAAATAACTGAGGTAATGAGGAAAAGGAGGATTTCTTTTTATGGACATATAACCCGAATGAAATCAACACGGCTATCCAACCGTACTTTTGTTTTTCTCCATGAAGAAAAAAAAAAGACAATGGGTGCCTGGTTCAGTGAAGTAGAGAAAGATCTGTTGCAGATTGGGATAACATGTGAAGATATCGAGGAGCGTGGCCCACTTAGGGAAAAACATCAAAATCCTCGGAGTTTTCAACTTAAGCCGAAACTAAAAACCGGAAAGGCGTGGACGACAGAGACAAAGGTGCAACATGGATTGCGAATGAAAGAGTACTGGGCCAACATTAAAATGCAGAAGAAACGGTTGTTGACATGACGTGTTCTTAGTTGGCCGTAACGAAAGAAGAAGAAAAAGAAGGTGATGAAGTAGAAATAAATGTTATGTTTCCTTTCGTCTCTTTTATATATTACGCTTTCGTGGCACCACGGAGGGAATTTCTAAAGCCTCAATTCTGTTGCAGTTAATCACTTTCAAATGTCAAGTGACTGCGCTGGGATTCGGTCCTGCAACCTTGGGGATACCACGCTTTGCCATTCAGTCAGTCATGGGGGTATGAGGTCATCAGTGCCATAGGCTTGTGTGTGTGCAGACACCGGCTTGTATCATCCTAAAATTCACCTGGATTAGAAGAAAGAAACATCACAACATACCAGTCTCCGGATATGCCGCATGATTATGTTTGTTTCTTTGTTTATTTTATTGATTTCGTACTACAGTGTGTTTTCTAAATTGTACAAACATGCATATACATTTTTACTTGCGTAATTCATAAAACCACTAAGACAAAACAATCCTAACATATAACGAGTTTCAATTGAGATGATGATGATGATGATGATAATTGTTGTTTTAAGGGGCCTAACATCTAGGTTATCGGCCCCTGATGGTTGGGGTGATCGTGAAGATGAAAATGAAAAGCGAACTTAAAACTAAAACTAACTACTAACCTACATACTAGAAGAAGAAATGGAAAACGAAAGGAGAATAAGGCAAATAAAAGGACAGAAGGAAAAGAAATGCCCTCAACCCTCGGAGGCGGATTGAGGGACTTTGAAGGAAGGAGAGCCATGAAAGGCATACAGGAAAGTGAAAGAGGAGAGGGTCCGCTCCAAAGGTAAGGGACAAAAGCGGAAAACGGACCCAGCTCAGGAATCCCTCGGGGTCGTCAACTCCCGAACTCACCAGCCGTGAGCCCCTGAGGGTGTAGCATTATCTAGGGTGCACCAAATGTGGTGGGGCTACATACACCCGGCCTCCTTGAGGGCCTTAAGCAGAAGGCAGGAGGTAACATGAAAATAAAAAGAAGGCTGACCCCTCGCAGAAGGAGGGAATCAGAAAAGATGAGACAAGGGCCAATTAAGGCGGGAAAGTGAAAGACTCCCTAGGCCTCGGATAACCTAATACCGTCGGGGTCGGAAGAGAACAAGAGTTGACCAAGTGAGGTCGACAGGAAAGAAGACGGAGAGGAGCCTGGCACAAGTAAGTGGAAGCAATGCCGGACTCAGCTGGGGCCCCGTGGTCGCCAACCCACACCCACTAGTTGTGAGCCCCTGGGGGTGAAGATTCAATTGAGAATCGTAAGAAATACACCAAAGACCAGCTACTACAATAATAGCGTAATTATTTTAGTATAAATTTTAATCCTCAACACAGTGATTAGGATCTAATTAGGGTCAAAATTATACCATTTATAAGTGATAATTAACTAATACGTGTAATTTTTTCCAGGAGTATATTGATATATTTATATCTTGTACCTCGCCCATTCATTGGGCATAATCGTGTTGACCGACTGAAGAACTACACATGACAATTTTAGGTAGATTTCATTAGAAAGCTAACTATTGCAATGGGCCCCATGTTTCGACTTCCGGAAAATTTCGACATATCTTCGCGTTTCACATCCCCCAGACCCCAAAACCACCGCCAGTTCAAAAGTTTATATGTAACAAGCTGTACCCGACATGCGTTGCAATGCCAATCAAAGAAAGTGTTGGCGTTGAAATTCTGTTTCTTGAAGTGCTTTTGGATACACAACATGTTTTTCAATTTCCGTTAACTGCCCCTAAGCTATCGTAAAATGGATTTTCTAATTTAGAATCATTCGTGGGAGCGTGCACAACAACTTTCAAAAGTTTCATCGCAATCGGATGAATGGCATATGAACGTATACGGGATTTTGTTTGAACGATTCGTGCGCTGTCACTCATTTGTTGATTCTACTCGTACGCTACCTATTGAGAAATGGATTTACTAAGTCGAAACCCTACCCTGGCATATACACAATAAATCATCAAGGTTTCATCACAATCGAAGAAGGTTATATGAACGCATATGGGATTTTGTTGAAACGCTTCGCGCGTCGTCCCCGTTTGTTGCATATACTCGTGCGCTACCTATTGTGAAATGGATTTATTAAGTCGAAACCCTTCCCTGGCGTGTACACAATAACTCAACAATGTTTCATCGCAATCGGATGAATGGTATATGCACGTATACGGGGTTTTGTTCAAACGATTCGTGCGCTGTCACTCATTTGTTGAATCTACTCGTGCGCTACCTATTGTGAAATGTATTACTAAGTCGAAGCCCATCCCTGGCGTGTACACAATAACTCATCAAGGTTTCATCGCAATCGAAGAAGGTTATATGAACGCAATAGGGGATTTTTTTGAAACGCTTCGCGCGTCGTCACCCATTTGTTGCATCTACTCTTGCGCTACTTATTGTGAAATGGATTTACTAAGTCTTTACCCTTCCCTGGCGTGTACACAATAACTGATCAATGTTTCATCGCAATCGGATGAATAGTATATGAACGCATACCTGATTTTGTTTAAACGATTCGCGCCCCGTCACTCATTTGTTGAATCTACTCGTGCGCTACCTACTGTAAAATATATTTACCAAGTTAGAAACCGTCACGTAAGTGTCCACATCATCTCACCCAAGTTTCATCGCTATCGGACTAATGGGATATGAAGACAAAGGGGACTGTATTGAAACGCTCCGCGTGTCGTCGTTCATTTGTCGAATCTACTCGTGTGCTACCTACTGTGAAATTTATTTACCAAGCCAGAAACCTTCCTTAGAGGGTCCACCATATTTCACCCAAGTTTCACCGCTAACGGCAGAATGGTATATGACCTTATACAGGACTTTGTGGAAACGCTTCGCGCGTTGTCCCTCATTTGTTGAATCTACTTGTGCGCTGCCTATTGAATAGTGGATTTACTAAGCCAGAAACCTTCCATGAAGTGTACACAACATCTCACCCAAGTTTCATAGCTATCGGACGAATGGTATATGAATGCATACGGGACTTGTTTGAAACGCTTCGCGTGTCGTCGCTCATTTGTAGATTCTACTCTTGCGCTACGTGTTGTAATATGGATGTACTCAGCCAGAAACCTTCCCTGGAGTGTGCACAACATCTCACCCAAATTTCATCGCAATCGGATGAATGGTATGTGAACGTATACGGGACGTTGTCGAAACGCTTCGCGCGTAGTCACTCATCTGTTGAATCAAAACGTGCGCTTCGTATTGTAAAATGGATTTACTAAGCCAGAAACCTTTCCTGGAGTGTACACAACAATTCACCAAACATGTATCACTATTAGACGAATGGTATATGACCTTATACGGGACTTTGTTGAAACGCTTCGCGTGTCATCGCTCATTTGTTGAATCTACTGGTGCGCTACCTATTGTAAAATGGATGTACTAAGCCAGAAACCTTCCCTGGATTGTACACAAGATCTCACCCAAGTTTCATCGCTATCGGATGAATGGTATATGACCTTATATGGGACTTTGTTGAAACACTTCTCGCGTCGTCACTCATTTGTTGATTCTACTCGTGCTCTACCTATTTTTAAAGGGATTTAATAAGCCAGAAACCTTCCCTGGAGTGCACACAACATCTCAGCCTAGTTTCATCGCTATCGGACGAATGGTATATGAACGCATACGTGACTTCGTTGAAATGCTTCGCGCGTCGTAGCTCATTTGTTGAATCTACTCGTGCGCTGCCTTTTGTAAAGCGGATTTACTAAGCCAGAAAATGTCCCTGAAGTGTACACAACATTTTACGCAAGTTTCATAGCTATCGGACGAATGGTAAATGAACACATACGGGACTTGGTTGAAACGCTTCGCGCATCGTCGCTCATTTGTTGAATCTACGCGTGTGCTACCTATTATAAAATGGATTTACTAAGTCAGAAACCTTCCTTGGAGTGTACTCAACATCTCGCCCAAGTTTCATCGCAATCGGATGAATGGTATATGAACGCATAGGAGACATACACACCCACAGACAGACAGACAGACAGACAGACAGACAAACTATCTCGTAAAATTGTTTTATATATATACAAGCTGTACCCGGCATGCGTTGCAATGCCAATCAAAAAAAGTGTTGGCGTTGAAATTCTGTTTCTTGAAGTGCTTTTGGATACACAACATGTTAACTGCCTCTAGGCTATCGTAAAATGGATTTTCTAATTTAGAACCATTCGTGGGAGCGTGCATAACAACTTTCAAAAGTTTCATCGCTGTCACTCATTTGTTGAATCTACTCGTACGCTACCTATTGTGAAATGGATTTACCAAGTCGAAACCCTCCCCTGGCGTGTACACAATAACTCATCAATGATTCATCGCAATCGGATGAATGGTATATGCACGTATACGGGGTTTTGTTTAAACGAATCGTGCGCTGTCACTCATTTGTTGAATCTACTCGTGCGCTACCTATTGAGAAATGTATTACTAAGTCGAAGCCATTCCCTGGCGTGTACACAATAACTCATCAAGGTTTCATCGCAATCGAAGAATGTTATATGAACGCAATAGGGGATTTTGTTGAAACGCTTCGCGCGTCGTCACCCATTTGTTGCATCTACTCTTGCGCTACTTATTGTGAAATGGATTTACTAAGTCCCCTTCCCTGGCGGGTACACAATAACTGATCAATGTTTCATCGCAATCGGATGAATAGTATATGAACGCATACCTGATTTCGTTTAAACGATTCGCGCTCCGTCACTCATTTGTTGAATCTACTCGTGCGCTACCTACTGTAAAATGTATTTACTAAGTTAGAAACCGTCACGTAAGTGTCCACAACATCTCACCCAAGTTTCATCGCTATCGGACTAATGGGATATGAAGACATAGGGGACTGTATTGAAACGCTCCGCGTGTCGTCGTTCATTTGTCGAATCTACTCGTGTGCTACCTACTGTGAAATGTATTTACTAAGCCAGAAACCTTCCTTGGAGTGTCCACCATATTTCAGCCAAGTTTCACCGCTAACGGCAGAATGGTATATGACCTTATACGGGACTTTGTTGAAACGCTTCGCGCGTCGTCCCTCGTTTGTTGAATCAACTTGTGCGCTGCATATTGTATAGTGGATTTACTAAGCCAGAAATTTTCCATGACGTGTACACAACATCTCACCCAAGTTTCATAGCGACGGACGAATGGTACATGAATGCATACGGGACTTAGTTGAAACGCGGATGAATGGTATGTGAACGTATACGGGACGTTGTCGAAACGCTTCGCGCGTAGTCACTCATTTGTTGAATATAAACGTGCGCTTCGTATTGTAAAATGGTTTCACTTAGCCAGAAACCTTTCATGGAGTGTACACAACAATTCACCAAACATTTATCATTACCCGACGAATGGTATATGACTTTATACGGGACTTTGTTGAAACGCTTCGCGTGTCATCGCTCATTTGTTGAATCTACTGCTGCGCTACCTATTGTAAAATGGATGTACTAAGCCAGAAACCTTCCCTGGAGTGTACACAACATCTCACCCAAGTTTCATCGCTATCGGATGAATGGTATATGACCTTATATGGGACTTTGTTGAAACGCTTCGCGCGTCGTCGCTCATTTGTTGATTCTGCTCGTGCTCTTCCTATTTTTAAAGGGATTTACTAAGCCAGAAACCTTCCCTGGAGTGCACACATCTCAGCCTAGTTTCATTGCTATCGGACGAATGGTATATGAACGCATACGTGACTTTGTTGAAATGCTTCGCGCGTCGTAGCTTATTTGTTGAATCTACTCGTGCGCTGCCTATTGTAGAGTGGATTTACTAAGCCAGAAAATTTCCCTGAAGTGTACACAACATTTTACGAAAGTTTCATAGCTATCGGACGAATGGTATATGAATGCATACGGGACTTTGTTGAAACACTTGGCGTGTCGTCGCTCATTTGTTGAATCTACTCGTGCGCTATCTACTGTGAAATGTATTCACTAATTTTGAAACCTTCACGTAAGTGTATACAACATCTCACCCAAGTTTCATTGCTATCGGACGAATGGTATATGAACACATACGGGACTTGTTTGAAACGCTTCGCGCATCGTCACTCATTTGTTGAATCTACGCGTGCGCTACCTATTGAAAAATGGATTTACTAAGTCAGAAACCTTCCTTGGAGTGCACTCAACATCTCAGCCAAGTTTCATCACAATCGGATGAATGGTATATGAACGCATAGGAGACATACACATCCACAGACAAACTATCACGTAACATTGATTTTTATATATATAGATAGATTTATGTATGTATGTATATCAGTTTCTTGTGGACACGATAACTGCCGTAATTTTGCACCAATCACATTGAATTTTTTACTGAATATGTATACCTATAAAATCTTGGTCGAGTTCGTTACTGGGCTAAATCGACCGAAGGGGGTGAACATGTTTTTTTTTTCGAAAAAGTGAAATATTGCTATAACTCTCTTAATATGTGAAATATCGAATCCCTTCAAAGTTCATACTATGTGTCGGATAAATTCCAAAAATATATGTTTGGAGAGTTTTTTTTATAGCACCAACCATTGACCAAGGGGGTGGGAAAAAGTGGGTTTTTCGGGAAACATTAATCATAACTCTCTTAATAGGCACAATATCAAAATCGTACGAAATGGACAATATTCCCCTAATAATTACCTAAAACTTTTGTCTGAAAGAATTTTTGATATGACCCACCATTACGCCAATGGATGAGAAAAATTATTTCGGAATTATAAGAAAATGCCAAGAGCTATCAGAGATTGCCAAGCCAACACTACTAAATTGATGAGGGATGAGTCATCAGACGTTGCCATGACAACGCACTTTCACGAGATCAGATTCAAATTTCCATCTGACTAAGTGTGAAGCGGCTTCGGTGACATAACTGGTAGCATGCTGAACTTCTATGCCCAAGGTCGCGGGTTCAAAGCCGACCGAAGTCGTCGGATTTTCTAAGAGCGCAAAAAATCCCTCAGTATGATTTCCATTGGAGGGGAAGTTGCAACGTTCGTTGCGAGTTGCTGGTTGCCGTGGCATCTAGTAGCCAAGTTCACAGCTAGGTGTCGTTGACGGTATTATCTGGTAGCAACATTAGGAACTACTGCTTGAAATTGACCGTCTGCAGTCCTTACCTGAATTACAGACTAATACAGCCATCACAATTCACACCGCTTATCAGACAGATTCTACACTCACCCAAAGTGCACGGGGTTACATGACCGCGTTGTCGCCGCCCCTAAACTGAGGAACCAACCAACATCTCTGCGGCAGATATAATTTTGCGTGAAGAAGTAACAGACCGTTACATAGTTACACATCAGTGTCGAAACGTTGCATACGGACAGTGTGACCACAAGTATAACAAGAAGTTCCGTGAAGAACTATACAGCCTACTTTTCATGCCAATGATTATTCTACACTATATGAACCTATCTAGAATAATGACAAAATTAAGTTGGTAATATCGAAATATCAAATTAGTTCAAAATAGACCTGGTATAATGTAGCCTAATAGAGCACTACAGTTGGCAGCCCTGGTGACTGAATATATTCTTAGTTCCATCTCTTAAGGTACAGAATACAAAATTAGGTTGAAGTCCAATGGACGTTACATGCAGTTAGACACTGGAACTATCAGCACGCGTAAAAGCATGTTGCCAACAATACCATGCGTGTGCTGTTAAGAAATAATCTGAAATATTATGATATCTTGTTGTGCCAATTTTGGATGAAATCCATTTGTTAGTATAGAAGTTACATGTATTTTAAAATTGGACATATCAGCAGGCATAGAATCATGTTGGCAGCACTGCCTTGTATTAATTACTCCAAATTAATCTACAATGTCAGGTGCTATACGTGTGCAAAGTATACAGCTGTTGGCTTGCATACTTTCTGATATATTGATATTAGACAGCATTTATTAACAGTTGGCAGCCCTGATTGCTCTTAACAATACTTACAGTCATATCTGTTATGGTACACATAGCACACACGAAATTTGGTAGAAATCGAACTGATAGTATAGAAGTTACATGTATTTAAAACTTGGAACTATCAGCAGGCTTATAATCATGTTGGTAGAACTGACGTATATAAGTTACTCCAAATTAATCTAAAATGTCATAATATACGTGTGCATAGTTTAAAGCTGCTGGCTTGCATACTTTCTGATATATTGGTATTTGGATAAAAAATAGAGAGAGCAATTATTAACAGTTGGCAGCCCTGGTGGCTCTTAAGAATACGCTCAATCATATCTGTTTATGTACAGATATTACATACAAAATTTGGTTGAAATCCAATTGATAGTGTAGAAGTTATATGCATTTAAACATTGGACATATCAGAAGGCTTAAAATTATTTTGGCAACACTGTCATTGTTGGCCTCCTGGAAATTAAACTGAAATAGTATTATCTTCATGTGTACCAATTTTGGAATAGCTCCCATGCATATCTTGCGAGATATCCAACATGGAGCTCAAATTTCTAGTGCGTTTTTTCAGCAGTTGGTAGCACTGACATCATTTTCAAATATGGACGTGAGCTATTCCGGTGCACATCTTTACTCATACTAAATTTGGTTTGGTTGCTGCAGCCGTTTAGGAGTTGATAGGCGGGGACACACACACAGCCAGACAGACAGACAAACAGAAGGACAGACAGACAGACAGACAGACAGACAGACAGACACACATTTTCCCGGATCGATCTCATAAGACTACTTTTTCCTCATTTTTGCAAAATGTGAAAAGTAGGCTAAAAAATCGACCCCAAATGACAAGAAGGTTACCGTCCCCATAAGACAATAAAATGTTTAAAATATGCATAAAATCACGAAAAACGAAGTTAATTAAGCTCCAATTATAAAATCCTTTCTCGCAATAAATGAGGTCTGATCCTTCTACGAAAACCTGCATATTCTGCCTATTTTCGCCTATCCCCAAGTTTGTCCGGTGAAATCTACCTCCGCCTTCCGGCGTGCCGAGAGGACTTTTTGTATAGGCATCACTGAAAGAATGGCTTCAAATCTCTACATTTTTTACCTTTTAAGGAAATCTTGAAATCTAGCAATTACGCTTTTGGATCAGGCCGTATTTCGCTTGGAAACATAAATAAACTCTCTTAATTCAACAATTGATCCAGCATACAATTTCCTGTTTAGATTAAAAGTACTGGTTGGATTTTTATTTTACACTCCCCGCAGAAAAGCCATGCTCGTTGATTGCACAAGGGAGCTAAAAGACCGTACAAAGAAGGTTCGAATCCCGGCGCTGATAGCGGTCATTGTGAGTCTGGTTTTGCACGAGTTTTCCAATATTCCCTCTGGGAAATTATCGGGATGCTACCTTGTTTCAAGTTTCATATAATAAGCCCTAACAATTACACTTACACACACTACCACAGTCATCAGAAAAACGCAGGTTATCAGACAAATTCAACACACACCCAAGTTTATGGGGCCATTGACTAAGATGCCCCAATTTTTTTAAAATAAATTAACAACAAAACATTGAATTTTACACTAAGGGGCCAATCTCATCTCAAAATACATAAGCCTATGGAAGGATCGGTATCTTTTCTTATATTACCTCACCCCTTAAATTTATGACTACGTTAAGGACCATAATAACCCTACACCAGTGTCGCCCAATCCAATTGCAGAAATTCAACGATACCAGAGTTCAAAATTCACGACAATCCAGAATTTTTCAAAATTTCAGTCTCTTCTCGAATTCCAGGAATGTACTTAAATTACGGCCAAAAGTACCTCTAATCCAAACATCCTAGTCCCAATAAGACACACACAATTATAGCCACTATAATGCCCCAGATTTTCAGACAAATTCCACACTTATCCAAATACACGGGACTACACAACCACGGTGCCACAAAGCCCCTAAATGAATCAACAACAACAAATTAAATTAGGGACAATTAAAATACGTATAATATGTTATTTTGAATTCGTATGACAATATTGCACCGGATACGGTGATCAAGAGCACTAATGTGCTCGCCGGCATCAGGAGAGCGAGGGTTCGATTCCCAACTCACCCGTCCTAAAAATGGTTTCCGTGGCTTCCCATTTTCACCGTCAGGCAAATGCCGGGACGGTTCCTTTCAACAGATCCACGACCTACTTCCTTCCAAAGGTAATTCTTTGACCCATCCTTATTTTGATCCAAGTTTATCAGTCGCCTGCGCGATCGGTCTGTCACCATCCTCAGTTGTATCTGCAAACAGAGTGTGTTCAGTTCGCAGACACTAACCTTGCGATGGTAGAGGAATGATCCCTCGCAAAGATGGAGGGTGAAGCCGAGCTGGAAGAATAAACCATTTAAAAATATACAATTGCCATAATTATGTAAAAATATGATAATAATAATATCGTATGGCCACGGATGCTGGGTGCAAGCTTTGTTATTTAACGCCCATGTCTAATTTTGTTGTTTCATGGAGCGCTCTGAAAGTCAAGGAGGTCCGATAGGCTATCTAAGCTCCTTGAAACTATAGCGCTTTCTAGTAGAGAAAGAAGGAACTTTGGTGTTGGCGGATAATCCCGAGATTAATTTTGCCATTATGAACACGGCCTACTGAATTCAAATGCGTTCTTTAACATACCAAAAACGTATGACATGCGTGAAATAATTTTTGTTGCCTTTCAAAAATCATTTACCATGGCGAGGAGTGAACCTGCAAGCTTCGGGTTGGAAGTCCTACACGATAACCACTCACCCACCGTGGCAAGCTTTACAAATATAGAATGCAATACAACTGAGGACGGTGACAGGCCAATCGCCCCGGCAACCGCTAACTTGGGTCTAATTAAGGAAGGTCCAGAGAAGAGGTTTTGGATAGAAGATGGCCTGGAATCTGTAGAAAGATAGGGAAAGAAACAATTCAATCTTAAGACACGTTAGTTTTAATAAGAATAACTAGGGCGCCCGTACTGCTCCGCAGCATTATTTTTCAGTATTGGAATTAGAAAATTATGACATTATGTAATAGTTTATAACCTTTATTTCACAATACTTCCTTCCAGACAATGATCGCTGTGCATCGACCCTTAGGTTTAATTTCTACTTCTACAACTTTAAATGATTTTCCTCGGGATGAGGCAACATAGAACATTCCATGGCCTAAGACAGGATCAGGCAAGTAGATTCCAACTCGATGAAGCTTTTGACCCTGCGCTTTGTTGATTGTAATACAAAACGGTAGTGTAATAGGAAATTTCCGTCATTAGAACCAAAGATATGATTGCTACAACGAGAAAAAATATTGAAAAAATGAGATATAATATCGAATGTTCACTCATAACTTTCCTCAGAATCATCCGATGTGAATGGTTAAGCGGTGAAATGACAGCGCTTGATTCACTGAGTGATCTTAGACGAAAACGACCTTCGTACCTCAATTAGAACCAGAGATATGATTGCATGAAAGTAGGAAAACGTTGCAAAAAGTTCAAAAAATGAAATAATATGAGAAAGGCGGAATTTAAGTGATTTGTAATACTTGATGACAAATCTGTGCATGAATACCTTTCATTTAAAAAAGAATGAAGAAAATCGACCGGATAGAAAGGCCGGACGGACTCGGATAAGGTTTCATAAATATTTTTAATATATATACTAGGAGACCCGTGCTGCTCCGCAGCATTCATTTAAAGAGTCCTGCACCACTTTTTTTTTTTAGTCATATGACATATTTGCTGTTCGCATGTCTTCATGCTACGGACCTGAACAGACAATTACGGTACCGTTGCTTTTGGGAAAATGATGAAGTAGACTTATGAGATAAAACGTGTGGATATCTGCTTGTCCTCTGTGTGTCCCACCATATCCTTAACGGTTTACCCAACGTTGGGTTAAAAGGTACACGTACGTCAGGTCCCAGACGCAATTCTGAATAGCCGAGGTGAACAGCGAAACTCCACACATATCTGCTATACTATATTCTGAAGTATTAACTCGACACGACTCGACAGTTTGATGCTGGTTGAATCTGTGGTGATAGGTCTATCGCAAGCTTGCAAACTCTGTCCGAAGCTAGTAATTTAAATGTCCACTGAATGTAGATTTCTGGAAGAAATGAAAACGTAAGAACACTTATAGTGGGTGATGTTGGAGCTGTTGCGGACTTCTTTGCTGAATGTATTTCATTAAAAAAACAAGATGTTCAGTAAAGAACATATAGCCTACTTTCTCCTAAATGTATGAGTATAGTTATAACTCGTTGTTATTATCAAAGAGTATAATAGAACTATTCTTTGTTGAAGACCTTAGAAACGATTTACCTCTACCAAACGCCACGACCTAGATAAAAACTGCTACCATCATTGAAGAAAGAAAGAAAGATAAGAAGTATATCAAGAATGTTATGGATCTGGAGACATAATCGACCGGACTGGCGGCGTGGCTCAGCGGTAACGTTCTCGCTTGCTGGGCCCTAGGTTGCAGGTTCGTATCCTGGCGCAGTCAGCTGGCATTTGAGGGTGCACAAATGCGAGGGAGCCGTGTCAGTACATTTACTGGCACGTTAAAGATCCCCTTCGGGCCAAAATTCCGGCACCCCGGTGTCTCTAAAAGCAGCAGTAGTTAAAAGGGATGTAAAACCAATAACATTATTATTATTATTATTACGACCTGCCGTGGGCAACATCCAACTTTGAGTTGAGGCATGTCTTTACACGTCTGGTTGTGCATGGCTTTCACAACCCTAATTGAATTAACAAATCTTTCCATGACCCTACAGAGACGTGTGTATACAAACTATGTGGATATTTTCGATAATATAATCCTAACAGAGCGAGTGCATTCTAGCGGCCAGAATAAGAAACTTTTCAATAAAATCTGGAAGTTACCTTTTTGGCAGCTAGATGTCTCGAGTAAATCTGCTGGCGAATTATGTTTTAATTAAATATATATTTTACACCATAATGTGGACAATATAACGCTTAATAACATTTTCAAGTAACGCAAAATAGGCTGTTACAAACCCTTTAAAATAAAAAGTTAAAATGTATCGTAGTATCAACTTGTCATTCTTCAAATTCGATGCGCATAGAATGATAATGGTATAGTAATCAATGGATCCCCACGTAGACTAGTCGGGACATCTAGTGGTGAAATATCGAACAATATAATCCTAACAGAGCGAGTGCATTCTAGCGGCCAGAAGAAGAAACTTTTCAATAAAATCTGGAAGTTACCTTTTTGGCAGCTAGATGTCTCGAGTAAATCTGCTGGCGAATTATGTTTTAATTAAATATATATTTTACACCATAATTTGCACAATATAACGCTTAATTTTAAAACATCTGAGTCATTACAAAACAATAAACATATAACATTTCAAGCAAAAAACCTAGCTCTGATCGGGTTTGAACCATAGGCATCTGAGCGACAGGCTATCGCTCTACCACTGAGCTAATTGTGTCAACGAATATCGTTCTATTTAAAATGACTTACATAGAACTTGTTAGCAAATAATGATTTATACTAAACGATTTCATCACTGGAGTATATTATTTATATATAAAGCATTTCATACAAAGTTTATTTATTTTTTATCAGTACGCTATATTGCATTCAATACTCAAATTAGTGAAATATAAGTAAGGCACAAGATATCCGCTGCCATCTTGTCTTATTACTGAATCAGTTCAGCTTTTTAAAATCACGTCTGCACTATAGTATTACAAAATAAACTTTTAATATCGAACGTGCCTCTTCCTTTAGAACAGTTAAAACGATTCTCGGCTCGATAATCGGAACTGGTGGGTCCCATGATATGGATTATAAAGTTTGCATAATTCGCACGGCCGCCATCCTGAAATGGTATGGCGGACGACCTTGTAGTTTGGTCACAAGACGCATCCTATACGAAGGTATGTTGTTACCAAATTTGGTAGAGATCGGATGATTTGGTTAGTCGTTATTTGATTTTACGTTTTGAACGTTTGAGTGGCCGCCATTCAGTTTTAGTAAAGATGGCGGCGATATAAAACATGACACTGAGGTGTCCTTTGCTAGTGCTACCTTTGTACCAAATTTCGTTCAATTCGCATTTACCGTGTTCGAATTGATAGGGGGGGACAGACATTCAGAGTACACACACTCACACACACACAGACACACACACACACACACACACAGACTCACACACACACATACACACACACACACAGACTCACACACACACATACACACACACAGACAGACACACTTTTTTCGCCCTGTGTTGATCTCATAAGTCTACTTTCATTTTTTGCAAAAATCGAAAGTAGGCTAATTAAGGAAATCGACCGGATAAAATAGCCGGATGGACTCGGTTAAGTTTTCATAAATATTTCTAATATTCGCTTCGTCACTCATAACATTCCTCACAATCAACCAATTTCAATATGTAATACCTCAAAAGATATACCTTGATCCACTGAGTGCTCTTAGACCAAAACGAACAGTGTAACTCAATTAGAACCAAAGATATGATTGCTACAATGAGAAAAAATGTTGAACAAAAATGAGATGTAATATCGTATGTCCACTCTTAACTTTCCTCATAATCATCCGACTTGAATGATTAAGAGCTCAAAAGATAGCGCTTGATTCACTGAGTGCTATTAGACTATAACGACCTTCGTAACTCAATTAGAACCGAAGATATGATTACTTACATGTTGGAAAAAGTTGGAAAATGTTGAAAAAACAAATAATTTGAGAAAGGCGTAATTTAAGTGATTTGTAATACTTGATGACAAATCTGTGCATGAATACCTTTCATGTAAAAAAAGGATGAAGAAAATCGGCCGGATAGTATGGCCGCACGGACTCGGATAAGTTTTCATCAATATTTTTAATAATATAGATGCTTTTTGATCAGTGGATCCTTGTCCTTAATCCTCGTTGGTTAACTGCTCATTGTCAGTGTGGTCACTTCCAGCTACACAATTGCTTCTGTAGAGGGAAAATGGAAAAGACTTCAATTGTGTGTGCGGTAATGATGTGGGTTTCACGTTCATCTTAACTCAGAAGGTTCTAGAGAAGTCAGGGTCCCAGAATATTGCCATGAAGTGGATCTCTAACGTGGCAAGTATCTACTTGAAAATGTGTCCACAATCGGGATTCGAACTCGAATCTTCTGTTGTCCGGTTAGGTGCGATGGGCAACCTATCAACCACACCATGAAACCTTATAGCAACATAAGAAAAACGTTAATGCTATACAGTAGTGACTAAGTATAATGTATAGGTACTCACCGCCTGCCCCTATGAAAGTGGATGTCGCTCTGACTTACCTGGAATGAGAGACAGACAAATTAACATGGATAATTATGTTCTCATGCTGGGAATCAATCAACAATTTGCGTAATATATCCCTACATATATAAAAAAGAAAATGTCGTGTCCTCAATTATGAAGGCAAGCTCTCTCCACAGATAATAAAAACAAAACTATACTTATTTCAAAGGAGTGGCTAATGTCCGCTAGTATTTTAATGAACAATCCTTCTTGTTTTACAAGGAACATAGCCCATAAAATATATACGAGCCTTACAGTAGTCGCATATGATGTGTAACATGTGACATGTTGTGTGTTATCCTACTATGTGTGTCCCTGGAGCGCAAATCCCTTGTTGACAGTGAACTCTGTTGGTCATTGAAATAACTACTTGTATAACTCCAGTGCCAAATCCTGACCGTAATGAATCATAATTGTTATTTGCCGTGGCGGAAGCAATCCACTGCCTACTTGATGCGAGCTGCACTCTATACCGGCCAGTTAGCGAACCCATGCCAGCGATGTTATTTAAAATGGCCTCGTTTAGCCGATAGAGCGCACTGCCAAGTATAGGCGCGATTAAAATTAGGTGTGCGGAAAGTATATTACATGTGTTTAGTGATATGTTTAGACCAACAAAGTTTCAATTATTGTTAGTAGTCGGCGTTAATATACTGAATTCCTACGTTGTTTGGAGTGTTTGTTGATGCGATATAGATTCCACATAGCCACATCGAGTGCTTACATTAAATAAGAAGACAGCAAAAGGATGAAGATTTAATAAATCGTAATTGTTTTCAGCAAATATGATAAAATGAATATTTTCACACCAAAGAACGACAACTTGAAGATGATTTATTGTGGGAATATCTTAAATGGGGTCTCCAAACCTTGAACGAAACTGTATGCGATATACATTCTCCATAGCCACACGACCTACAGTACGTCGTTGTACCGATCTCCGCCACCACGCGCGCTTATTTTTTCCGTCCCATGCACTTCCGTTCCATTCATTTCCGTCCCTTTTCCAAAATTACTTCCACAAACATGTCCAGCTACCGAGCGCCACAAAAAATTCCAGATACCGAGTTGAAAGATGTTACACATCGAAAGAGAGACAAGCAATAATCCAAGATACCGTACACACACGACATTCACAGCCTTCTCAATCTGTCCGATGGAGCTGCCATCATGATGGTTACTTGAGGAACTATTCCAAACATTCTGCCCACCGTAATTTATATAAATTACTACAAAAAAAAAAAGGAAGCAATCTATGAAAGCAAAATACCCCTCTCCGATCACTGTCTCGTCTTCGTTTGCATCAAATAAAACACATTGAATTCAAGCACTTCACTTGTCTTGCGGAATTGCATAGTCCTTCGTCACTGGTCACTTGTAGGTCCCCATTGAAGTGCGGACCGTCACAACACGCACAAGACTGTCATTGCCGGGGTGAACATCGACCACAATCCCCGTCTGCCATTCAAGTGGTGGAATATTGTCTTCCTTCAAAAGCACCAGAGTACCAGGCTGGAGGTTTGCTGCATCGGAAGTCCACTTGGTGCGTTGTTGTAACTGGGATAGGTAGTCCTTTGACCATCGCTTCCAAATGTGTTGTCTACACTGCTGAATGTGCTGCCATCTGGACAGGCGAGACACTGGATTTGCAAGCAAGTCTGGCTCGGGTAATGAAGATAAGGAATCTCCTATTAGGAAATGGCCAGGCGTTAGGAATGAGAATTCATCAGGACTGTCGGGAAGTTGTGTGATGGGGCGTGAATTAAGGCAGGCTTCAACTTGTGTTAAAAGGGTGTAAAGCTCTTCAAATGTCAGCACATTATTCCCAACAACCTTCTTCATATGCGACTTGACGGATTTTATTCCTGCCTCCCATAAACCACCAAAATGAGGAGTATGGGGAGGAATGAAATGCCACTGAATATTGCATTGTGTCGTAAAATTGTGAATTTAGTCCTGAAACTGTTGAGACTGGAACAATGCTAAAGGGTGTAAAGCTCTTCAAATGTCAGCACATTATTCCCAACAACCTTCTTCATATTCGACTTGACGGATTTTATTCCTGCCTCCCATAAACCACCAAAATTAGGAGCATGGGGAGGAATGAAATGCCACTGAATATTGGCAATGCAATCTTTGGCAGTTTAATATTTGGGGAATTAGAAGGAACAGATTGTGAAGGTGAATTGGGTTCAAGTAAGGTGTCCATCCTAGACTCTATCTCTAAGCACAGTTCTTCAAATGTCTCCCCATCAATATCATGCGATTCTTCTGTGTCTTGTATTCCTAACTGGCCTTGAACTACGTTATATTCTTCCTTGGAGGTATGTAATAACTTCTGCCTAACACGAATGTCGTTCAAGTTGCCACCTTGTTGAAAAATATCTACGTAGCTGACAATTCGTGTCAGACGAGCTTTTATTACAGTTTTTTTTAATTAGTCCTCTCTTTTCAGCGACATCCATAATTAGGATTCTGAGCAGAGAGGAAGTATTAACAGAATAATTGTCACACGGCTTGAAATCAATTCTCACATACCTTTCTTGTGAGCATTTTTTTGATGTCGGATACTTTAAAAGTATTATCTATCCCGACCCAGAGGACCATGTCGTGCCCTCAATTACGAAGGCAAGCTCTCTCCACAGATAATAAAAACAAAACTATATTTATTTCAAAGGAGAGGTTAATGTCCGCTCGTATTTTAATGAACAATCCTTCTTGTATTACAAGGAACATAACCCATAAAAAAGAGACAATCAACAATCCAAGATACCGTACACACACGACATTCACAGCCTTCTCAATCTGTCCGATGGTGCTACCCTCATGACGGTTACTGTACTTGAGTAACTATTCCAAACAGTTTGTCTGTTTTTTTCTGAAATTCCACGGAAATTTGCGTTTTTATCGCTTTTCAGACTGTTTTATGACGAATGCGCGTGAAAATAATTTTTGTCTGTCTGTCTGTGGACAAATTTGTTTCCTTATAAGTCGAGAACTGCTGGGTGAATCAACGTAAAATTTGGTACAATTATCCATCAGAGGTACGACACCATTCATTGATGAAATTATTCTTCTCCGTACCTCTCATAAAAGGGGGCCTACCCTCTTAAAATACATGCTGAAATAGGCGTAGAAGGGTGAGACAAAGCTCATTTTCAGCCGCTCAATGTGTGAAACGAAACTCGGAGGGCCCCCGAAAACCACACTTTAAGGCCCTAAAACCAACAGTTTTTTAGATATTCCCAGAAAACTAATTTCATTTAATAAATTAATGAATGCATGCAAGCCGGTAACCATGGCCACAGAATCTAGTTAGTTAGTTATTGTTGTTTTAAGGGGCGGAACTTCCAGACCATCTATTTCTGTAAGAAGCAATGCAATTCCATTACTGTGAAAGGTTGCAAATTGCTATACTGTAAGATTATAACGGAACCAAATTAAGCTGTAAAATCCATGAATACATATAATGTGCTTAAGAGGGTCAAGGGGTACACTGGAATTTGTTCACGTGATTTACACGTACGGGCGTGGTACGGAAGGTCTATTACATCCCTAAACCTATATTGTTATATTATTGTTATTATAATAATAATTATTATTATTATTATATGGCGTACAACGACGAGACAAAGCTCATTATCAGCCCCTTGGTGCCATAAACGAAACTCAGCAAAACAAGAGCCATAAAGGGTCCCCGAAAACTACATTTTAAGGCTCTAAAACCAACAGTTTCTGAGATATTCCCAGAAAACTAATATCATTTAATAAACTAATGAAGGAATGCAAGCCAGTAACCATGACAACAGTATCTCAAGAGGTGACATCCAACTTTCTATCTTTTTCTGCAAGAAGTAATGCCACTACATTTATTACATTTCTGTGAAAGTTTGCAAATAACTATAAGGTTATCAAGGAACCAACTAAAACTGTAAAATTCATCAATGCGCTTAAGGAGGTCATGCGGTACCGGTACCCTAGATGTTTTTCGCACGACGTACACGTGCGATATGTCGTACAGAAGGTCTGTTATATCTCTAAACAGCAAAATTATTTTCAAAAATCCTGAATTGAAATAGTACTTTTTTGCAGCTTTTAGGAATTTGGGCAATTGGAGGCTAAAGAACATGAATTTTCACGCACCACAAGCCTTTATAATTTATTAAAGGGGTCTTCCTGTGGATGGGGACTTGACACAACGGTGAGGGTCAGTTTTTATGTGACGTGTATTGCGTTTCGTCTACGAGGTTTTCAATTTTATATTCACGTGAGGAAGTACACGTTAGGTACATTTAGTTTGAGAGCACATTTTAACTAATCATTTTCTTTGTCTACAAACAGGTTCCAAGACCCTAACCATTGCAACAGTAGGTCAATTGATAAAGTCTGATTATTAATACCGAAGACCGTTCAAAAACTGGGTAGTTCTGGTAGTAAGACCTAAATGTGTGATTGTCATCTGGGCCTCCTGTATGATTACCAGGGCAACGAGTATTCATCATCTAAATCTGAAGAACAAATCCATGATTCGAGGTGTCTCAGTGTAGCGGAGGAACTTGAATTAAATGGTTGTATTATTTTTATTATAACTATGATTATAATTATTAATATTATGCTAGTAACTCGACACCGTCCTGAAGTAATGGAAGAGTGGTTTCAGATCGGGATGTCAGAGATAAAGGGTGTGTGTTTTAGTGGGTAGGAATCGTTCACCATTAAAGAATGCGGACCCCGCACCCCCCCCCCCCCGCCCTCGCAATCCCTCAAGCAACCGATAGGCCTATATGATTTTTTTTACAATCCGTCGTAAACATTTTTATTATTAATATTATTGGCTATCACGGTCAAGTAGCAACACACCAGAAATTTCTCTCAGGGTCGAGAGAAGCGTCCAAGGATGAGCCCAATAGGTACAAGAGGACAACACCCCACAACATACATGTACAAACCTAGAAGAATTCATGTTTTTTCTTCATTATTATTATTATTATTATTATTATATTACTAGCAACCAGTTTGCTCACCCACTAGTTGTGAACCCCGGGGGATAGCATATCAATATTTACCTTTTACATGAATGAAAACATCTATAATACTTCTTAACCAAACTGGTAAAACCATTTAGACGGATTGCCAGAGGGTAAATGAGCAAATGCCACTTGCCAACTTCTTAAGCTTCGCCTGCACATTGTTGGGATTGTGAGCGCTATCTGATGGTAGAAGAATATAACTCTGCCGTGACAAGTAGAAGGTGCCCTGCGCTCCATTAACTTCAAGCGTGAAGCACCCGGAAAATTAAGTAAACGTAAATTCTTTTGAGACACTTTCTCATTCCTCTCCCTGCGTAATGGAGAAGTGATATTCTCTTGCCCTCGCCAACTTTCTAATCGCTTGTAAACTTTCATTACTCATTCCAAGAGGCAAGGTTCATCGTAAGTCGACAAGAGAAGGAGCTCAGATGAGGTACTAATGTTACTACAGGAAATTTTCTACTTGCTTCATTGCAGTAACAATAGAGTTTCTGCAGATGACGTTGCTGTTCTGCCCCTTAGAACAACAACCATAGTTTCCTTCCTTCCTTCCTTCCTTCCTTCCTTCCTTCCTTACTTTCTTCCTCCCTCCCTCTCTCTCCCTCCCACTCTCTCCCTTCCTCCCTTTCTCCTTTCCTTTGTGGACTAGTATTCCAATTAAACCTCAGAAATGTTTCTGAGTTTGTGCCGTGTCTTGTGTGGGATTTCGCCAAGGACACCAAGCTGGCTCATCAGCGGGCTCTTGGTGTCCGCGCCTGGACCCGCACAGAAGTAGTGAACTGCGCGCTACCTCCCTTTATATGAAGTGCACCTGCACCTCTTTACTGCAAGAACTGAAAAGCTCAAGCCACCTTAACCTCCCTATGAAGGCTTCTTTTTGAAGGGAGGTAGCTCGCAGTTCGCAACTCCTGTGGGGGCCCGGACGTGAGCCAGTTTGGTGTCCTAGGCGAAACCCCATGCAAGACACAGCACAGGAGTAGCGAACTGCGCGCTACCTCCCTTTGTATGAAGTACACCTGCACCTCTTTACTGCAAGAAATAAAAAGCTCAAGCAGCCTTAACTTCCCTATGAAGGCTTCTTTTTGGAAGGGAGGCAGCTCGCAGTCGCAACTCCTGTGCGGGTCCGGACGTGAGCCAGCTTGGTGTCCTAGGCGAAACCCCATGCAAGGCACAGCACAGAAGTAGCGAACTGCGCGCTACCTCCCTTTAAATAACGTGCACCTGCACCTCTTTACAGCAAGAACTAAAAAGCTCAAGCAACCTTAACTTCCCTATGAAGGCTTCTTTTTGGAAGGGAGGCAGCTCGCAGTTGCAACTCCTGTGGGGGTCCAGACGTGAGCCAGTTTGGTGTCCTAGGCGAAACCCCATGCATGACACTATGCGCTACCTCACTTTATATGAAGTGCACCTGTACCTCTTTACAGCAAGAACTAAAAGCCTCATGCAACCTTAACTTCCCTATAAAGGCTTCTTTTTGGAAGGGAGGCAGCTCGCAGTCGCAACTCCTGTGGGGGTCCGGACGTGAGCCAGTTAGGTGTCCTAGGTGAAACCCCATGCATGATACAGCACAGAAGTAGCGAACTGCGCGCTACCTCCCTTTATATGAAGTGCCCCTGCACCTCTTTACTGCACGAACTAAAAGGCTTAAGCAGCCATAACTTCCCTATGAAGGTTTCTTTTTGGAAGGGAGGCAGCTCGCAGTCGCAACTCCTGTGGGGGTCCGGACGTGAGCCAGTTTGGTGTCCTAGCCGAAACCCCATACAAGACACAGCACACACCTAGAAAAATTGCTGAGTTTTAATTCACTGGCCGTGAAACCCAATATACCTTCTTTTAGTAGTCCAATGTTCGCCTCATCACCCCAAGTTCGTGGGTTTGATCCCCTACTGAGAAATGGCGTTTTCATTTATTATTTAAGAAACGCGCACAAGTTGTGCATTAAGCATACAAATACATTTACACTACATTTATTTTGTTTCAGTCTTATGGTTCTAAGCAGGTCTCGATTATTGACTTGGATAGTTTTTTGCATCTTGAAATGTGGTATCGATCACATGGGCGTTCACAAAGATCACATACACATGTTTCGTTCGGCTCGTGATGGTTCTCCACTTTGCACACTCTGTGGTGGTATCCGTGCGTTGCCAAAGAGTTCACGAAATGGCGCAGGTCTTGGTTGGTTTCCATCCGTGATCTATTCACCATGGTCTCCGTTGCATAGAAGTCAGGCCATATCTCTTTTGAGTTTTGTTTTCTTATTCCCAGTTTTTAGTAAAAGGTAGATTATATTTAGTTCTGAGATCTTCCATCAAAAAGGTTTCTCTTGCTAGGACCTAGACGAGTCGTGAGCGGGTGTATTTGGATATTGCTTAAGTGGAGTTCAGGAACCGAGCTTTGACGGCTTCCATGGCTGATAGGTCTTTCATTCCTAGTTTTTCCCAGGTTATTTCTATTCCATACATTAGGATGGGTACGATTATTAGATCGAATAGTTTCATGGCAGTTTTTAGGGATAGTCTATGTAATGATGGTATGTCAAATATTGCCTTCGTGGCTGCTGATGTTCTTGTTTTAGTGTGAATCCTAAAGGATCTTACGGTTGTCTGGAGGATCATGCCCATTTTCATTTATGAACGGGGGTTTGGTTGGTTGGTTCTTAAGTTTAGGGGCTGCGACAACACGGTCATGTAGCCCCGTGTACTTTGGGTGTGTGTAGAATCTGTCTGATAACCGGTGTTAATTGTGATGACTGTATTAGTGTGTGTTATCTGTTTTTAAATTTAAGTACTGCAACTTAGAATTTTTCAAATAGTTTCTACTTTTGCCGCCAAGCGCCACCGTCAACGACTACTAGGCCAAGTTCAGAACTCAGCTACTAGACGCCACCGCAGTCGGCTCTTGGCAACGAACGTAGAGACCTAAGAGCGTGGTTTACATTCTTAACCTATCCAATTTAGCTTCACACAGGTGCAATTAGTGGAAGGTTTTTTAACATGCCATAAATCTATGACATGGGACCGCCGGCTTTACTTCCCCTCCGAAGGAAGGCATACTGAGGGATTTTTAACGCTCTTAAAAATCCGACGGCTTCGGCCGGGTTTGAACCCGCTATCTTGCGCATAGAAGCTCAGCATGCTACCGACTACGCCACCGAAGCCGCTGAACTGGGGTTTATTTATATAATTTTCTCACTATCAGTAGGTCCTATTATAAACTCTTACTGAATGTATACTAGTGAACGCTGAACCTCTTCATTAAAGGATAGAGACTGAGCGTGCCAAGTCCTCCCTCGCACACATTGCACTGTACCATTAAGACGAGAGGCAGGCACGAGCAGAGTGGAGTAGTAGAGAGTATAGCTTGAGCATTCAAAGCAAGACGGCAGCCTAATTACCCCGCTACATTCCCGCTTTACACTTTAATTCCAGCCTGTGTTGTACTGCAGGAGATGAAGCATACATTTCATTCACTCCTATACATTTTAATTACTTCTTCAAGATAACCGAGTACAGGGAAACATTAAGCCTTACTATATACAATTCAGGCAAGAGCTAAAGGACGCTAAAATGTACTATTCACAAGAGCCATAGTTTTAATCCGATGTAGCGGAATACTCTAGAACAGCAAAAACAAAAGGTTGGTGCTTTTCAGTCGGTCAACACGATTGTACCCAAATGAGATGGGTTATTCTCTAATCATGAAAAAAAAAGTCCTCTCGGCACGCCGGAAGGCGGAGGTAGATTTCACCGGACAAACTTGGGGATAGGCGAAAATAGGCAGAATATGCAGATTTTCGTAGAAGGATAAAAGTCAACCCCTGGCACTATCCAGCCCATGACGGGCTAAGGCCGACCAAGCGACCGCTGCCCAGCCATTCGGCCTGCAGATATTGGGGTGACGCGTGATCAGCGCGTCGGGTCCCCTCGGCCGTTAATCTTGGTTTTCGTGATCGGGGCGCTGTCTCACTGTCAGACAGCTACTCAATTGTCCTCACGAGGCTGAGTGCACCCAGTTCCAACCCTCACGTCAGTTTTTAAAATCCCTGACGGAGCCGGGGATCGAACCCGGGGCCTCCGGGTGAGAGGCAGGCGCGCTACCCCTACACCACGGGGCCGGCCGTAGAAGGATAAGCCCTCATTTATTGCGAGAAGATATTTTATAATTGGAGCTTAATTAACTTTGTTTTTCGTCATTTTATGCTTATTTAAACATTTTATTGTCTTATGGAACGGTAACCTTCTTGTCATTTGGGGTCCATTTTTATACTTGTGGTCACACTGTCCTTATGCAAGGTTTCGACACTGATGTGTGACTATGTAACGGTCTGTTACTTCTTCACGTAAAATTATATCTCCCGCAGAGATTTTGGTTGGTTGCTCAGTTTAGGGGCTGCGACAACGCCGTCATGTAACCCCGTGTATTAAGGGATGGCTGTATTAGTCTGTAATTCAGGTAAGGACTGCAGACGGTCAATTTCAAGAAGTAGTTCCTAATGTTGGTACCAGGTAATACCGTCAACGACACCTGGCTGTGAACTTGGCTACTAGATGCCAACGCAACCAGCTACTCGTAACGAACGTTGGAACTTCCCCTCCAAAGGAAAGCATACTGAGGGATTTTTAGCGCTCTTAGAAAATCCGACGACTTCGGCCGGCTTTGAACTCGCGACCTTGGGCATAGACATTCAGCATGCTACGAGTTACGTCACCGAAGCCGCTTCACACTTAGTCAGATGAAAATCTGAATCTGATCTCGTGCAAGTGTGTTATCTTGGCAACGTCTGATGATGGCTCATCCCTCATCAATTTAGTAGTGTTGCCATGGCAACCACTGATAGCTCTTGGCATTTTCTTATAATTCCGAAATCATTTTTCTCATCCCTTGGCGTAATGGTGGGTCATATCAAAAATGCTTTCAGACAAAAAATTTAGGTAATTATTAGGGGAATATTGTCCATTTCGTACGGTTTTGATTTTGTGCCTATTAAGAGAGATATGATTAATGTTTCCCGAAAAAAACACTTTTTCCCACCCCTTTGGTCAATGGTTGGTTCTATAAAAAACTCTTCAAACATAAATTTTTGGCCTTTATCCGACACATAGTATGAATGATGAACGGATTCGATATGTAACATATTAAGAGAGTTATAGCAATATTTCACTTTTTCGAAAAAAGACCCCCATTTTCACCCCCTTCGACCGATTTAGCCCAGTAACGAACTCGACCGAAATTTTATAGGTATACATATTCGGTAAAAAATTCAAAGTGATTGGTGCAAAATTACGGCAGTTATCGTGTCCACAAGAAACTGATATATATATATATATCTTTATATATATATATAATTCTTCGACACGTGTGTATGTCACTGAACTCCTCCTAAACGACTGGACCGATTTTGATGAAATTTGGTATGTACATTAGGGTGGGTCCATGTATGGTTTAGATTCACAATCTAACCCGGTAGGTGGAATGAACACAATTTTAGAGCCACAATTTACACACAATTTTAGAACCACAATATACAGTCAAATTAGAAAATCCGACGACTTCGGCCGGCTTTGAACTCGCGACCTTGGGCATAAACATTCAGCATGCTACCAGTTACGTCACCGAAGCCGCTTCACACTTAGATGGAAATCTGAATCTGATCTCGTGCAAGTGCGTTATCTTGGCAACGTCTGATGGCTCATCCCTCATCAATTTAGTAGTGTTGCCATGGCAACCACTGATAGGTCTTGGCATTTTCTTATAATTCCGAAATTATTTTTCTCATCCCTTGGCATAATGGTGGGTTATATCAAAAATTCTTTCAGACAAAAGTTTTAGGTAATTATTATGGGAATATTGTCCATTTTGTACGGTTTTGATATTGTGCCTATTAAGAGAGATATGATTAATGTTTCCCGAAAAACCCACTTTTTCCCACCCCTTTGGTCAATGGTTGGTGCTATAAAAAAAACTCTTCAAACATACATTTTTGGGCTTTATCCGACACATAGTATGAATGTTGAACGGATTCGATATTTCACATATTAAGAGAGTTATAGCAATATTTCACTTTTTCGAAAAAAAAGCCCCCATTTTCACCCCCCAACGACCGATTTAGCCCAGTAACGAACTCGACCGAGATTTTATAGGTATACGTATTCGGTAAAAAATTCAAAGTGATTGGTACAAAATTACGGCAGTTATCGTGTCCACAATAAACTGATATACATATACATACATAAATTATATATAACTTTTGAACTGACGGTGGTTTTGGGGCCTGGGGGTGTGAAACGCGAAGATATGTCGAAATTTTCCGGAAGTCGAAACATGGTACCCATTGCAATAGTTAGCTTTCTAACGAAATCTACCTCTGGTTGGTTCCTCAGTTTAGGGGCTGCGACAACGCGGTCATCTAACCCCGTGTACTTAGGGTGAGTGTAGAATCTGTCTGATACACGGTGTGAATTGTAATGGCTGTATTAGTCTTAATTCATGTAAGTACTGCAGACGGTCAATTTCAAGCAGTAGTTCCTAATGTTGCTACCAGGTACAACCGTCAACGACACCTAGCTGTGAACTTGGCTACTAGATGCCACCCCAACCATCAACTCGCAACGAACGTTGGAACTTCCCCTCCAAAGGAAAGCATACTGAGGGATTCTAGTGCTCTTAGAAAATCCGACGACTTCGGCCGGCTTTGAAACCGCGACATTGGGCATAGACATTCAGCATGCTACCAGTTACGTCACCGAAGCCGCTTCCCACTTTATCAGGCGGCTTTGGTGGCGTAGTCGGTAACATGCTGAGCTTCTATGTACAAGATACCGGGTTCAAACCCGGCCGAAGCCGTCGGATTTTTTAAGAGCGTTAAATATCCCTCAGTATGCCTTCCTTCGGAGGGGAAGTAAAGCCGGCGGTCCCATGTCATAGATTTATGGCATGTTAAAGATCCTTCCACTAATTGCACCTGTGTGAAGCTAAATTGGATAGGTTAAGAATGTATACAACGCTCTTAGGTTTCTATGTTCGTTGCCAAGAGCCGACTGCGGCGGCGTCTAGTAGCTCAGTTCTGAACTTGGCCTCGTAGTCGTTGACAGTGGCGCTTGGCGGCAAAAGTAGGAACTATCCGAAAAATTGTTAGTTGCAGTACTTAAATTAACAAACAGATAACACACACTAATACAGTCATCACAATTAACACCGGTTATCAGACAGATTCTACACACACCCAAAGTACACGGGGCTACATGACCGCGTTGTCGCAGCCCCTAAACTTAAGAACCAACCAACCAACCACTTAATCAGATGGAAATACTGAATCTGATCTCGTGCAAGTGCGTTGTCATGGCAACGTCTGATGGTCCATGCCTCATCAATTTAGTAGTGTTGCCATGGCAACCACTGATAGCTCTTGGCATTTTCTTATAATTCCGAAATCATTTTTCTCGTCCCTTGGCGTAATGGTGGGTCATATTAAAAATTCTTTCAGACAAAAGTTTTAGGTAATTATTAGGGGAATATTGTCCATTTTGTACGGTTTTGATATTGTGCCTATTAAGAGAGATATGATTAATGTTTCCCGAAAAACCCACTTTTTTCCACCCCTTTGGTCAATGGTTGGTGCTATCAAAAATCTTATTTGACATAAATTTTTGGCACTTATCCGACACATATTATGAACTTTGAATGGATTCGATATTGCACGTATTAAGAGAGTTATAGCGAAATTTCACTTTTTCGAAAAAAGCCCCCCATTTTCACCCCCTTCGACCGATTTAGCCCAGTAACGAACTCGACCGAGATTTTATAGGTATACATCTTCGGTAAAAAATTCGAAGTAATTGGTGCAAAATTACGGCAGTTATCGTGTCCACAAGAAACTGATATACATATATATATACATATATATATATACATATATATATATATATATATATATATACATAAATTATATATAAACCTTTGAACTGACGGTGGTTTTGGGGTCTGGGGGATGTGAAACGCGAAGATATGTCGAAATTTTCCGGAAGTCGAAACATGGGACCCATTGCAATAGTTAGCTTTCTAATGAAATCTACCTAAAATTACATGAGATTAATAAATACACTTTGATGACCAGTTTCGATCATCAAGCGACCATCATCAGATCCATTACAATTAGGCTATAAAATCTATGTCTGAAAATATGGGTGAAAATATTCACAATATATACACTTATTTAGCTGCAGTATTAGTTGAGATAAAGCAACTCGTCAATATTTGCTAGTTGTGGTCTCTGTAATGTTTTATTGAGATACTGGAAGTTGTGATTAACCTCCGGAATTCACTTGTTTGGAGTGAATATGTGATTGTTGTAAATGGTCAATTCAGATTGTATTGTACAGGCTACTTATCTGATTGAGTCCTGCGCGGTCCTGTTGAGAGCTGTTAACTTGGTCACTGCATGCACTCGACTGAGGGGAAATTCCTGTGTATAAGGGTTCCTTAACTCGTTGGGCAATTTCCTTTCTCGCTATGTGTTTCTCATACAGATGTACCTGTAAGTTGCCAAGTCTAGTCTCTCTAATGTGGTGTATGTTACTGTATTCAGGATAATCTTCAACTATTAAAGACCTGGTTTCAAACTCTCCACACATAAGCTAAAAAGACCTCTTTTAGCGCAAACGAACTAATGAGAATGTCCCGGCACCTTTAATACTGCCGTTAATATTGCCCCAGATTTATTGAAGAAAAAGATACATCCTACATCCTGATCCAATAACATGTTTCCCTTATTAATCCCCTATTTAGCTTGGCTACATCGTAATGTTGTGTCTTGTTTCCGACGGGGTATATTTTCTAGTAGAGTGAAGAGGGATCAACTCTCCATGAAAGTGGGTTCGTTTGAATTATTTGGCTTGTTTCTTTTAGCTAAGTGTATCTCGATTGCTTCCTTTATGTCAAGAGTGCCTTTTGGTTCGTGATGAATTATTTTTAAGTCGGTTTTCATGTTAGTGAAACTGTATCCTGCGTCACACTCTGCACAATAGTAATCTAAATAAACAAGACCCGTAAACAAAGTCAGGGGTATATTCCATTACGTGCCAAGATACAGGGTGCCAAGCAAATTACATCGGTCAGAGTGGGAGAAGATTGGATATACGATACAATGAACATAGAAACGCGATAAAATACGGGACACACTCGGCCGTATGCGAACACATTATTAACAAGTAGGAGTCCACGCAGCATGACCTGCTTTTGATTAGACGGTCGCGCAACATTGCGGCGAGCAAGATGGGTAATAATCTCACACAACAACTTCGTTTCGGCAAGGTCTGCGGATTTGCATTTCGGACATTCAACCCGATTGCGAGGAAATGTAGGAAAATTATAAAATGTTATTCTAGGCAATGCTGACACCATCACATGGTTATGAAAGCCGGACGTCCTCGGAAATGGAAAATATCTTACTGCTGCAAATACATGATTCACTTATTGAAAGGGTTATAACGGATTATTATAGGTAATTTACCGTAGAATTCAATTAGACCATCAGTTGAATTTTTACCAATTATTATATTCATTTGGGCCCCTTTTTTTTTCAAAGACCCAAAACATTTAATATCATCAAAACGTAGAGAGATATAAAAATATGATAAGGGGTAAAAATGTTGCTAATCACTGAGATCATACACCAGTATATTTAACTTTTTTCGATAGGATCGACATATAACGATTCGAAAAAAAGAATGAAATTCACGGCCCCAAAAAAGAAAATGGTGAGAGATAACAAAAAATCAGAAGAGCTAAAAAAAAGTAGCTAATCACTGAGATCCTATATCTGTAGATTTAACTTTGTTCGATATGGCCAACCGTTTCTCAAATATAACGGATCGAAAAAAAGGAAGAAATTCAGTGCCCCAGAAAATGAAAACGGTGAGAGATATCAAAAAATCATGAGGGTTGAAAAAGTTGCTAATCACTGAGATCTTACACCTGCAGATTTAACTTTGTTAGGTACGGCCAACCGTTTCCCAGATACAACGGTTCGAAAAAAAAGGAAGACATTCAGGGCCCCAAAAACGAAAACGGTGAGAGATATCTAAAAAACATCATAAGGGGTTAAAAAAGGATGAAATTCAGGGCCCCCCAAAAAGGTCCGGCCCTGCACCGTTTTCCACGACCAACAATAGGGTTCGTCACAGGCCACAACTCTTTCACCGTACCATATTTCAGCTTGATATCTTGAAAATTGCGACCTGTACTTCGCTAAACCAAAAAATGTCACGCACAATGGACTTCTTCTGGGCCCCAAAAAAAGAAAACGGTGAGAGATATCAAAAAAACGTTTTGAGTAAAAAAGTTGCATACCGCGGAGATCTTACACCTGTTCATTTAACATTTTTCGATACGACATACCGTTTCCGAGATATATCGATTCCAAAAAACAGTTAGAAATTCAGGGCCCCCCAAAAAGATCCGGCCCTGCACCGATTTTAAAGCCCAACAACAGGATTCGTCACAGTCACTAACTCTTTCACCGTACCAAATTTCAGCTTAATATCTTGAAAATTGAGACCAGTTCTTAGCTAAACGCAAAAATGTCACGCACAATGGACATTTTCAGGGCCCCATAAAAAGAAAACTGTGAGAGATATCAAAAAATCGTTTAGAGTAAAAAAGTTGCATGCCGCGGAGATCTTACACATGTAGATTTGAAGTTTTTTGATAAGACCAACCGTTTCCGAGATATATCGATTCCAAAAAGAGTTTGAAATTCAGGGCCCCAAAAAAAGATTCGGTCCAGCACCGATTTTAACGCCCAACAATAGGATTCGTCACAGTCACTAACTCTTTCACCGTCCCAAATTTCAGCTTCATATCTTGAAAATTGCGACGAGTACTTAGCTAAACGCAAAAATGTCACGCACAATGGACATTTTCCGGGCCCTAAAAAAGAAAACGGTGAGAGATATCAAAAAATCATTTTGAGTATAAAATTTGCATACCGCGGAGATCTTACACCTGTACCTTTAACATTTTGCGATACGACCAACCGTTTCCGAGATATATCGATTCAAAAACAAAGTTTGAAATTCAGAGCCCCCAAAATAGATCCGGCCCTGCACCGATTTTAACGCCCAACAATAGAATTCGTCACAGTCACTAACTCTCTCACCGTACCAATTTTCAGCTTAATATCTTGAAAATTGCGACCAATTCTTGGCTAAACGCAAAAATATCATGCACAATGCAAAAATGTCACGATCAATGGACATTTTCAGAGCCCCAAAAAAAGAAAACGGTGAGAGATATCAAAAAATCGCTTTGAGTAAAAAGTTGCATACCGCGGAGTTCTTACATCTGTACATTTAACATTATTCGATACGACCAACCGTTTCCGAGATATATCGATTCCAAAAAACAGTTAGAAATTCAGGGCCCCAAAAAAGATCCGGCCCTGCACCGATTTTAACGCCCAACAATAGGATTCGTCACAGTCACTAACTCTTTCACCGTACCAAATTTCAGCTTAATATCATGAAAATTGCGATCAGTACTTAGCTAAACGCAAAAATGTCACACCCAATGGACATTTTCAGGGCCCCAAAAAAAGTAAACGGTGAGAGATATCAAAAAATTGTTTGGAGTAAAAAAGTTGCATACCGCGGAGATCTTACACCTATATATTTAACATTTTTCAATTCGATCAACCGTTTCCGAGATATATCGATTCCAAAAAAAAGTTTGAAATTCAGGGCCCCCAAAAAAGATCCGGCCCTGCACCGATCTTAACGCCCAATAACGGGATTCGTCACAGTCACTAATTATTTCACCGTACCAAATTTCAGCTTAATATCTTGAAAATTGCGACCAGTACATAGCTAAACGCAAATATGTCACGCACAATGGACATCTTCAGGGCCCCAAAAAAAGAAAACGGTGAGAGATATCAAAATATCATTATGAATAAAAAAGTTGAATACCGCGGAGATCTTACACCCGTAGATTTAACGTTTTTCGATACGACCAGCCGTTTCCGCGATATGAAAAATGAAAATCCACAGCCTGCTTCCAGTCTCCGACCGGGTCAGGAATGGAATGAATGAAGCCCCCAACTAGCGGCGAGGATATGAAATGTGCCGGTTGCCGAGGCCTGACGCACTCCTCTGGGGCAATGATTAAATGAATGACAGATGAAATGAAATGATAGTGGAGAGTGTTGCTGGAATGAAATTTTGACAGGGAAAACCGGAGTACCCGGAGAAAAACCTGTCTGCCTCCGTTTTGTCCAGCACAGATCTCACATGGAGTGACCGGGATACGAACCACGGACCCAGCGGTGAGAGGCCGGCGTGCTGCCGCCTAAGCCACGGAGGCTTTTCCGAGATATATCGATTCAAAAAAATAGGATATAATTCAGGGCCCCAAAAAAAAGGTCCGGCCCTGGACCGATTTTAACGCCCAACAATAGGGTTCGTCAAAGGCCCAAACTCTTTCACTGTACCAAATTTCAGCTCGATATCTTGAAAATTGCGACCTGTACTTTGCTAAACGCAAAAACGTCACGCACATACGTACATACATACATACATACATACATACATACATACATACAGATAGACTTTTTTTGAATTTTTTTTTTTCGACTCTGATTCGATTGGTATAGGTTTGAACCGTGGGCGACGCTTAGTTTCCGAGATCTCGAAAAATCCTACCACGGCTATATGAAAGCCGATGCGGCTTTCATAACAAGATGTTCAGTAAAGAACATATAGCCTACTTTCTCCTAAATGCATGGGTATTGTTATAACTCTTTGTCCTTTTCAAGGAGTATGATTGAATGTTGGTTGTAGTAGCTTGTTGAAATACAACGTGCTATAGGGATATTAAACATGAATATGAGGTGCCCATTGCTAGTGCTACCTCTGTACCAATTTTCGTTCAATTCGGTTTCACCGTGTTTGAATTGATAAGGGGAATCGATTTGCACACATACTTGGCCACCATCTGCAAACTATTGGGCTTATGTTCTTGCAGTTTGGTCTGAATATGTTTCCCACATAAAGATATGGTGTTGCAAAATTTGGTAGAGACTAGATTATTAGGTTGGTCGTAATTACATTTTAGCTTTTAACATTTGGGTGGCCGCGAATACGTTTCCGTCAAGATAGCGGTGATATAAAACATGACACTGAGGTGGCCTTTGCTAGTGCTACCTCTGTACCAAATTTCGTTCCATTCGGTTTCACCGTGTTCGAATTGATAAGGGGAATCGATTTTCACACAAAGATGGCCGCCATCCCCAAAATATTAGGCTGATGACCCATTAGTTTGGTCAAAGGATGCTCCCTCCATAAAGGTATGTTGTTGCAAAATTTGCTAGAGATCGGATGATTAGGCTATTCGTAATTTGATTTAAGCTTTGAATATTTGTGTGGCCACCATTACGTTTCCGTCAAGATGGCATGCGATATAAATCATGACACTGAGGTGCCCTTTGCTAGTGCTACCTCAGTACCAAATTTCGTTCATTCGGTTCCACCGTGTTCGACTTAATAAGGGGAATCCATTTTGACATAAAGATGGCCGCCATCCGCAAACTATTATGCTAATGGCCTATTAGATTGGTCAAAGGATGCTCCCTCCATAAAGGTATGTTGTTGCAAAGTTTGGTATAGATCGGATGGTTATGTTAGTCGTAATTTGATTTAAGCTTTAAACATTTGTGTGGCCGCCATTACGTTTCTGTCAATATGGCGGTGATATAAATCATGAAACTGAGATGCCCTTTGCTAGTGCTATCTCTGTACCAAATTTCGTTCCATTCGGTTCCATGTGTTCGAATTAATAGGGGGAATCGATTTTGACACAATGATGGCCGCCATCCGCAAACTATTAGGCGAATGACCTATTAGATTGGTCAAAGGATGCTCCCTCCATAAAGGTATGTAGTTGCAAAATTTGGTAGAGATTGGATGATTAGGTTAATCGTAATTTGATTTAAGCTTTGAACATTCGTGTGGCCGCCATTACGTTTCAGTCAAGATGGCGGCGATATAAAACATGACACTGAGGTGCCCTTTGCTAGTGCTACCTCTCTACCAAATTTCGTTCCATTCGGTTCCACCGTGTTCGAATTATTAGGGGGAATCAATTTTGACATAAAGATGGCCGCCACCCGCAAACTATTAGGCTAATAACCTATTAGATTGGTCAAAGGATGCTCCCTCCATAAAGGAATGTTGTTGCAAAGTTTGGTAGAGATCGGATGGTTAAGTTAGTCGTAATTTAACTTAAGCTTTGAACATTTGTGTGGCCGCCATTACGTTTCTGTCAATATGGCGGTGATATAAAACATGACACTGAGATGCCCTTTGCTAGTGCTACCTTTGTACCAAATTTCGTTCCATTCGGTTTCACCGTGCTAGAATTAATAGGGGGAATTGATTTGCACACAAAGATGGCCGCCATCCGCAAACTATTAGGCTAATGACCTAGTCATTTGGTCAAAGGATGCTTCGTCTGTAAAGGTATGTTGTTGCAAAATTTGGTAGAGATCGGATGATTAGGTTAATCGTAATTTGATTTAAGCTTTGAACATTTGTGTGGCCGCCATTACGTTTCCGTCAAGATGGCGGCGATATAAAACATGACACTGAGGTGCCTTTTGTTAGTACTACCTCTGTACCAAATTTCGTTCCATTCGGTTGCACCGTGTTCGAATTAATAGGGGGAATCGATTTTCACACGTAGATGGCCGCCATCCGCAAACTATTACGCTGATGACCTATTAGTTTGGTCAAAGGATGCTCCCCCCACAAAGGTATGTTGTTGCAAAATTTGGTAGAGATCGGATGATTAGGTTAGTCGTAATTTGATTTAAGCTTTGAACATTTGTGTGGCCGCCATTACGTTTCCGTCAAGACGGCGGCGATATAAAAGATGACACTGAGGTGCCTTTTGTTAGTACTACCTCTGTACCAAATTTCGTTCCATTCGGTTGCACCGTGTTCGAATTAATAGGGGGAATCGATTTTCACACAAAGATGGCCGCCATCCGCAAACTATTACGCTGATGGCCTATTGGTTTGGTCAAAGGATGCTCCCCCCAGAAAGGTATGTTGTTGCAAAATTTGGTAGAGATCTGATGATTAGGTTAGTCGTAATTTGATTTAAGCTTTGAACATTTGTGTGGCCGCCATTACGTTTCCGTCAAGATGGCGGCGATATAAAACATGACACTGAGGTGTCCTTTGCTAGTGCTACCTTTGTACCAAATTTCGTTCAATTCGCATTCACCGTGTTCGAATTGATAGGGGGGGAGAGACATTCAGAGTACACACACTCACACACACACAGACACACACACACACAGACACACACACAGACTCACACACACACATACACACACACAGACAGACACACTTTTTTCGCCCTGTGTTGATCTCATAAGTCTACTTTCATTTTTTGCAAAAATCGAAAGTAGGCTAATAAGCAGTTGATATCCCCGTTGGCTCGCATAATAAACACAGTTATATGTCCTATCTCTACATAGCATAATACTCAGTCCCCGATTCTTGGATGTAATGGGTAATCTCGAGAACCACTGGATAGATGTTGATGCGGGTTACACCATTCTGTAAAGGATTCCTTGAGGAAGGTTTATGTAAAAAAACTTTCATTTATGACCAAAGGAAGCCAAGCAGTAACGATTTATGTGAATCGAGTCGAAAATAAACCTGCCGCCCGTGCACCGTTTCAGCTTACGCTAGGTAAACCGTTAAACATTTCTACTGTATATACTACAGTATGAGTGTAAGAATTGTTCAGCATGAAAAGTTCTCCAAAAAGTCCGCGACAGCATATCTTTAATACATCACCCACTGTAGGTGCTTTTACGGTTTCATTTCTGACAACAATCTCCAGTCAGTGGAAATATGAATTACTAGCTTTGGAGCGAGTTTAGGAGCTAGCAAACCTAAGCTTTAGCCAGCATCAAACTGTCGAGTAGTGACGAGTATATGTGAATGAAATTTCGCTGTTCATCTTGGCTTTTCGGAATTGTTTCTGGTACCAGCCTTCCGTGCGCCTTTTAAGCTTACGCTGGGTAAACCGTTAAGATGCCGGGCGAAGCCAGGGTGCATTGCTAGTATATAATAATATTAGCTATCGAATTACTGATGTCTTACTTACACATGCTTCTTTTAGTTCGCTGCGGAACTGCAATGGCTCTGTATTAGACTATTATTCACACTGCGCGCACTTTACATCCAATTTTTAGAAATTAAATATATCGACGTCCATCTTGAAAAAATAACGAGTATTTTCATTACATCGTCACTCTAAACCAGGGCCATCCAGTCATTGCGCTCCGGGAGCACTAAGCAGTCAGACTAGCGCTCCTTCCCCTAACACCACTACACCGTGGCAGCGAGGAGACGGACGATGTTCGGACCACGCTGACTAGATACGTACGTACAGTCGTGCGGCCGACGGCTTTTGTTGACATATTAATAGGGCTGTTTTGCCATAACAAATATACAGCATATACAAAATATCGAATGGTATCGAATATTGTGATTTATATCCAAACTGAGATGTGAACATATTACAGAGGAACATTCAACAAAAATTGTGTTCTTTTAAACACATAACATCTCTGTTGCACACTAAACATTTTCCATGCCCTTTATAAGCTGTACAGAAACATAAAATTTCCCATTCTGCTTTAAAGACTGCTGCTTCGCCACTCCTTTTTTTTGGTAAGCTGTTCAGTCATGACCACTGCGAAACTGATTTACTTACACGCTGTCAGCAAAGCGCATTGGACTCGACTGGCTACTGATGGATCGGTTGCACACTTCAGCGTGCTCAGCCAGCCAAGCTCCTCCCACCACTTCTGAAACTACCTTCCACAAAGCGCTCGGAGCACTGCCTTAGAGCGCGGCCGGAGCGCTGTATAGATGGCCCTGCTCTAAACGTTAATGGCGTTACAAGTAATGCATTAATCCCCAATCCTGCTGTAGCGTCTCATAGAAGTCCGTGCTTCCGTAAGTTCAGTTCAATTTCCAGTACTCATTGTATGCACAAGTTAGAGATGACTTGGGATTCAACAAGTTTCCCTCTGCCGGCTGGGTTAATAGCGCAGTTAGCACGAGTTTATCGATCTCCAAGCGATCGGAATGGTGTAATCACTGTGCACCCTTAAGATAATTGCCACACAATCCACTGAGAGCTCTGTAGAACAAGACCGACAACTTGGGCTATGCCTGGAATCTGGTCACTCTTAAAGGAGAAGTATCCCAATGTCCATATTGAGTAACATGATGAGGCCGAAAGGATAAATACGAACTTGGGAACGTGGAAGCAATTTTCCTGCTTTTCTTCTTTCCTTGCAGAAAAAAGCAGAACAGTTCAAAAGTCCAACATTTTTTTTTTCATTTATAAGCTAGTAAATAAATAAATAAATGAATAAATAAATAAATTAACAAATAAATAAATATATATAAATAAATAAGTAAATAAATAAGCAAATATATATATATATATAAGTTAATTAACCACTAAGTAAATAATTAAATAAATAATGAATATATAAATCAATACATAAAAAATAAATATTGAAATTAATACATTGATGCAACAAACGATTTATATTCTCAAGGAGCAACTTCTCTACGTAAATGTATTTCCTTTAACACACAGACATAATATTAAACTGCCAGATATGCACGTATTGCGAGGATAGTGTGAGGGTGAGAATAGCTTTCCTGTCAAAACATAATTTTATTTAAGTACCCTTGTAAAACATGTCAGCTTCAAGATGTTTAACGTAGGCTATATATACACTAAATTTGATATTCTAAATTCCTTGTTCTTCTACTGACGATTTTTGAGGGTTTTACTGTGAAACACAATATTTTATTTCTATAGAAAATATTCCTGGTTGTAAGGATATCCATTTGGATTATTTCAATTACAAATTACCGACAATGGTGGCTACGCTCGCTCAAGTGCAGCGTTAGGCCGCGGGGACAAGTTCTCTGGTGACTCGGTAGTCGCGTGGGTTCGAGCCTCACCGTCGGCCGTCGTTGAAATGGTTTTCTGAGGTTTCCCATTTTCAACTCCAGGCAAATGCTGGGACAGTAACTTCCGACAGGCCACGGCCGCTTCCTTCAACATCCTTGCTCATTTTCATTCACCATCATTCATTTCATCTCTCATTAACTCCTCTCATGAGGTTGGCGTCAGGAAGGGCATCAGGCCGTATAAACCATCCGCCACAAACACTTCCATCGCATCTCATCCCCGACCCCGTTGGAAAACGGGAATAATGAGGGGTAGACATACACATTTCAATTATACATTTATTAAATAGTTTTTCTTACCAAACATTCATATTAGAACATAGTTTTTCAACAATCTTCTATTTTTATTACTGACTGAAGAAGACTTCGCCGTAGGTTGGATCATGTATCATCATTAATACTAAGAAAAGGATGATGTTTCTATAAGTATTGATAGGCATATTCTTTAACATCTTATAATGTAAACGTTGTAAAAGCGAAATGTAGATGTATCTTGTGCCAGTGTAGCATACATTATATTAGTAAAGCTTTCCCTGTCTTACTAGGCGTTCCATACTTCTCCTTCGAAATAACTAACAATTAAATAAACAAACAATTAAATAAACCGTCATAGAAACAGAAATTTTATATCATACTGTATCGAGAGATTTCTTCTTTTTTATGAACTTACTAATGCGGATCTTCTTTTCTATAGAGCATTGTATGTTATAAAGTATTGTGACGAATATAACACTGATAAGGTAAAATCTACCTCTGCTCCCCACAAGATGTATGTCGTCAAGGGATTACACTTTTTGTGTCGGTGACCAGACACACAGTCAAGCAGACAGCCAGCAACAGGGGATTATGAGATCAGAGCAACAACAAAGCAGACACTGTGCTGTGTTCTGGCTTTCAAGTCTCCGCTGTTTATATAGACATATTCTCTTGCCACGCAAGGGCTTAGCACTCCACATTAAATCCGCACCATTTCTTTGAAATACGTAACACGATAATCCAAACAACGCCGGGCTGTTGCTTCTCGTAAAAGGGAGTTCTCTTCCCTTTCATTCTGTGTGTATGTATGTGTGTCAGTGGGTATATAGAAAATACATATACAGTATATACATATAATATGATATTCGTTTCATCTCTTTGCAAACCCTGTTAGATACGCGGTCTTCGACACAAAGGAGGACAACAAGGAAAGAAACGAGACCTCGAGCACAAAGGCTGAGCTGTTCCAATCGTTGCGCCGAATTGTTTCTATCTCCGTTCTTTGTAATTTATCTCCCTCTCTCTTCGTTCGTCGCAGTTTTACTTTGAATTGAGGAGTGTGGTACAAGCCCCTCTCCTTAACCTTCGACATGGAGGCTAGTTTCAGTTAAATTTATCACTTTTCAATTAATTTTGGATCGATATTCGCATAATTAAAACTTCCTCCCATGTCGCTGTCCAAGGAGCAAACTTCGTCACGTAAAATATTCCAAACTCACGGCAGAGCCATGCGCGTTACTTAGCTTACTACGACAGCCATGGGATGCTGCAGCAAGTCTGGAGATTGAGGTTCAAATCACGGCACTGACAATGGCGCACCAACATTCCTGCTGATCTCACCTGCAGACAACAGCCACCAAAATCATAATAAATATCAATCCATATAAAATAAACCCATTTATTCACATTACGGATAGTTAAATATCGCAAACGCTTAGTATACGTGGATTACAACGCACCCAAGAACGAACTCCTACGGAAGTCCAGTTTCGAATTGCGAGCCTTTCACATTATTGAGAGTATTGTTGTTTGTGTTGGAAATATAAGTCTGAAACTTCACATACACACAAACAATATATCTGACTAAGACATATTTAAATTTGGTTAATGTAGCACAACGGAGTCGAGAGTTGTGAATCTCTTAAATTGACGTTTTCCTCGAAACCCGCCAAAAACCGGTTCCTTTTACATTACACCTAGCATAAAAGATATTAAAATACGTTTATGAAAGTTACCTTTATCATCAATCAACGCAGAAATAAACAAGGAAGCTGGTGATGTTACTTGTTTTTCTGTAGGCCTTTGGGTTATTTTGCTATTTATCTCCAAACTCGGGTGCACATCATTTCTGCGCCGACAGTAGAGTGGTCCCCGAGTTTTTCCACACCCTCTTCAGGCAAATGCCAGGATAGTACGTTTTCTCACGTCCCAGGTCAACTATCGTATCCACGACCCTAATAATAACAGCTACACACACACACACACACACACACACTCAGTCAGCACATAAACACAGCTTAGCCGACTAATTAAACAAACTCCCAAGTACATGGAGTTAATGATCAAATATATCCCAAGATCTAATACGATTTAGGCCTAACAGCAACAAAAAATATTCCAAGCTGGCACGTGTAACATGAGGGCAAATAGTGAGTGACCTCGGGGATCGAAATTTCTCTTTTTAAGCTTTTAATATAATATAATTCTCGAGAATTTCGTAATATGCAACCGAAATTTTTAATTTCCTTTAGTGAATATAAGTTGAATATAAGTAAAAGTACTTATGCTATCAGAATGGTTAAATTACAGTTGAAGGGGTGACCTGTACACATTTTTTTTTAAGAAAATTCCATATCTTGAGATAATCAAGCAACTGTCACAGTGCAATTATTTCAATTCTTCATTTATTTAACTATTAACATTAGTGTTGCTTATGTCCCCTACTAAATGTATTAGTTAATCACTATTATGCCATGATATATAACATTATCTATCAAAATGCAAACTTTGAATAACATTTGTTTTCCTTTCTTTATATTTAATTTTACATTGGGACACATTTTCTAAATTTTAGTGCAGGACATTTCTAATTTAATGATCCTTAATTTGAGACCTTGTTGAGTTTGATAGTTGATTTATTTTTATTTTTGAACCTGTAAAAAAACACAATTATTCTAAGTTATTGAGTAAATTAAGTTGATAGGTTTGCGTTGTGCTTAACCGCATGTGCCCTTGTCCACTCTTTGGAGCACTTTTTTCATAAGTCTAGTAAAAAACATAAATTTTGTTATAAGTAGAAGAATAAAGCTTTCATATGGAAAGAACAAAAATAGCAGTGAAAATTTCATCCGAATACGCTATTTCAAACGTATATGAATAGTCTACCTTGAGAGTGAGTAGTACAGTTTCAAAACAAATCATCTAACACTTTACAAATTGTACAGCAGAGAGAGAGAAAAAAAAGGAAATCTGTTCCAGAGCGTACCTAAGATGCAATGGCCGAACATTAATTGTGGTTTGATTCCTTGTCATCCCAAATAACTACTAACTTACTACTCCTACGAATAATAATATCGTATGGCCTCGAGTGCCGGGTGCAAGCTTTGTTATTTGCGGCCCAGAGGGCAGCTTGCATGTCGAATTTTGTTGTTCCTTGGGACGCTATGAAAGTCAATGAGGTTAGATATCTAAGCTCCTTGACACTATAGCGCTTTCTAGTAGAGAAAGGAGAAACTTTTTTGTGCTAGCGGAAAATCCCGAGATTAATTTTGCCATTACGATCAAGGCGTACTGAATTCAAATGGGTTCTTTAACATGCAAACAACGCATGACTTGCGTGCCGTGATTTTTGTCACCTTTCAAAAATCTCTTACCACGGCCAGGATCGAACCTGCAAGCTTGGGGTTGGAAGTCCGACACGATAACAAATCACCCACCGTGGCAAGCAAATAAATACTGAATCACTGTCAACATATATATACTGTAGAGATGGGTTAAATATGAAAATGAAATATGGAGTTGATTAGTTTTGTAATGGTAGCCTATGTGTTAGTTGATCAGTTTCTAAACAGGAGTATGAACATCATGACCTATAAATCTCTCTCTTTCAGTAAATCTGTCGGCACACACGTCTCAACTAGACGTTCTCCATTTCTCTCTGTCCTGAGCATCTGTTTTCGTTTGCATAAAACTTCTTCCCCCCTTCACATCTGTTAACATTTCGAACCATCTTCTTCCTCTCATAGTGTGACTCCTAGTATAAGGGGGAGTGTAACTGTATAGAGTAGAGTAGTGTGACATAGAAACCTAAGAGCGTAGTTTACATTCTTAACCTATCCAATTTAACTTCACACAGGTGCAATTAGTGGAAGGTTCGTTAACATGCCATAAATCTATGACATGGGACCGCCGGCTTTACTTCCCCTCCGAAGGAAGGCATACTGAAATAATGGTTGGCTGCGACAACGTGGTGATGTAGCCCTGAGTACTTTCGGTGTGTGTAGAATCTATCTGATAACCGATGATAATTGTGATGACTGTGTGTGTTAGCTGTTTTAATTCAGGTAAGGACTGCAGACAATAATAATTATTTCAAGTACGGTAGTTCCTACTTTTGCCACCAAATGCTACCGTCCACGTCACCTAGCTTGCAAACTTTGCTGCTAGAAGGCATCGCAGTTCGCACCCGGTTGCGAACGTTGTAACTAATAGAGCATTATCAATTCTAACCTACAAATTTTGGCTTCACTCAAGTGTAGTTAGTGGAAGGTTTTTCATGCCATAAATCTATGACATGGGACCGCCGGCTTAACTTCCCATTTATTATACACTGATTATGTAGTATAAAGCAAATAACAATCAAATTGGGAAGGGTTTAAAAAAAAGAAAGTGAGTTTTCAACGTAGATTTAAATTCTTGTTCAATGTTTACAATTTAGGACAGGAACATTTTTGTTTTACTTTGTTATAGCCTGGTATTTCCAAAGAAGGCTCATTATTTAAAATTATTAATTTTCAATTGATCAGTTTTGCAACCGAATCGATATTTCAGTCTGCCTTTGAGGATGGCAAATAAGAAGTTATGTGTCCAACTTTTTAACGGAATGAGGATATACAGTAGTTCCAAAATCAGATTCTACAGCTAACTTATTTTCACAATAAAATGTTGTTGATCAGTTTTGAAACTGAACTACTCGAATGTTCTCAGTCAAGTATATAGAATCATTCTTATTCACCAATAGGCTAAGTTCCTGATCCACAAACCTCATATTCCGAATAATGTGTGAAAAGTAACATGAATATCTGTATAAATGAAGTAAGCATTCTGTGTGAATATTTAGAATATTTATCTGAAACGTTTCAGTTAGGGCCTTTGCGACATCGTGGCCCTGTAGTCCCATGTACTTGGATGTGTGCTGAATTCTTCCGATAATCTCTCTTATGGTGATTGCTGTATTAGTATTTATATTTGTAATTAAGAAGAGAATTGGGAAGGAGGAAGCCGTGGCCTTAAGTTAGAAATCATCGCGGCGTTTGCCCAGATATGATGTGGGAAACAACGGAAAAAAACTGACAAGTTGGCTGAGGTGGGAATCAAACTCACCTCTTCTCAGTGGATGGGTTCATTTATGTTCCTGAAAAGGGCTGTGAAGACCACACACCGACACTGTGCATGACCTCTTTCCCGCGTGTGACCATGCATTCGGTTAGGGCAGAAGCATACATATCATTGCCTGCCACCTGCCCCCTCGCATCAGGCCGTACTGGCAACATTCCAGAAAGCGTCGTTCATATTTGGCGTGGTATCGGGCCAGGTCTCCACTTTTTGTCTCGGCCAATAGTTCCTCGTGGGGATTCACGTCCTCCCAAAAAGTGTCCAGTCAATAAGCTTGACATGGTGTGACTTTGCATTACGAACAATGTCTGAACTTCGCCTATGAGAAGACTGTATTGTCTATTAGCAGGTATGGTTTAGTCAGAGATATCTTCATCTTCATCTGCTTCTTCTTATTATCATTATTAGATACAACTTATTTTATACACATTTTAACCTGCTGAAAAGCCAAATCCCTTCTCTACCTTCTTGTTCTTCGCCATCTCGCTCTCTGTTGAGTATGTTTCATTTCCCCTCCTGGGTGATGTTCATAGACGAGGTTAGTTTCCGTTGAAATTATCAATTTTCGTGCCATGTATACAATTAATATTGGGTCGATAGTTGGGTAATTAAAACTTGGTCCCGTGTCGCGTAGGAGGGGTTGAGGGGAATACAATAGGTACAGCATACACCCGGCTGTCGCCTGCCTCCACGCCGTCACATCAGCATATCGGAACCCAGTACGCCACCAAACTCAGGTTCTTATCGCACCCTCCCAGGCTCGATGTTCAAATATACTCTCATAGCACTGCACAGCAGAGCGCGCCGGAGAGGCGGCAATTGGTATGTAAAGTACAGCCGATATTAGATACAGCCTGCGTTTTGCTGCCTCTACCTAGGATTACGTTGAAATAATAAACGTGTACCAACGTAACTTCATTAGGACGAGTTACAAAACTTATTTCAAGGAAACGCATACTAATCACAAATTACAATAACAAAATACCTCAAGTAAGTATCTTCCTGATAATAAATGTTTAACGAGGATCACTAAATAAGTGCCGGACAGATAGTAGCATTTTATTGAAGAAGATGTAGAGTTTAGCATTAAGCAATGTTTATTTTACTATTATTATTATTATTCACTACAGTTGGGCACTGAGTCCCGGTGGTAACAAGAAGTGCAGTGCACTAATACAGTTACTAATTAAGTTTAGTAAGTCAAACTTAATGTAAAGAGATTTTACCACTGAGGTGCCCAGAGAGTTATTTATACTGTACATGCTTCTAGTGTACACAATTATTTTTCCATGTTTATGGGTATCCATAAAGGAACGCAATATCATTATTATTATTATTAAAAGTTTTATTATTTGTATTATTATTGCATGAGTGAGAACCATATGCCTCCGAAAGCTCATTAATCATGCATTTCCAAAGCAATGGGCTTGATAAGAACCCAAGAGAATTCAGTATAATAATAATAATAATAATAATAATAATAATAAAAATAATAGTTATTATATACCCGATGGGTTGAGTACGCGGTCCAATTAGATGAAGTTTCATCACAGTAATGAAACCTAGTAAGGAGTGAAGGATTTTACTGATTAACTATGGTGATTTCTTCATATTACTGAATTATCATAATCATCATGTTCCTTAATATTTCCCTACAAGCCATTCTGAAAATGGCCATAACTAATTTCAAACATAAATTAAACAGTTTAATCTTTTTTTGAGCATGTAAAAATAGTTATGGCTACGTTTGTTAGTATTTTTCGAACATTTTTTTGATGATTGCACATTTTCTATGTTTTATTTCCGGATCCTCATGGTCAATCTTGTTCTTAAGGTCGGTTGCTGTATTTTTAATAAATCTTTGCCTCTTCTTCTTGTTAAATACTTCGTCCTATTGTATTCAGTGATGTATAAGTTGACACCACCAGCATTTTAATCATCATTCGTCAAAAATTAAAGAACTACAGATAGTCTTGCATGTGTGTTACACCCTTGTCTCGAATTACAGATAACGGTTCACTCGTGTATTACAGTCCACGGGTGACTGGTAGTGTTTCACCTCGTGGGTAACTACCGGGGCCAGTTAGAGGAAATCTGATTGCAGTAATGGGAGGTAATAAGGTGACTGATGTGGCTGATGAACCATGGAGATTAGAGGCGTAACTTGGCCCAGAAGCATTTCACCCACAGAGTCCCAGAGGACACATTTCAACCGCACGTAATTACAATAATTGTGTAGCCTACTCTCCCGACATTGCCTACCGCTAAGTTATGAAATTGTGTACTCGTAAATAATATATTGGTGATATTAAACAAACTTATTACATCATGACATACCGAGGAAGCAAGGCGTGTTAAAGTACACGGACATGAGGCAAGGCCATCTCCACCCTCAGTCGACGAGTGGTGGGTTAGAGTCCCACAGTCGGTGAGTCTTGAGATAGTTTTCAATGGTTTTCTGTTGATGTGGCTGTGCAACATCGTGACCATGTAGTCCCGTGTACTTGAGTGTGTATGAAATCTGTCAGATAACCTGTATTAATGTTCTAATATCCACTAAATTTCATATCAAATAAGTGCTGATAAAGGAAATCTGATTTTCGTTACTTTCAATTTCGCCATTCATGCTAACTTTAAATACGTTGTACTTTGATAGTAAACTCCATATATTGTACAGTATTAAAATCTATATTATGGTCTGCGTATACCATATTATTCAAAAATAATCCAGCACTATGTTCTTAAACGCCACTGAATGCTAAAGGTTGACACATTGTTGAGCATTGGTATTATTCAAGGAAAGACAAAATACGAATTTTAGTTCTTTACGGAACTACTTGTTATCTTTTGAAGACAGATCATAAAATTGTTGATTTTGAAATAATTTCGATTCTGACAGGTTTAGCTGTTTGTTAACTTCGTCACTGACTGCACTCAACTGCGGCGGGTTTCCTGTGCGCGAGGATATCTTTTCTTCCTGGGCTTTCGCCCAAACACAAAGTGTATTTATTCATTTCATGTAAATTGTTTTCAGGATTAGGGAATAAACCATCCCATTTGGGTACAATAACATTGGCCGACTGAAAAACATCATTTTCGATATTGGAATTGTATCAACAACACTGACACTTCCTAATTGCGATGGTGTTTTTTTGCACTCATCTGAATCAAAGTATTACACTCAGCCATTTTTCTAGGTTTGTGCCGTGTCTTGTGTGGGGTTTCGCCTTTGGACACCAAGCTGGCTCACCAGCGGGCTGTTTGTGTCCCGGCCCGGACTCTGATTACTTGAGCTATTAGTTCTCGCAGTGAAGAGACGCAGGTGCGCTTCATAAAAAGGGAGGTAGCGTGCAGTTCGCTACTACTGTGGGGGTCCGGTTGGGGACACCAACTGCCCACTGATGAGCCTGCTTGGTGTCCTAGGCGAAACCCCACACAAGACACGGCACAAACCTAGAAACATTGCAGAATTTAATTCACTGGCCGTGAAAGCCAATAGCCTATACCATCTTTTTGGGAGCCTTCATAGGGAGGTTATGACTGCTTGAGCTTTTAGTTCTCGCAGTGAAGAGGCGCAGATCCGTTTCATAAAAAGGGAGGTAGCGCGCAGTTTGCTACGCCTTTGGGGGTTCGGGCGGGGACACCAAGAGCCCGCAAGAGCTTGGTGTCCTAAGCGAAACCCCACACAAGACACGACACAAACCTAGAAACATTGCAGAATTTAATTCACTGGCCGTGAAAGCCAATAGCCTATACCATCTTTTTGGGAGCCTTCATAGGGAGGTTATGACTGCTTGAGCTTTTAGTTCTCGCAGTGAAGAGGCGCAGATCCGTTTCATAAAAAGGGAGGTAGGGCGCAGTTTGCTACGCCTATGGGGGTTCGGGCGGTGACACCAAGAGCCCGCTGAAGATTTAGCTTGGTGTCCTAGGCGAAACCCACACAAGACACGGCACAAACCTAGAAAAATTGCTGAGTTTTAATTCACTGGCCGTGAAAGCCAATATACCAAAGTAATACAGTGTCCAGTCACATTATTGTGACCACCGGTTATGTTCGACGTGTACGTGCAATAACCCCGCACTGATGGCAGGTGACAGCACTAGCAGTGGAGGGTTTATAAAGCGTGTCAAATGGAAGCGCTGTCGCTGTGGCAATGCGGATTATCTGACGTCCAAAAGGGCATGATCATTGATCATTGGCTTTCGGGCCAAGGGTGGAAGATTTCCGAAACGGCTACGATTGAAATCTGTTCACGTGCCACCGTGATTAAAGTGTACCATGCGTGGCTAAATGGCGCTATTCAAAACTGGCATCCAGGCAACTGTGGTGCGCCATGGGCCATATATGAGAGGGGTGAACGACGGCTGCGGAGATGTGTACGCGCGATCAGACGTGCAACTGTTAAGTAACTGACCGCCCAGATGAATCACGGGGTAACCAAGCGTGTTTCATCAGCGAACGTAACTGCATATGAGCCTCCGCAGCAGGCACCAGGTTCATGCACCCTTGCTGACTCCTGTTCATCGGCGACGAAGGCTGGATTTCGCACGCCAATACCGCAATTGAACGTCCACTTAGTGGCGACTGGCCTATTCCGTTGAATCACGTTTTATACTCCATCGGACAGATGGCCGTTGGCGTATACGGCGTGAAACTTCTGAACGCAAACACCTTGCAACACTCGCCGGACGGTCCAGACCGGAGGAGGGCATGAATCCACATCCCTGTTGGTACCTTCCAGAACCTCATTGACGCTCTGCCTGCCCGTCTCGCAGTGGTCCACGCTGCAGGCTATTGACGGTTGGTCAAATTAATGTAATTGGACAGTGGAAATTGCCGATTCAATATTGTGTTAAAACCTTGGCAGTTACTAAGGAGACGGATTTGAAAATCCATAGTTACGGGAAACAAGCAACAATGTTACCAATGTGTAGGAAAACATCTAAAACTCCCCTGCACGTTTTTGGTCATAACATTAAAAGTATTATACATATTAAAGAAATTGTTGCAGTGGTTTGAAGAGAACGGATCAATACACGTAAAAAAAAGACAAATTTTGATCCTTATAGGTGTAGGCCCACCCTTAATTAATTAAGCCACAGTTTAGTAAATGCTTTTAAATATTTGAATGCACTATCCTACAGTTTATGTCACTATCGCAACAAATGACCGATATGTTTCCGGCTTCCTGGTTATACCCTCCCTCCTCCCCCCTACATATAACACAAAGAACTAAAAGTCATTACGTCTATGTACTATGTACTTCCTGACCAAACCTTTACGTGCCTGTCATTTATTTTTTCACCACCATATATTATAAAGTAAGATATTGCTTGTGATATGGAAGTGAATATACCACTTAAAGCTATTTCAGAAACGATAAAGTAGTATGTGCACTGTATCAAGTGTTCATAAATTGCTGTTAGCCTTGTAAATTGTAGATGGTGCTATCTCCATAATCTACTCCGTGGGTGGTGTGCGCTCTTAAACAAGATCAGCTCAGCTGGTGGTGCTGTGTTTAGTCTCCGCACGCGATCATACTGCCAGCTGGCTCTAGGTTCCCCTTGGCATCTGATTGATGTTTGCGCCAAATAATACTGAACATCACTTGAGAGATAATTAAGGAGCATTCATGTATTATTAACTACGATTATTTTATCGGCGTCTATGGCCTCAAATTCAGTCTCGACGGCTCTCGAGAAAGCACTATATAAATATGTTCGTCCACCTCTTGGCGCAGTGGCTAGCTTTCTTGGCAGTCACCCCTGAGGTGGCGTAGTTGGTAGCATGCTGAACTGCTGTGCCCAAGATCGTGGGCTCAACCCTGGCCGAAGTCGTCGGATTTTCAAAGAGCGTTAAAATCCTTCAGTATGCCTTCCTTAGGAGGGGAAGTAAAGCCGGCGGTCCCATGTTATAGATTTATGGCATGTGAAAGATCCTTCCACTAACTAAACTTGTGTGAAGTTAAATTTCTAGGATGGATTTCGTTGAAACGCTCTAACAAAGTTCCAACGTTCTTCACTAGGTGTCAGTGACATCTTGTAGTGAAAGTTGGAACTACTTGAAATTGAACGGAACTTGTAGCTCACCCCATGGGTGACCGCTTGAAGCAGCTACAGCCTCTGGCAAGCCGAACATGTCCTCGGACACTCCCGGCACTAAAAGCCATACGCTAAATAAATAATAAAAATTACGAGCCTTACAGTAGTCGCATATGATGTGTAACATCTGACATAGAAGAAACCTCAAGTGAAATTGTTGATACACCAGTATTTTATAGTATTACTAGTAGGTACCCGCGTCTTCGCTCGCGTCATAGACGTTATTCAATGAAATGCAGGTTTAACCCCGTTAACACCCCTTTAGAACCTGAATAACCAAAAATCCCTCCTTAGTAGACGTTTTCGACACACAACAAACATATCCCCAAAATATCATTCTTCTAAATTTAATAGTGTTGGTGGTCGGTGAGAGTGAATATCCAAAAATCCTTCCTTAGTGGACGTTTTTCTTCCAGAATTTCACCCCTCCCCATGGGTACCTTAAAATAGATTTATGAAAAAAGATCGAACACCTACTAATTTATTTATTTATATATTATTAAGCTGATTGTTTTCCTCTGAGTTTCAAACTCCTCGCCTATGTCGTTTAAGAGATGCACGCTCCGTTAGGGATCCTTCGACCCCCACTTTTCACCCCTTTCACTCATAAATACACCACATCGGAAAACCATTGGACATGTGTCAGCTTATTTTTAATGATTTGTTTACGTATATGCCAATTATCACATCCCCAAATGAAACCACTCGTGAGATATTGTTATTCAATGAAATGCACGTTTACCCCCTTAACACCCCTTTAGAATCTGAATATCCAAAAATCTTTCCTTAGTGGACGTTTTGAAATACAATGAACATATCCCCAAACTGTCATGTTTCTAACTTCAATCATTTTGGCTGGGCGATGATGAGTGAGTGAGTGAGTGAGTGAGTGAGTCAGGACATTTTCTTTCATTTATTTTTGACAATTTCACCCCTCCCCATGAACCTCTTAAATGAGATTTATGAAAAAAAAAAAAGCGGTCGAACACCTATTTACTTATCTGTTAAGCTGATTTTTTTTCGTTGAGTTTCAAACTCCTCCCCTATGTCGTTTAAGAGATACACGCTCCGTTAAGAGTCCTTCAACCCCCACTTTTCACCCATTTCACATCATAATATACACCACATCGAAAAACCCTCAGGCACGTGTCTTCTTATTTTTAATGATGAGTTTATATGCCGAGTATCGCATCCCCCAATGAACCCAATCGGGAGTTATTGTTATTCAATGAAATGCAGGTTTAACCCCCTTAAGAACCCTTCAGAACCTGAATATCCGAAAATCCTCCCTTAGTGGAGAGTTTTGACATACAATGATCATATCCCCAAAATATCATGTTTCTAACTTCAATAATTTTAGCTGGGCGATGGTGAGTGAGCCAGGACTTTTTCTTTCAATTTTATTTTTTCAGAATTTCACCCCTCCCCACGAAACTCCTTAAATTGGGTTAATGAAAAAAAAACTGTCGAACACCTTTTACTTATTTTTAAGCAGTTTTCCCCCCTGAGTTTGATGAGTGATTCTGTCAGTCAATCAGTTAGGACACTTTCTTTCCTGTTGTTTCCCCCCCAGAATTTCACCCCTCCCCATTGGCCACTTAAATTCGATTTATGAAAAACAGTCAAACACCTATTTACTTATTTTTAAGTTGATTTTTTCCGCTGAGTTTCAAACTCCTCGCCTATGTCATTTAAGAGATACATGCTCCGTTAGGAATCCTTCAACCCCCACTTTTCACCCCTTTCACCTCGTAATATACACCACATCAAAAAACCCTCAGACATATGTCTTCTTATTTTTAATGATGAGTTTATATACCGAGTACCATATCCCTCAATGAAACCAAGCCGGAGATATTGTTATTCAATGAAATGCAGGTGTACCCCCTTAACACCCCATTTAGAACCTGAATATCCAAAAGTCCTTCCTTCGTAAGCATTTTCGACTTAGAACGAACACATCCCCAAAATTTCATGTTTCTAACTTTTATAGTTTTGAGTCAGTGAGTCAGTCAGTCCGTCAGTCAGGACACTTGGTTTTATATAAGAGATTGGCACAAATATTAATTTATTGTAAAAGGGAGTGTTTTACAGATATTGCAGTTTATAATACGGAACTCATTTTATTAGATGATTTGTAGCTTCCACCAGCACTAGCCTAAATAAATGATACGATATGGATCAACTAGATTAATAGACGCGACACCGCTCATAACCTTAAATTCCTTATAAACAGGTCCTCTTCATTCACAGACCAACACGTACTTTCATATGGATTCTGTTTAATTGAGTCATATTGATATGATAAATATCGTTTAAAATGATAATCTGGTAGCAAAAATATCTACCCCGCCCAGGATTCGAACCCAAGATCTATAAATTCTCAGTCATACGCAATGACCCCATGGCTATTTCGACTACGCAAATATTGTGCACAAGATGGTGACTTATTTTCACGTTCCAATAATACTGCATTACGGAATTAAGTTTCATTTATATTTTGCTTGTTTCGATGATGTTCCTGAGTGACAGTGAGTTTAAAATGCCTTATGCCAATGCAATGCCGACTACTTACAATGTTTGATATTAAGGCATTTTACCATTTAAATACTGATACGAAGACTTCGAACATGTACCATGTCATTTGTTTAAATCGCTTGACACCAGAGTTCGCATGAGCGTTTTCCGTTCAGTATGTCATATACATTCCACATGGCCGAGAGTGCGTCATGGTATCAATTTTCGACACCGCGCGCTGATTGTTTCTCTTACCAGTGCCAGCTGGATCGATCGATCGAGTTGGCAGTGCGTGTTATACTTCCGTTCGATCCACCACTGCCAGCTAGGGCACACTTCCATTCGATCGATCGAGCGGGCAGTGCATACTTCCGTTGTCCACCACTGCCAGCTAGTACACTTCCGTTTGATCGATCGAGCGGGCAGTGCATACTTCCGCTTGATCCACCACTGCCAGCTCGATCGTTCCGATCCACTTCCGTCCCCAATTTTCAAAATCACTAACACAAAACTATCCAGCAACCGAGCGGAAAGATGTTACACATCAATAATCCCTGAGGTCCAGGTTAGATTCCCGGCTCCGTCAGGGATTTTAGAAATTGACGAGAGGGCTGGATCGGGGTGCATTCAGCCTCGTTAGAACAATTGAGTAGCTGACCACGCGTCTGTAGGACAAATACCTGGACAGCGGTCACTTGTTACGACAAGGCCCTTCATGGGTTGTGATGCCATGGGATTTTTCAAAGGGCTGGAATTGGGTACACTCAGCCTCGTGAGGCTAAACGGCCATCCTAGAAGAGGTTATCCAAGGTTTCCCACATCTGTTACTGTCAATTATTGCCGGGATGATTCCTAGCTTAAAACCATGGCCGCCTCTTTCTCAATCCTCGTCTCAACTACTACTACCACTAGCTAGCTCTTCACTTGTCCATCCCCCTCCTCCTGTATCCTACTGCAGCATAAAACTTTTGCCACGCTAAGCGACACTGGCATAAGACTATACCAGACCCAAAACAACTGTGAACATGGGCTCACCCAGTAGCGTGCGTCCAGCTGAGCGCTAATGCCACAGTGAGACTGGCGGAGATGACACAGCTCTACACTCGCAGTATACGCACGACCTTCTCCGTGAACACAAGGCGCTTCGAATGTAAGAACATGTACGAGCTGGGGGGCCTAATCTTACGAATATCTATGCTCACAACGGAGTGCGCACATTTTTAGCCTACTTTTCACATTTTGCAAAAATGAGGAAAAAGTAGACTTATGAGATCGGGCAAATGTCTGTCTGTCCTTCTGTCTGTCTGTCCTTCTGTCTGTCTGTCTGTCTGTCTGTCTGGCTGTGTGTGTGTCCCCCCCCCCCTATCAACTCCTAAATGGCTGTAGCAATCGAAACAAAATTTGGTAGGATTAAAAATCTATACCTGAATATCTCACGGCATATTTGAAAATGATTTCATTGCTACCAACTGCTGAAAAATCGCAATTGAAATTTGAGCTCCATGTTGGATATCCTGGAAGGTATGAATGGGAGCTATTTCAAAATTGGTACACGTATAGATAATAATATTGCAGTTTAATTTCCAGGACGTCATACATGGCAATGTTGCCAAAATGATTATAAACCTGCTGATAGGTCTAAATTTTAAATGCATATAACTTCTACACCATCAATTGGATTTGAACCAAATTTCGTATGTGCTAAGTGTACATAAACAGATATGACTGAGCGTATTCTTAAGAGCCACCAGGGCTGTCAACTGTTATTAAATGCTCTCAATTTTTAAATCCAAATACCCATATATCAGAAAGTATGCAAGCCGACATCTTTAAACTATGCACACGTATAGTACCTGACATTCTATATTAATTGGGAGTAACTTATATACGTCAGTGCTACCAACATGATTCTAAGCCTGCTGAGAGGTCCAAATTTAAATACATGTAACTTCTATCCTATCCTTTGGATTTCAACCAAATTTCGTGTGTGCTATGTGTACCATAACAGATATGACTATTTTTTTATTTTTTATTTATTTAGTCAATTTACCCTCTAGGTTGGTGGTTCCCACGGACTCAGCGAGGGAACTCACCACTACCGCCTCTATGGGCAGTGTCCTGGAGCTTGGAACATCTGGTCGGGATGGATACAACTGGGGAGGTGTGATCAGCTCTACGCCCAGGCGGCCTCACCTGCAAAGCGAACAGGGGCCTCATGAGGGATGGGATGGAAGGTTGGGATGGAGAGGCTAGGAAGAGGGAAGGAGGCGGCCGTGGCCTTACAGTAGGTACCATCCCGGCATTTGCCCGAAGTCGAAGTGGGAAACCACGGAAAACCACTTCGAGGATGGCTGAGGGGGAATCGAACCCCGTCTACTCATTTGGGCCACCCGAGGCTGAGTAGACCCCGTTCCAGTCCTCGTACCACTTTTCAAATTTCGTGGCAGAGCCGGGAATCGAACCCAGGACTTCCGGGGCGGCAGCTAACCATGCTGACCGCTACGCTACGGAGGCGACACATATATGACTATGCCGATTCTTAAGAGTAACCAGGGCTGCCAACTGTTAATAACTACTGTCTCTATTTTTGTTACCCTAATATCAATATATCAGAAAGTATGCAAGCCAATAGCTCTAAACTTTGCACACGTATAGTACCTGGCATTCTAGATTAATTTGGAGTCACTAATATATGTCATTGCTGCCAACATGATTCTAAGCCTGCTGATATGTTCAATTTTAAAATGCATATAACTTCTATACTAACTAATGGATTTCAGTCAAATTAGGCACAACAATAGATCATATTATTTCAGATCATTTCTGACCAATACATGCATTACATTGTTGCCAACATGATTTTACGCGCGCTGTTAGATCCAATGTTTAACTGCATGTAATGTCCATGCTATCCATTGGATTTCAACCAAATTTTGTATTCTGTACCTTAAGAGAAGTAAATATATATTCAGTCACCAGAGCTGCCAACTGTAGTGCTCTATTAGGCTACATTATGCCAGTTATACAGTATTTCGAACTAATTAGCAATTTCGTTATTACCAACTTAATTTTGTCATTATTCTCTAAATAAATCCACATAGATTAATCATGAATCTTAAATTTTAAGAAACGTAGGCTCTTTAGTTCGTCACGGAACTTCTTGTTATAATTGTGATATGAGGCAGACATAATATATCACACAAACGTTATTCGTGCACTCCTGGTGTAGCGACCAGCATTCTTGGCTGTGGCTCAGGAGGTACGGGTTCGATTCCCGGCTCTGCCAAACAATTTCATTCTAGTCTGAGGGCTAGAACGGGGTACACTCAGCCTCGTGAGGCAAAACTGGGAAGATGTAGGTTAGATTCCTACCTCAGCCATCCTGGAAGTAGTTTCTCATTTATACTCCAGGCAAATACCGGGATGGTTCCTAACATAAGGCCACGGTCGCCTCCTTCCCAATCCTCACAAGCATACAAATACCACACTCTAATACAGACACCACAATAACCCAGATTTTCAGACAAGTACATGGGGCTAAAATACGACAATGTCCTAGCCCCTCACATTAAACAACTCCAACAACAACAACAACAACAACGTTATTATTTCACATGACGCAATCTACACCCCTAGCCATTCTGATTAACATTGCTTGTGGACACTTTAAAAGGTAATAGAAATACAGAAAACAATTTATTGGGATCAGTTTTTGTTTATTAGAGACCACCGTGTGGTGTACTGACTAGCACACTTGCTGTCCATTCTTGGCTGTCACCGCATAAACCCGGGTTCGATTCCCAAGAAATGTAATTCTGGTGTGAGGGCTGGAACAGGCTACACAGCCTCGTGATGCAAAACTGGGAAGATGTGGGTTTGATTCCTACCTCAGCCATCCTGGAAGTGGTTTTTCTGTGGATTCGCACCTCTATTCCAGGCAAATGTCGGGATGGTACCTAACGTGCCACGGCCGCTTCCTACCCAAATCCTACCTGAATTACAAATACACACACTAGTACAGACATCAAAGTGACACAGGTTATCAGACAAATTCCACACACACACAAATACACGGGGCTACATGACCACGATCTCGCAAAGCCCCTAAAACGATCATCATCAACAACAACAACAACCCGTGAGGTCCGGATTAGATTCACGTCTCAATCAAGACATTGAGTTCTGGTCTCAGGGTTAGAACTGGGTACGCTATGCCTCGTGAGGTAAAACTGTGAAGAGGTGAGTTTTATTCGACTCAATTACAACAAAAAACATAATTGCTGACACCACAATAACATAGGTTAACAGATTTTGTGTTTTCACGTACTTCTGTATTCGAAAACTTCTTTTAAAGGCCATATATCCTGAAAGTTATATTTCTTGCCTGGCTGTGTAAAACTGTTCGGCTGCCACTCGGCTTGCTAAGTGACATTGTTATGAGTTCAAAAATCAGTTCACAGCACTTGTAAAGCTCCACTACTGAATTGATACTGCAATGCCGTCACTCTTCGTTATCTTCCCTAGCTAACCTAATTTTGTCAACACCTAAATCATTCTCTCTCTAATTATCCCTTCAGTTAAAGGGCAGATGTTATCTCCCGAACGGCTGGTCGTAGCGTAATGGGGTTTGGACAGTCAGCTTCAAAATTTTTAGCTCTGTAACATAGGGTCATTAAAATAATTGAGGAATTAATTATTTTCGTGCGCAGAGAGAAATAACGATTTCCTACGGCGCAGCGAGCCCTGCGGCTGAGTTATCTAGGCAACGCCACGCTATGCTATTGGCTGGCGCGAGTGAGCGAGGTAATCTGGCTCCTCCCTCATTTTCACAGTTGTTTTGGACCTGGTCTAGAGCCCGAGTCAGCCAAGAAGGCAGTGTGCAGAACACAACGCTACCATTACGTCATCCCACCAATCACATTCAGTCTCTCTTGAGAATCTGAGACAGTGTGTTATCAGAAAAGCGAAATGATGATATCGTAATATTTAAAGATCCAGTGGAAGCGATTGTGCACATTTTGAGTGCTATGGAAGCAGAGGGAAGTAAACGAGAGGTTGTGCATAGGCAAGCCCGAGAAATAGTTTACAATGTGTATGAATACTTAAAGATTGTAAAGCAGCGTGAAGGACACGGGCTCGATGAGGTAAGTGGCGGTGTTGCCACACCACAGGAACTCACGGCAGCAGCTTGCTGTGTGGGGACTCTGACCTGGTGGACCTGTTGCAACAGTGGATATGTATCTCTGTCTCTCTATGCGCAGTTCCCAGAGAGCCGGCCGCCTTCCCGGATGACCAGAGCTCTAGTTATGTCCGAGGGAACATGGTACTGTAGCACGTCAATGTTCTCACTTAGGGATGTACTGTATTTGGCACGATCCCCGCACCATTCCACGTACCTCTCTAGCCACTGAGCTCTCAAGGTCAAGTGCGTAGCTACTGTCGGGGAAATAAGTATAGATACTCGAGTTTAGAGGTCAATAAAACCTTTACCCTTAGTCTTACATAAGAACAACCTACACCAAAATTTTCCTTGTTTTATTTGTCGTTTAACGATATAGAGTAAATATTTGCATTGTATCTCGTTAAAATTTTATAGCAGATTGAACAAAAAAAGTACCGGTTTTTCTTACCAAGTTAGAATGATCATTACGTTAAAAGTATTCATCTGATCGTAAGAAAACATTAATACGTCTTAAAGGAACATATTGTTAACGCGTATATGAAGTTTTAATCTGATCTGACGTTTCCTAAAATAGTTGTTGTGAATTTTGTAAAACAACTTTTTCTCGGGCCTGGGTGGTCATAGCAGTATTAAAAATGGCTTGTTATGAGGCTCATAGCAATGCAAGGCTTAACGTAAAACTACATTTTATCTAACTTGTGATTATCGATTTTATATGGATTGATATTTAATCGAACCATTGAGGGCGGCGATAGTACCGTAGCAGCCTGGCAATGTTGCCAGTTGATTACCGTATTTCGAACTTGCTGCACGCTCGTTCCTACGCACACCAATCTCTGACCTTTGTTCTTTGTTGAGTCATTAGCAACAAGCAGCAACTATCACTGTCTGTATTATCTATTGTTTGCACATCGATCAAGATGCCAGCTAATCCGTAGTTAACGGAGGGAGAATTTGCCATGATTATAAGTGCAATATGTTTTTGAGATGCGAGAGAGAAAGTAATAATGATAAGAGGGTTTAGCAAAAAGTATCCAAGTGTATTGGAAGGTCGATAGCCACGGTGAAGAGATGTGCCGCTGCAATTAAAGATATTCCTCTTCCTCCCAGAATCCAAAAATGTGAAAGTAGACGAAAGCAGAGCTAATTGTTCACGCCAAACCTCAATTCATGGCACCTAAAAAGAAGCTGGAACAGATAATCAAGAATGTTCGTCCTGACGTCGAACTCGTCTGGTTGCCAGTTGCTCATTGTGAGCTCAACCCCATAGAGCTGGTTTGGTCCTACGTGAAAAATAAAATAGCTAAAGTGAATATGAGTAACCAGGCGGAGAGAGGAAGATCAATGGGGGTGATGCGAGATCTCTGTAAAGAAGCCTTGAGGTCTATAACACCGGAGCTATGGAAAAATGCATCGAACACACCAAAAAAAATAGAGAAACATTACTGGGAAAAGGATTGGCTAACAGAAGACGTCCCCGTTGTTGAGCCACTTGTTATAAACTTAAATGACAATTCATCTGATTCATCGGGCAGTGATTTTTCAGACGGTTAATAAGGGAACAGTTTTATAATCTTATAATCTCAAAGTGTAAATTACTTCAAACAATTAATCTTATAATAATAGCTTTTCAGCTGACACACCATTTTTAAACCTGCCAATGGAGGTCCAAAGCCCTCATTAAAAAAGGTGTTGGGAAATGTTTAACTTCTTGCGGAAATGAAATAAGACACGTTTCTCTAACTTGTAGGTAAAATTAGCAGAGGATATTAGCGCTGTACATAAGGGACGCATATTTCAGGATGCAAAGAAGAATTAAATAGTTAAGTTAAATAGACGTGAATGATAGTGTATTTTATTTTTAATTTTTATTTTTTCTTAATCGTATTACCCTCCAGGGTTGGCTATTCCCTCGGACTCAGCGATGGATCCCACATTTACCGCCTCCATTTTGAAACTTCGGGATCGGGTATAAAACTGGGGTGTGTGACCAGCACTTCGCCCAGGCGGCCTCACCTGCAAAGCGAACAGGGACCTTATGAGGGATGGGAAGATTGGTTGGGATAGGCAAGGAAGAAGCAATGAGGCGGCCATGGTCTTACGTTAGGTATCATCCCGGCATTTGCCTGGAGACGAAGTGGGAAACCATGAAAACCACTTCAAGGATGGCTGAGGTGGGAATCGAACACCCCTCTACTCATTTGGAGCACCAGAGGCTGAGTAGACCCGTTCCAATCCTCATACCAATTTTCAAATTTCGTGGCAGAGCCGGGAATCGAACCACGGACCTCCGGGGTGGCAGCTAAGCCCGCTGACCACTACACCACGGAGGCGAATATATATTATAATTTTTGTATTATAATTCGTAAGTCCTCGTACTACAGCTCCTTCACCAAGATTTTACTCGTATAAGATAATATCTTCCTTGTCACGTGAGCGACCCATGGTTTAACCCATAGACATTCACTTTATCTTTCCGTTTCTTTTATATACCGGTATTGCCACCACAGCATTTCAACTACCATAATATAGTTAAGTGAACACGGAACTGTCCTTCATCCATTTTGCAGAATTATGATAAAATATTTGATGTTGTGTAATGGTGTGATAATTGCTTTGTATGACGTTGATAAAAGTTCAGTTTTATAAAATATTTAATAAAATTTATTTGACACATTTCTTTGGTAGTGTAATACCGGCCTAACACAAATTACAAAACGACAACAACATAAATTCACAGACCTTATGGCTTGAAACGCGCGCGTAATATGTTTCACAGGGCAACGTCGCACGAGTTTCCTCGACCGAGCGCATTGTTCCCGTCGCTTGCTACGATACATTCTTCTCACATAACCACCTGATTAAATATCAATCGATATAAAATCAATTATCAAAAGCAGATAAAATGTAGTTTTACGTTAAGCCTTGCATTGCTATGAGCCTCATAACAAGCCATATTTCATCCTGCTATGACCACCCAGGCCCGAGAAAAAGATGTTTTACAAAATTCACAACAACTACTTAAAGAATCGTCAGATCAGATTAAAACTTCATATATGCGTTAACAATAAGTTCCTTTAAGACGTATTAGAGTTTTGTTACGATCCGATCAATACTTTTAACGTAATGATCATTCTAAGTGAGCGTTCCGTGAACTTGGTAAGAAAAACCGGTACTTTTTTTTGTTCAATCTGCTATAAAATTTTATCGAGATACAATGCAAATATTTATTCTATATCGTTAAACGACAAATAAAACAAGGTCTAAGGATAAAGGTTTTATTGACCTCTAAACTCGAGTATCTATACTTATTTCCCTGACAGTGTACTAGGACTACAACATAAATCGGAATAACACTGGTATAGTTCCCTCACTTTCCTGGTTAACAAGTGGCGTACCAAAACGTAAGGCAGTAGCACGCGCCGACAAAAACCATTGTTCGCTACTGACCAATAGCTGATGGTTGTTGACCAATACAATGCTTCCTCTATCACTCCACGTGGACTCCAAAGTCCCGCACTGGTGGCGAGCTCGCGTGTCACGCAGGTGTCAAGTGTCCAGTGTTGTACACCTGCTCGTAGTTATGTCCAGTCTCGCTGCTTGCTCTCAGTGGCTACGGTGGAAAGTTGACAATACTGTGCCTCGCACTGGGAAAATCTTGGTTCCAGGCAGCCTGGGAATGTTCATTTATCCGCCCAGCTAGATTTCAAAGGCGAGCCGCACGTTAACGAGGAAATTGCAGACAGAATCTGCACATACGCAAAGTACAGTACACTACATGTCCAAGCCCTAAATGAAACAACCTTAACTATCACCATCTGTGGTCTCAGCTTCAGTCTTAACGGCTCCATTTCTAATTTCATTAATTCTCAAAGAGATATTCTATGATTTTTTCTGCCACGAAGGGATATTATTTACAGATTTTTAGCCTACTTTCGAATTTTGCAAAAAATGGGATCTACATGGGCCAAAGTTTTCAGTCTGTCTCTGTGTGTGTGTGTGTGTGTGTGAGTGTGTGTCGGTGGCGTAGTTGGTATCATGCTGAGCTTCTATGGCCAAGATCGCGGGTTAATATCCGGCCGAAGTAGTCGGATTTTTTAAGAGCGTTAAAAATCAGTCAGTATACCTTCCTTCGGAGGGGAAGTAAAGCCGGTGGTCCCATGTCATCGATTTATGGCATGTTAAAGAACCTTCCACTAATTACACCTGTGTGAAGCTAAATTAGGTTCAAATGTAAACAACGCTCTTAGGTTCATGCGTTCGTTGCCAAGAGTCGACTGCGGAGGCGTCTAGTAGCTAAGTTCTGAACTAATAGTCGTTGACGGTGGCGTTTGGCGGCAAAAGTAGGAACTGCAGTCCTTACATGAATTAAGAAACAGATAACACACACTAATACAGTCATCACAATTAACACCGGTTATCAGACAGATTCCACACGCACCCTAAGTACACGGGGCTACTTGACTACGTTGTCGCAGCCCCTAAACTTAGGAACCAACCAACCAACCAGAGTCGGTGTGAGTGTGTATATCTGACCCCACCTATCAATTCGAACATGACGGAACCGAATTGAACAAAATTTGGCACAGAGGTAGCACTAGCATAGGACCCCTCAGTGTCATGTTTTATATCGACGCCATTTTGACAGAAACGTAATGGCGGCCACCCAAATGTTCAAAGCTAAAATCAAATTACGACTAAGCTAATCATCTGATCTCTACCACATTTTTCAACAACATACCACCATCTAGGAAGCGTATGTTGACGAAACTACAAGGTCATCAGCCAAATAGTTTGAAGATGGCGGCAACGTGTGAAAATCGATCACCTTACCAATTCAAACACAAAGAAACCAAATCGAACCAAATGTGGTACAGAGGTAGCACTAGCAAAGGAGAACTCAGCGTCATGTTGTATATCGCCACCATCATAACGAAAAAGAAATGGCGCCCACCCAAATGTTCTAAGCTTAGTTAGTTATTGTTGTTTTAAGTGGCGGAACTACGAGGTCATCTGCCAATATGTTCTAAGCTTCAATCAAATTACGACTATCCTGATCATCCGATCTCTACCAAATTTGGAACAATAGTACCTTAATATGCGAAGCGTTTGTTAACTAAAAGTACAAGGTCATCGGCCAAATAGTTT